>CM033630.1:3462841-3717841 GCA_019453435.1 Rhinogobius similis | reverse complement strand
TACATTTTCACTGCTAGAGTTAGCATTAGCCTCCAAACATCACAAACTATGAAACTACAGGTCTGTTTTAGCGACTAAAATCACTGGGACACAAAAATAACACCAGAACAAACTTAGAAAGTGTTTTGTGTAGATCGTTAGCACTTGTGTTTAGCGCCAAAATTAGCGTACATGCTAACAGCCTCGTAATAAACAGAGACTGAAGTTAGATACTGACAGTTATCACGATGCAATTACACTGTAAAAGAGCCACGGCAACAAGAGGCGAAAGTGGGCGAGGCAGAGTAACATAAAAGAGTCACACATGTCCACCAGGGGGCGCTCTCTTCAGATCCACCACAGACACACAAGAACCTTCACCCCACAGTCCAAACCCAGGAAACAGAGGCTCAGTGAAGGAGGATCTGAAGGTCTGGAGGTGGGACAGTTCTCCATCAGAGCCGACGTGATAGAAGGACAGAGATCCAGCCTCAGAGTCCAGGAACACAGACATGAGACCTGAACGAATGTGGGAGGGGAAGTGGGAGAGGAAGACGTCTGTTCGTCTGTTGTTGTGACAGAAATAGTAACGTCCATCATAGATCCTCAGACTCCAGGACTGATCGTTGTCTCCAAACTCACACTCCTCTCTCTTTCCTCTCCGTCTGATTCCTCTGTAACTCACTGCTATATCAACGCCCCTCGACCAGCTCCACTGCACCTCCCAGTAACAGCGCCCCCTCAGGCCAGTGCTGCTCAGGACCTGATACTGGTCTGTAAATCTGTCCTCATGATCTGGACACTGCTGCTCCTCTTTCACTCTGGTCACTGTCCGTTTGTCCTCAGACAGTTTGAGGTTTCTGTGAGCTGTGTTTGGATCCAGAGAGAACTCACAGGAATCTGAGACACAAACACAGGACACTTTAATAATGTAGCTCTGTCAGAATGTTTTTTTTTTAATTATTTATATACAAAACAAAAAAGGAGGGTGCTCTGGGACAGTTTATTTAAACATCTTTTCAATTATTGACTATTGACTGTTTCATTGTGGCCCATCGAGGCAACTGCTGTTGTGATTTTGGGCGTTACATAAATACATTTAATTGATTAAATAGGTTTGTTTGATCAGATCTGTTCGTCTACAGCGTCAGATCGACTCAGATCTGCAGATCAGACATGTATAGCCCACATGAAATTATTTAATACTGTCTTACAAAAACATTATTTCTTTGTCACCAAAATAAGTGAAGCATTAGCACTCATTACATTTCATGAAACAGCACCACATCAGAGATTCTCTACTTTGCCTAAATGCCTTCAGGCGTCCGATAGAATAGAAATGATCAACTTTGCCTGTAACAAATACACAAATATAGATTCCTAAAAGTAAAACCTTATTTTATTGCTTTCAAGAATAAAATGATGTCCTTTTTATAAATCTGTGACAGGACTTCATGTAACGGAGCCTTAAGACTCAGAAGAATGTGCTATTTATATGAATTAAAGTCCTCATGGATTAATGTCATTTGATTAATTTTTTAAAATTATTTTGTTATAGTTGTGATGCTGCTTGGATTGTTGGAAAGTTTTGCCACTTTGATTATTGAAATAAACATTTGGGGGAAACAAATGTTAAGTTAAGCTTAAATCTTTCAAACAAACTCACACTGTAATAGTATGAACTGCTTGTCGTTCAAACCTCTTATTTCTCTAGAACTGTGAAGTCTGATGAAGTCACATAATGTTAATGTCTTCATGAAATGAATGAAAGACACTCACACTTCCTCAGACCTGGGACCATCCACTGTTCTCCAGCAGGATCCAACCTGAAACACACAAGTCCAGTTTAGACCAGACCAGAGACCAAGACCTGGACCAACCGTGGACCATAGACTGAACCAGACCCAGACCTGAGAGAGTCCAGGGGGCAGTGGGGGTCGTCCCGTAGAGCGGTCAGGAGCTCTGCTGAGGGTCCTGGATGGTTGTAGCTCAGGTCTAACTCTGTCAGATGTGAGTGGGCGGAGCTTAGAGCTGAGGCCAGAGCAGCCCCGCCCCTTTCTGAGACCAGACATCCAGACAGCCTAAAGACACACAGCATTACACTCATGTGGACACAAGGGGCAGCATTACACTCATGTGGACACAGGGGGCAGAGTGCATCATGGGAGCGTCTCACCTGAGAGTCTCCAGTCTGCAGGGGGCGCTCTTCAGTCCCTCACACAGCAGCTCCACTCCTGAGTCCTGGAGGTCGTTGTTACTGAGATCCAGGAGTGTGAGACTGGAGGAGCTGAGGACTGAGGCCAGAGGACCACAGCAGTGAGGGGACAGTCCACAGGCACAGAGTCTGAGGACAGAGAGGGACATTAGAGACTAGAACATGACACAAGAGTTTAAACACAGTCTGAGGACAGAGAGGGACATTAGAGACTAGAACATGACACAAGAGTTTAAACACAGTCTGGACTCACAGGGCTTTGGTGGAGGCTTTGACCACTGGCAGCAGACCCAGGAGAGCTGTCTCTGAGGCCTGGTATTTCCTCAGGTCAAACTCCTCCAGGTCTGAGTCTGAGGACAGTAAGAGGAAGGACAGAGCCGACCACTGAGCAGGAGATCTTAACGAGTAGAGCAGTTCTACTTTTATGTACTTCTGTATCTGCTCCATCAGACTGTAGTCGTTCAGCTCGTTCAGACAGTGGAGCAGGTTCAGACTTCTCTCTGGAGACAGCCCCTTTTCATTTAGTTTCCCTTTGATGTACTGTACTGTCTCCTGATTGGTCCCTGAGCCACTTCCTGTCTGAGTCAGCAGACCCTGCAGCAGGCTCTGATTGGTCGGCAGAGACAGCCCCAGGAGGAAGCGCAGGAACAGGTCCAGGTGTCCGTTTGGACTCTGTAAGGCCTGGTCCACAGCAGAGCGGTGGAGGATTCTCAGTTGAGTCTTTTTAAACAGACTCATCTGTGGAAGACAATGCAATTCTTGAACTTCCAGCAGGTTGACTCCAGACTCTGTGAAGGTCTGATGGACATGAAGAGCAGCCAGAAACTCCTGGACACTCAGATGAATGAAGCAGTAGACATTGTCCTGGTACAGGCCTGGCTCCTCTCTAAAGACCTGTGTGAACACTCCGGAGTACACTGAGGCCGCTGCAGCGTCCAGCCCACACTCGCTCAGGTCACACTCGTAGAAGATCAGGTTTCCTTTCTGCAGCTGCTCAAAGGCCAGTTTTCCCAGAGACTTCACCATCTCCCTGGTCTCTGGAGTCCAGTGAAGGTCCGCCCCTGATCCCTGGTGATACTTGATGTTCTGGACTTTGGCCTGCACCACCAGGAAGTGGATGTACATCTGTGTGAGAGTCTGGGGCAGCTCTGGTCTCTCTGTTTGTTCCAGAAGCTTCTGTAAAACTGTGGAGAGGATCCAGCAGAAGACCGGGATGTGGCTCATGATGTGGAGGCTGCGGATGCTCTTGATGTGGGAGATGATGGTGTCGTCTGTGAACCTCTTCCTGAAGTACTGCTCCTTCTGTGGGTCGGTGAACCCTTTGACCTCTGTCACCATGGAGACGCACACAGCAGGGATCTGATTGGACGCCGCGGGGCGCGTGGTTATCCAGAGGCGAGCGGAGGGAAGCAGGCTCCCCCTGATGAGGTTCACCAGCAGCACGTCCACTGAGTCGGACTCTGTGGGGTCGCTCAGGACCCGGGTCCGGCCGAAGTCCAGAGGAAGTCTGCACTCGTCCAGACCGTCCAAGATGAAGAGCACCTGGAGCTGTTGGAAGCTGCAGAGACCTTTGGATGGACTGAAGAAGTGGTGCAGCAGCTCCACCAGGCTGAACTGTGTGTCTCTGAGCACATTGAGCTCTCTGAAAGTGAACGGGAACAGCAGCTGGAGCTCCTGGTGGGCCCTGCCTTCAGCCCAGTCCAGACTGAACTTCTGAGTCAGCACTGTTTTCCCCACGCCGGCCACACCCTTCGTCAGCACCGCTCTGATTGGTTCTGGTGAATATGGGCGGGGCTTAAACATGTCTTCACATGTGATGGTTTTCTCTGGAGCGGCCGCTCTCCTGGACGCTCGCTCAATGTGTCTGACCTCATGTTCCTGGTTGACCTCTGAGGCCCCGCCCTCTGTGATGTAGAGCTCTGTGTAGATCTGGGTCAGGGGGGCGGAGTCTCCTGCTTTAGCCACGCCCTCAAACACACGACTGAACTTCTCCTTCAGATGAGACTTCAGTTTATCTTTACAAACTCCAACAGTGTTTCCTGAATCAAGACACAAACAACAGTCAACTCAAGCTCCTTCTGTTTGTGAAAACTTCTTCTTCACTAAAATGTCAAATGAAACGATCTACTTTAAATTGTAAAGTTAAACAGATCAGATCCAGGAGCTGCTCCTCAGATGGACAGTAACAGAGTTCTTACTGTGCTGCAGGCGCTGGGCCAGCTGCTCCTGGTCCATCCTCCTCAGGAAGTCCAGGGTGATGTTCAGAACCTCTCTGCTGCTCGGCTCCTCCTCCTCACTCTCAGAGCATTCTGGGTAATCTGAGGCCAGGAGCCTGTGGAGCCTCTGCAGCTGCTCTTTGACAAAAGTCAGGACGTCCTCCTCCAGACGCTGGAACAGAACAATAAGAGGAGAGTTTTAGTCAAAGACAGAACCTGAGGAGCTCCCAGAGAACCCCACACATGCTGCGGTCGTGGGCTGCTCACCCTGAATATGACGTCCAGCTGCTCCTCTGGGCCTGGCTCCCTGTGAAACAAGAAAATCACCATCATTTATTTGTTTCAGACTCACGGCCCATAAAAGAACACAATAAGACAACAATAAAAGGGTCATAAACGACAGCTCAGTGTTTCATAAAGAGCAGTGACACTGAACAGCACTAAACCTGGGACTCACCAGCATCGCCACCAGAGAGTTCAGAGAGTCATTCAGGACACACATGAGTTTATACTTCAGGTTTGTCATGAGAGTCTGAAAAGTGTTCACAAGAGCCTGACAGAACAGGAGACTGGCACTACTGGCCCTGGGCTTTTTCAGCTGCATTCAGTCAAGTCACGTTTATTTGTGGAGCCCCTTTGATGCACAAAGACAACTCAAAGTGTTTTACACAGAATTCAACCACAAACATTTGTGAAATATATATAAGTTCATATAATTTACACAATAAATACAACAGATAAACATAACAATTAAAACATGTTCAAGTCAATAAATGTACTTCATAATTATAATTCATATATTAAAAAGATGCATCTTTAATTTGTATTGAACATATTAGGTCTTGTTACGAGTCACATATTTCCAGGAGGAGGGTTCCACAATTGGGATGAATAAAAACAAAATGAGACTTCAACATGAGCCACTAAGAGACACACAGCTGATCTCAGGAGCCGACGGGGCTCAGAGTCTGCAGGTCTGACAATTCAACCGGCCCCCTCTCAAAATGAGTGACACCCCTGGTTTAGAGATTTGTGGACAATAAAATAATGTTTAAATTAATTCTATGAGGGACCTGAAGCCAGTGTAACACTCAGGACACTGGGATAATGTTGTATCAGTTGTAACTGTCTGATGGAGGACAGTGTGAGACGTGAGAACAGGCCTTTACAATAATCCAGACTAGAAATAAATGCATGGACCGACTCATCATCTGAATATGTTGTTCAAACTCTGGTTTCCGTGCATCATTATGAGATACTTTGGGCTTTGTGTCCTTCTTATATTTGCAGCACAGTGGGGCTGTATACAGAGTGTACAGGAGGTTCACACAGAGACAGTGAACAGGACAGTCCCACAGCTCTGAGCAGGACCAGCTGCTTTTGGACTCATTTAGACTCATCAGGTCTGATGTAGAATGAGTTTAGCCTCATGGGACGATCTGCTCAGTCTAAAGACTGTGGACAAAATGTGTCAGGAAAGTTAATCTTTTGTTAAATGCAGTTGAAAACCAGAGTGAATAATAAATACAAGTCCATAATGTACAGTAGTGCAGTTGTTTGACTGTGATGTGTTCAGTCCTGGTTCAGAACAGCTGACTCTCTGAGACTCTGTACAATCTGTAGAATCCCCTGTGATCCTGTCCCACCTGAACTCATCTGTCCCACACTGAGAGCAGCTCCATTAAACACAGGATCACTGTTTGCACTGATGAAGGACGAGCAGCAGGTGGCGCTGTCCTGAGAACATGTCCAGAGCTCTGGATTAAGCAGGTCTTACCTCTGGTCTTCAGGAGGAGCTTCTCTAAATGAAGGAGGATCATTTTTAGACCGGTCACTTTTCAGAGACACAGAGCTGGGAGCAGGTCCAGGTCTGGGTTTAGACCCGGGGCCAGGTCCAGGTCTGGGTTTAGACCCGGGGCCAGGTCCAGATGGGTCCATGTTGTAGGAGCTGGAATCAGAAGAAGATTTGAACAGAACATACAGATGTCTCCTGCTCTGACGGTCAGGAGGATTCAAGGCCAGAACTACTTACACTTTCACTATTCTGTGGAAAATTTGATTGGTGGAAAGTAAGCTTTAGTTTACATTATTATTATTATTATTATTATTATTATTATTATTATTATTATTTGAAGAAGAAGAAGCAGTAACTTATTAGTGACTATCTAATCTTGTGGGCAGGGACGTGCACAGAGGGGCAGGTGCTCGACCATGAACAAAAGGGCACTTTTCCAAATAGCTCAAAATGAACTTATGTGTGACGTTTAAAATGAATCATCAAATATTTTTATGATTCTTTAGAAATAACTTTTAGATTCATGGCTGTTTAATTTCTGGCTGCATAGTTTTGTGCATGTTGTAAGTGCAACGAGTTGAGGGGTCCTGGACTAATATAACTGAGGAGGGTTTGGGGGTCTCTCCCATGAGATTTCCTGTACTCTGGTGTATTTTCATCAGTCTGATGCATATACAACTATTGTTCCAGTTGTTTGTATGACTATATCTATTTTTATGACCTTCTTTATGTCATTAACATGAATTTTACAAATACTAATGACTTGTGTCCAGCTCCAGTCAGTGGGGCACAGCCCTCTGTTGATTCATTTTCATGTGTAGGATTTTTTACTTGCTGTATGGACAGATAATCTTTCTAGTTGTGAGCATTTTTTCTTGATACAGTGTAAAGGCCTAATTGTTTAATCAGATTTTCTGCCTCTGCTTCATTGTGTCTGGCCCTAATCGTGTGTGAGACTCTTTATCTGACCAGATAGTTTCTCTGGACAATGTCACTGTGGCCTCCAGTTCTACTGTAAGAAACACTGGACTCTTATTGGACCAAGAACTCTACATCAAGCCTGAAAAACCGCCTACTTTCATCTGTGTAATATCAGCCAAAATCAGAAAAATCCTCCCTAAAAGTGACGCTGAAAAACTCATCCATGCATTTGTCACATGATCAGTCTGTAACGCCCTGCAGCGTGTCCTAAAAGCTCTAGAAAAAGCTTTCAACTGGTTCAAAATGAGAGATTATTAACAGGAACTAGAAGCATGTAGACAATCTGGGACGGATTTAGTACAATATTACACACTGATGGTTCTACTTTGCAAATAAACCTATTTACAATTCAGTTTAATATTACAGTTTATAAAGTTACAGTTATAGTTAGTATCATTCAATGTTCTGTTTTATTTTTATGTAAAATAAAAACATTTGAAGTGAAAATGTTCACACTCTTGGCTTTCCACCTGTGAGCCCTGACAATAATAGACTCATGAGTCCAAACGTTTGACTGTAGAGTTTACCCTCTGAGCAGAACTCGACGAGCAGGAAAGAAGATCAACATTAATAATGTGTTTGACTGAGACAGAGACAGTCGTACAGTAACAGCTCGATTTGGTCTCTGTTTATCAAAGTGAAAAGAACTGTTCAAATGACAGTCTCACCTCTGGTCTTCAGGAGGAGCTTCTTTAAAGTTTAAAGGAGGAAAGTCTTTAGACCAGTCACTTTTCAGAGACACAGAGCTGGGAGCAGGTCCAGGTCTGGGTTTAGACCCGGGGCCAGGTCCAGGTCTGGGTTTAGACCCGGGGCCAGGTCCAGATGGGTCCATGTTGTAGGAGCTGGAATCAGAAGAAGATGTGAACAGAACATACAGATGTGGAGTTTGTGTGTAATGTTTGTGTGTCCTGCACCAGAGCTCTGACCTGTGTCTCCCTCTGCTGGTCACATGACCACATTACACACAGCTGTGACTTTTATAAACTGTGTCTTATACATATTTAGCCCGGGACGATATCAGGGCAGTGGTCGATACAGACGTGCCTTATCAACGATTCATCGACTAAAGGCGTGTGGCAAAAATATATCAAACTATGAAGGACGTCTAAGTCTCTAATCTCTGACTCAAACTGCACTCAAAAGACACAACGGCACAGGAGTTCAAGCAAAAACTACTATTTACACAGAAACAGTGCATTCATATGTTACATTTATATATTAGTCAGATTAAATGTATGATTATATTCAGCTAACTCACTCCATTTCTTTTTGTGTTTACTGTTTTAATAAATAAAAATTAATAAAATTATTAGGCAACTAATAAAAAGTTGTTTGATCAAGACGCCATCGACTGATAATTGGACTAAACGACTAAAGGACCACATTATACACAGAGCCTTTAAAGGTTTGTGAACAAATACATTGTAAAAGTTTCAGTGGAACATCATGTGATTCACTGGAGAAACTGGGATTAACCTCAGAATATCACAAAATATGAAAAATCCAGGATGTTTTGTCAAAGTAAAAGCCTCAGACACATGAGTGACATCAGAGCTGCTTTAAACACATTAACACTGTGTTTGACATTATTTCTTTATTTAAACAAAGGGTTTTAGGAGGTTTTACAGGACAAATAATTACAGAAATAATGACCCCACAATAATCTTTCATGTCATCTACTCCACAGATATTACTTTAACACAAATGATTCTTTCTGTGACTCAAATACACTTTTGAGATCAGTTCATGTTTTTTTTTCTGCTTCATTTGTAACAAACAAAGTGACATTTCGACCTTTGGAAATTCAGAATTGTTGCTTGTCTTTTGTTGTAAAGACTTTTAGATCAGATGTTGGTCAAATATTGAACATGATTTATGGTTTATTGATCCAAACTGAACTAAACTAGGACTAAACCAGTTCTAAACAAATACTTTACCCAGTAATAACCAAAACCATCTTTAAAAGTCATTTACACCAATAATAATCCCCAATAATTTAAACTCCACACATCAGTAAGACGGGCTTTACTGCATTCATATTTAAGATTGTTTAGACTTTTAGACTTAATTGTCCCTCGGCTCAGGAGAAATAAATTATTCTCCACAAACACAGAACTCGTTTGACAAAATGCACAAACAGACTGTTGTCTTTAGTTTGACATTTGAAGATTATAATTTAGTTTAACATGAGCTGCAGATGTTCCCAGGCCAAATAAACACATGGTAAACGAAGAACAAAACTCGTCTAATTTACATAATAGTTCCTCTTTTATCAGTATATACACACCATATCGATATGATTCTTTTTTTTTTAGTCTTTGTTTTTAGATAAAGGAGTTTGAACATATGTTTGACTTTTTTAAAGTCACATTTAACAGGATTAAGTGTTGTGTCCTGCTCTGTTCTTACAACAAAACAAAACCCTCACCATGAGACAAAGTTTCATTCTTTGATCTAATGTTTCCTCATAAATCCGCTCGTTCTCCCTCCGTGCTGCCCTGCCCTGGTCTCACACTTAATATGGAGCAGTTACTCAGTTGAACAATCAAAGAATTGAGGAAAAGGGGAAGGAGAATTGAGACCCTTTTTATCTCTAAAGCTACTTCCTGTCGAACTGAACCAAGAAAAAAGGATAAATGTTCCATTATTTTGTGTTAATCATAAGAAATACTCACTGCGTCAGCGTCGGCTCTGAACAACTTAGTTTACTTTCACTTTCAAAAAGGAACTTGTTATAGTGCTGATGTACAGAAAAAAAGCAGAAGCTGTGTGAGTTTAAGGTTATTTCTTACATACAAAGAGCGGCTGTTTTCCCAATCCTTCTGTACCAGCCGAAGTAATCAAGAACGGCGACCCGAATAGAACAAGTGCTTCAGACCAAAACACCACAAACCAACCTCACAGCAACAAACTCCAAGTGTAGACACTGCAACCCACCCCAGACGGGCACACGGCATAGATCGGGTCGGTTTAGGTTGTACTCGGCTGGTGCAATTTAATCTGGGAAGTGACCCAAAGAAGTAACAAGGACAAACAAAAAGAAGTAAAAAGTGAGTTAATCCGCCTTCACAGATCTCTCCTCGGCCACCAGGCGGATTAACTAAAACAAAAGTACAACACAAAAGGACAGCAGGAAGCAATGAAACACTGTAAACACAAAATACAAGAATGAAAAACACTCAACACATAAGATACAGTTTAATTACTTAAAACCACTTAAAACATATAAACTCCCTGTGCGTCATGAGCCCCACACACAGCTCCTCAGTCACAGATTTTCCTAAAACCGTGTGGCCGCCACAAAAGAGCCAATTAAAACGTGCATTTACAAAACATTTCACAATACAATTTTAATAAGCTTACCAACAATTTGGCCAAACACGAACACACACGTGGGCCCAACAACCTGGTCTCCCACGGAAACTGGCTCCTCCCGACAAGCAGCCACTTCCCCTTTTTAAACTCTGCGGCTGTGGGGCTGCAGCGACACCCAGAGGTACCACCCGTTACATCCCTCCCCAACAAGTATCATCGTCGACCCGACGATGTATAGCGGGAGGCGCTCGTCACATTAAAAAACCTAAACCGCTGGTTTAGAAACCTGTACAGATTGTGGCAGCCTATTTGGATTTGAGTGTTTCCGGCGTTTTTTCTATGTGACCTCCGAGGTTCAGAGACTAAGGGGGTGCCAGTTTCCTCAGTGGGAGAACCTGTTGGACATTCAACATCAGACAACACTCACCGTTAAAACAATTCCATCATTTCGTAACCCAGGAGCAGACTCAGATTCAGACACATCACTCACTGTATCTGCTCCCCTAGAGGCAGTGGGCCCCTCCTCTACAATAGGACCCTCTTAAGTACCATCCTCCCAACTATCAGGGACACTCCTCAGCTCCGTCCTATGTAACTGCCGCAGTGGGCCCTCCTGACCAACTGGGGCTACAGAGTAAACCACCCCTTTTGCTAGTGGGGGCCGAACAACTTTATATAGGGTAGGGTCCCAAAAGTCCTGAATTTTGTTCCTACCCCTGACCGAACGGTTTCTTGTATAAACCAAATCACCCTCCTCAAACTCAGCAGCCATAGACTGATCCTGTTCTCTTAATTCTCTCTGTGTCCTTCTACTTTCTAGTCTTTTCTGAACAGTTTCATATGCTGCTCCTAACGACTTCTGGTGTTCTTCCACCCACTCTTCCAAGGGGATCTCCGTCTCAGTTTCTCCTCCCGTCAAAAAATCCACTGGTAATTTTGGCTCCCTTCCAAACATTAAAAAATAAGGGGTAACACCGGTGGATTGATGGACCGTAGTGTTATATGCATAAGTTACCTGAGATAAATGACGGGGCCACCTACGCTTTTGTTCCGGAGGCAGTAAGTCATGTAACGTACGATTAAACCGTTCACACTGGCCATTGCCCTGGGGGTGGTAAGGGGTGGTGCGGCTTTTCTCTATGTTATAGATCTTACAGAGCTGCTGAACCAGGCTACTCTCAATTTCTCTCTTGATCCGAGTGAATTCGACTAGGAGGGCCTTTAGTGGCAACGGTCTGAGTAAACTTTGAAAAGACATCGGTCATGACCAAAACATTTTCTTTCCCGTCTGTAGATGGCTCCAACACAGTAAAATCTATGGCCAAGATTTCATGAGGCCGGGATGCTTTGACTGCGCCCATGTATGTCTTAACTTTAGGCTGCAGGGCTTTAGACAGTACACACCTCTCACAGCTTTTACACCATTTTTCCACCTCACCATACATGTTTGGCCAGTAGTACCTGGAGCGAACTAGCTGTAATGTGCGTTCTACTCCCTGGTGACCAAGCTCATCATGAACGGAACAGAGGACTCGCTCCTGTAAACACTGCGGCAACACCAGCTGCTGAACCTCCCCCTCTCCATCTGATTGGTGAACACAATGATAGAGCACAGACTCTCTCATTCTAATTCGGCCCCACTGACGTACAAGCTCTCTAACACCCTTATTGAGCTGCTGTCTCTCCTTAGCATTTGGCATCCTATCCTCCCCCCAGTACTTCAAAAAACCGCCAACCACAGGATCTTGAGACTGTAAGGTAGAGAGGTCAGACATAGACAGCCCAGGTAACACCCTTATTTCTGCCTGCACACCTGAAACTTCTTCCTCTTCCCTCAAGGGCTCCTCAGATGTTACGTGGAGGCGGGACAGAGCATCCGCATTTGCATTTTGAGCACCAGGGTGATACTTAATAGTTAAATCAAAAGATGCTAGCTCTGAAGCCCATCGCTGCTCTGTGGCGTCTAATTTTGCAGTAGCCAAATGGCTCAGGGGATTGTTGTCTGTGAACACTGTACATTTATTGCCAATCAAGTACTCTCTAAATTTTTCAGTAACAGCCCATTTCAAAGCAACCAACTCAAGCTTCATAGAGCTATAGTTACTCATATTGCGCTCGGTAGGCTTTAAACTTAGACTAGCAAAGGCAATCGGTCTCAACTTACCCCCATTCTCTTGGGATAAGACCGCACCCAAACCCCCATGGCTTGCATCTACCTCCAAGACAAATGGCTTCTGGAAATCTGCGTAGGCGAGAACAGGAGTGGTTATTAAAGCCGTTTTCAGTTTTAAAAAAACTCTGTTCAAAGTCTGGGTCCCAATCCTCAGCTAGGGGCTTCTTTGGGGTTTTGCCCTTCGTACCTGAAGGGAGAAGCTTGGCCACTAACCTGTTTAAAGGGCCCGCCATTTTTGAAAACCCAGCAATAAACCTCCTGTAGTATGAAGCAAACCCTAGGAATGATCTTAACTCCGCCAGGTTTTCTGGTTGCTTCCATTCTCGCACTACTGCCACTTTATCAGGGTCTGTGGATACACCTTCAGCAGAGACTACATGGCCTAAATACTTTACACGTTTCTGGAAAAAATTACATTTATAGAGTTTAACTTTTAATCCGAGAAAATCTTCTCTAACCGTTCAATATGCTGTTTCACAGAGGAAGAAAAAACAATAACATCATCTAAATACAAGAGCACTGATTGGTGGCGACAGTTCCCAAAAATGCGCTCCATGAGCCGCTGAAAAGTACTGGGTGCATTACATAAACCAAAAGGCATACGATTAAACTCAAATAAACCAAAAGGAGTGCAAAATGCAGTCTTTGCCTTATCTTTTTCTGCCATTTCCACTTGGCTGTAGCCACTGGCCAAGTCGAGTGTAGAAAACCACTGAGCTCCAGCCAAAGCATCCAAAGACTCCTCTATTCGGGGAAGAGGAAATGCATCCTTTCTAGTCTTTGCGTTTAACAGTCTGTAGTCTACACACATGCGAAGTGTACCATCTTTTTTTAGCACCAGGACGATTGGGGAGGAGAAGGGACTGCTACTCTCACGTATTATTTGACATTGAAGCAACTGTTGTATGTGATTGCGTGCCAGTTCATATTGTGATGGGGGAATGCGTCTGTACGGCTGCCGCACTGGAGTCTGATCAAATAAAGGGATTTCATGTTTTATCAAATCTGTACATCCAACATCTAAATCATTTTGCGCAAATACTCTACTATACTTCATCAATAGAGCCTTTGCTTGCAATCTCTCCTCCTCCTCTAGGTTTTCAAACTCTGGTAAGTCAACCACGTTGCCACAAGTCATTTCTTGACTGAAAATACATGCCGTGCAACTATTGGAATCAACAGAAACTTGGATCTGTGACTGCTCCCCAATAACAACCTCAGCAGTCTGAACAGTTGCAATCACCCTTCGTGGTGTTAATCAAATCAAATCAATTTATTTTTATAATGCCCAAAATCACAACAACAGTTGCCTCGATGGGCCACAGGTAAAAGCAGTTCAGATAACTGTCCCAGAATGCCCCTGTCCTTTGACCCTCCTTCGCGGCGAGGAAAAACTACAAAAAACCCCACGGGAAAAAGTAGAAACCTCGGGGAGAACCACAGTGAAGGAGAGATCCTACTGCCACGGACGGACAGGCTGCAGATGAACTAGGACTGACATCCACTTGGACTGAACCAGAACCACTCAAGAGGGAGGTGGCTTTAAAGAGTTCCTCCAGGCGGACGAGGAGCAGTTCACCCTGTGTAGAGGGAGCTCCTCCAGCAGTAGATGAGGAACAGTTTATCTAAGTAGATGGAGTTCGTCCAGGCAGACGAGGTGTGGCTAATCCAGCTGTCCAGGCGGGTGGCGCATAGATCCTCCAGTGTAGAGATCGATCCTCCAGACAGATGGGGGTGGGGGGGTCGTCACTGGAGCAGCCGCCGCAGTGCCTGAAACAGTCTCCACTCCCCGGGGGAAGTGGAGAGAAAGAGAAACATGTGAACAGCAATGAACAGACTACAGTTGAAGTAATATTAAATATTGTTGATAGGTAAAGAGGTTAACCAAACATCTGTTGTACCCACATTTGTAACTGGCACGAATGCCCTGCCATGTTCTGCCTTCACTAAGGAAGGGGAGACCAACAACCGCTCAGGCAAACTGGTGTGCTCAGGCCCAAGAGGTTCCACCATGAGTTCTATGGGCTGGTGTAAGTGCACTTGTGGGCAGGTGACTGGGACATACTTCAAACTGCCAGCTGGAATACATAAAGGCTTCTTACCCTGTACTCTCACTAGATGAAGGTCTGGGGAACTGGCCATGGCGTCCATCACTTGGCAGTACCTCAGGATCTTCCTCAGCCCTGGTGGTGCAGACTGGATCACTGGTCCCTCCCAGAGTTCAGGGCCATATTGCTTCAGCAGTTCATAATAGAGAGGATTAAACACATTCATGCCCAGAACTCCAGGTACAGTTGCCTTTTTCTGTCTCATGTAACTATCAATGGGATCTTTCACAATCAACACACCGCAGCGTGGGAGGCACACCCAGGATATGATAATACTTTTTTAAATGGACTCAACACGAGCTGCAGCTTTCACTCTTCAATTATTAAAGAGGCCTTTCTACAAACGAGTCGCTTTATTGTCGTCATCTTTGAAAAAGTTCCTTGATACTCGGTTCCATCAGTGCCAGAAGTACAAAGGTATCCATCTATTTATTCCATTGTTGAAGTTCCATGTCACACAGTAACACACTTTATTCATAAATATTGTCAATGTAGAAGTCATTACAACCTAAAATGTGTTTAAAAAGTGCAGACGTTCAACAGAAATAATTGACCATCAAAAGAATTCTAAAATAATCGTTATTTTCCACTTGAATATTGAGAAATAGTTAAAGACAATGAAACAGATGTATTTACTTTGTTGACATGTTTCTGCTTCACTGCAGCCTCTTCAGCCACGCCTCCTCAGACTGACCACGCCTCCTCAGACTGACCACACCTCCTCAGACTGACCACGCCTCCTCAGACACACCGCGCCTCCTCAGACAGACCACGCCTCCTCAGACTGACCACGCCTCCTCAGACTGACTGCGCCTCCTCACACAGACCACGCCTCCTCAGACTGACCACGCCTCCTCACACTGACTGCGCCTCCTCAGACTGACCACGCCTCCTCAGACAGACCGCGCCTCCTCAGACTGACCGCGCCTCCTCACACTGACCACGCCTCCTCAGACAGACCACGCCTCCTCAGCCTGACCACGCCTTCTCAGACTGACCACGCCTCCTTAGACTGACCACGCCTCCTCACACTGACCACGCCTCCTCAGACTGACCTCACCTCCTCACACTGACCGTGCCTCCTTTGACTCCTCAGACAGACCACGCCTCCTCCCTCCCGGTGGTCTCTGGAGTGTGTCCCGTGTGTGGGACAGAGGGAAGGCTCCGTCGTCCCGGTTGATGGTGTCAGGGCCTCTTTCTGATTTCAATGGCCTCCTTGCTCCAGCGTTTGACCCTGTCGTTCTCTGATCCGACGACTCGAGCCCCGTCCCAGTCCATCACGTGGTTTTCTCTTTTGCAGTGGTCGGCTGTGGCTGAGTTTAGATTCTCCTGTTCTGCTTTTCTTTTTTTGTTCTAGTTCTCCCTGATGTCTCCTTCTCACGTTCTTTCTGATGTTCTTTCTTTCTTGTGTGGAATGCCCTTCCTGTTTCTCCTGTGTATGATTCGTCACATGATTTGCATTGAATTTCATATATTGCATTGCATTTTTGTCCTTGTGGTATTTTGTCTTTGGGATGTACTAATAACTGTTGGAGTTTTTGGTGCTTTGACTGTGTGGATGTTGGATTTTTTCATGGCTCTGATGTACGGTGGGCTGACTATGTTTTTGTGTTCACTCTGCCCTCTGCTGGCCTGTTGAATTGTATATTTTTTCTTTTTCTGTTTTTCCGTCTCACTTTAAGGCTGATCTTTATGTCTCGAGGGACAAAAATGCATTTGAAGTTACAATGTCCCAGAGAAATCTATGGATGAAGTGGATTCAATGGAAGAATAAAACATCTTCAGGAGCAGATTGGACACGTTTGTTGTTTCATGAAAGTCGATATGTGAGAGAGATAAGTGACCAAAAAGCGCAAAGTGTCTTGCCTTAAGGAACGCACCCGGATCAATTTACCTCACAGTGACTTATTTTGATAAATCTTCTATCTATTTTAGGAAATAAATAATGTTTTAGAGCTTGTTAAATGATCTAGCAACACGACTAAAAAGAACTGCTCTACAGTTCTACAAAATATTTTCTCCCAAACATCATTTTATTTCTTTTCCAGTTTCCCTTGACTCTCTTGAACATCTGTGCTTTCAATTAATGATGTAACTCGCTCATTAAAGTCTTAAGAGTTAATGGGTTAATGGCCAAACTTCCCCCAGAGTCCTGTCCTTATGTTCACGAACAGAAAAAGAACAAACTTCAACAGTTTTGTGTGACATTAAAAGTGTGTAAATGTCTCCCTCTGGCGGCCGCCTCAAGAACAACAGCGCAGACATTTGAGCAGCGCTTATTTTATTAAAAACAAAACGACAATATTAAAAATGACAAACACGTTTCCGTCTAAAAGAGTCTTTTAAGAGTCCACTGATGAAGTTATTGTTGTTAACCCCATTTGGTCGTCACCAGCTTCAGCACCATGTGATAAACAACAGAATCCATACGTTTGAGCAGCTGTGACAAAAAGAGGAATGAAAGAGAGAAAATGAACCGTCTGCTTTGATCCGCTGCAGCTTCAACTGATTTTCATTCATTTAACCTTTATTTAAATTCACAATCCATTTGTTTCATCGAGTTTTAAATGAAAATTCACCTGAAAAACATGTTTGAATCGTTTTTATTCTAAATTTGAGACGCTGGATATTGCATTGAACATTTTCTAGGCATTTTTGTCCATTTTATAATAAAGAAGGAAAAAAAAATCACCATTTAATTTCAAAAGAATAGACTTTCACGTTGTTTTTTGTTTTGTTTTGTTTTACAGCAAAGATTCAATCACTTTGGTAAATTTCTAATGTTTAGATTTTTTTCACTGCAAATTTTACACTGAATTTCGACCGTATTTTAATTTCAGGGATTAAAAATGATTTGCACTGAGTTTTTAAAAGGCAAATTATTTTCATTTTGAATTTGTAAACTGAGAAAAACTTCATAAATGTTTAAAACGTCCAGAAATTGTCCAGCATTTAAAGCTGAAAATCAGAATTATATAAATGTTTGTATAAAAAGGGACAACTGTGAATCCATTTAAATCTAAGCTGCAGATGTTTCTCGGTGAATGATGTAGAATTCCTCAGCACGCTCTCCATCCCTGTGACTCCAGGAGGATTCAGTCAAATATTCAAACAAATATTAATGCTTTTCAAAGACAGCACAGACACAAACTCCGCCCTCCTGTGACGCATCGTCTGTGGCACAAACGCTTCTCATCATCTCCAAAGAACCGCAACCCAAGATCTGAACATTATTCCAAAACAACACGGTCACAATCCCAGACGTCACTCACTGGAGCTTCTGCTGAACATCCCTGAGTCTGGACTTTATCTTTACATTTTTATCACCAACAAACAAAGACAAGTGTCGTATAAACTGTTACGTCGCTGTCAAATGCACTTTAAGGACTTTGTTGGACAAAACCTGGACCTTCTGCTCCACCGGCCCTGAACCTGTGACTCCCTCTTGTGGTCACGTCCCGTCACTGCCACCTTCTGGAAACAGTTGGTAAGATCCATCCGCAGACACATTTTAATGGTTTGGTTTTCAGGATATGCTCTTTGGTTTGTACAATAAAACAAACGGTACATTCTTCATTGTAAATCTTCTGTTACTCTTAACCAAATTCCATTAACATAAAGCAACATTTCCAAATAAAAAACATTATTCCTAATTTTTCCAAAACGAAATAGATCAATACAGACAATTAATTCAACACTCATCTCACCCCAGAGCAATAAAAACCAAAGAAATCTCTTTTGTGTAAAACACCCCTGGCTCCCCTCCTTCTCCTCCGTCCCATCTGTGTCTTTGTTTCTTCTTTTATGTAAAACTGTTCATTTTTAACCCTGTAAATCAGAGGGGGGCAAACTAAGGCCCGGGGGCCACATGCGGCCCTTTTGGCATTTTGATCCGTCCCACAAAGCATTCAATAAAAAATTGTATGAGTTAGGTGTGGTGCATTTGTCATTTTATAGTTTCCTGAGCAGCTGCTTGTTCATTAAAAATCAGTTTTAAGAACAGCCACCACTAGAATAACACCAGACTTTGATGCATTGGATAAAAGGAGTGACCAACCGCACTGTTCGCACTAAATAAAGGTAATGATTTTTGCTATTCTGTAGTAATTTTTTGTGTATTTTGGGCATAAAGTCTATGTGTAGTAGTATGTGTGTAAAATGGTCCGGCCCCCAGGTAAGTGTAAAAATCCAATGTGGCCCTTGTGTCAAAATAATTGCCCACCCCTGCTGTAAATGGTCTTTACTTTAATTACTTTCATTTTAATTGTGCACGTGCGCACGCTAATGGGCTCCTTCAGAGGACAACATTTTACGTGAAGGGTTTTCCGTTGGTTTTCCGTTTGTGTCTGACAGGTTTGTGTTTTACGAGTGAATTCGGACATTTAAAGCATCGTGGACAGACTTCACAGACTTATAAATGATGTGGCTGTTCACAAAACATTTCTTGGCCTCTTTGGATCATTTACGATAAATCTGGCTTAAGAAAAGAGTACAATTCAAAACATATTGTATTCAATGTTGCACACTTGAATAATGAGACTAAAAGTGCTGCTTTTTGGTTTATTTTCTGTAAATGAAAGACAACATGCCTTTAATGTGGAGTCTGCGCGCTGTCTGTTACTAAAGCAGAACTGATTCTCCTTAACTCTTTAGATATAGCCACAATTAATACAAAATACAATAAATTAAAATATAAATATAAATACAGGTGGTATAAATGTGTATTTTCCCTGTTGTGACATTTTAGATTTAGCAAAAGTAGACTTTACTCTCCTGTAATCTCCACTGTCTCCTAGCATACAATATTTAGCAACAACTTTCCAGTCACTACACAACCAAGCTTCAATGACATTAATCTACGGGACAAAATGGGCCTAAACTGTCCCAGAATTGCTTTAATCATGTCTCAAGTTCCCACATTAGTGTTTGACTGCACCACTTCACCTGTAAATGAAAGACAACATGTCTTTAATGTGGAGTCTGCGTGTATCTGCCATGGATGTATTAAATGAACTGGATAAGGTACGCCCCCTCTGCCTGTGGTCCCAGATTGATTTGTGGCCGTGCGAGGTACTGCAGCCTCTTGGATCCAGCCTTTTTCTAAAATTGCTCATTATAATTGCAGACAGTACTGAATTATTATCGGTATTTAAATAAAATAGAAGGAAATGTTCTTTTCTACCGTTTCTAAAATCACCGAAATTACCGTTTTTATATGAAGTGGGGGATTGTCGTCACGTGGCGCCCTAAAACAAAGATGGCAGCCTCCGTTTCAGGAAGTAAAACAAAGATGGCAGCCATCGTTTCAGGAAGTAAAACAAAGATGTCAGCCGCCGTATCAGGAAGTAAATGCGGAAGTAAGAAACTTTTTTGGGGTCATGCGCCAATGAGCACTCTCCATAGGGATAAACAGGACAGCCATCTTGGATTCATCTTCCAGGTTTTATTATAGTTCTATGGTATCTGCTCCTGAAGCACAACTGACTCTCCTTCAGACGCGCTGGTTAAAGAGGCGGGTGAGCGCCCCCTTGTGGTACGGCATAGGAACTACACTAATGCCAATCTAAATGAATTGTACACAACATTTATACCTTTTTAACTTAAATAACGCTATGAATAAAATATAACATGAAATAAAATGATTTGGGCGGTGTCCAATTTGCTATTCCCACATAAAGATTAATAAAACTGTTAAAAATTATTTTTGAATTGAAGGGAAATATATGTTTTTTACACTACCTCACTATATTGTTCACCTATCATTTGTTTTATATTTACACGTATCAACACAACACAAGTATATAGTTTTAATCATGGTTTTATTCATAGAATCTGTAGGTCATAGGTCTGTTTACAGTTTACATTTAATGTTCTCCTCAGGTTGTTAACCCCTTTGCTTGGAATGTGTCTCTTGGGGGATGGGATGTATGTATTTCTTTTGTTTAGAGAAACTCCAAGATAAGATAACGCTGTCGTCGCCGTGGAGATGAAAGACTTGGATATCCCGGAAGAAGGGACAACCTACTATTTGCATATTCATGAATGTGTTTTCAAATACCTGGGTCAAGGGATAGGCGGGCGTTCAGAGCTCCTGATCTAAGTCCCGCATAGTGTAGGCTTTCAGGGAGAAAGTTCGGACCCAGAGCGCTCTGTATTAGATTCCTTTGTTAGGGTTAATAAACTTTTTGGATTTAATAGATTTTTGCCTTATTCTCGTTCTTCGGATAAACGAACACGCCTTCAGAATGTTGTTGTTTTTTTTTTTTTTTTGCAGACACAGTGCATATTTACAGTTATGGTGATATATAATATCACCATAACTGTAAATACCCCCCTCCCTCCTCAGATTGTCATCACGTCCCTGCCCCGTTCAACTCTGTCTGATTCTGTGGCCGGGCCTTTCCCCAAGGGGCCCGACCGGGCACAGCCCGAACGAGCGACGTGGGGCTGTATCTTCTGTTGTTTAGTCGATTAATTGTTCGTCTTAGTCGACCTAGATTTGTATTAATCGATGAATCATTTTATTTAGATTAAGGCTACAACTATAAACATTGATAATCGACTAATCGTTAACTGAACTACACTGGGGGCAACTGACAATTATTTTGTAATCGATTAGTCTGACGATTATTCTTTCGATTAATCGCCTTGAAACCCTTGAATATGAGAATTGTACTCAGTTTTCCTCAGACGAGGCTGAAGTGAAGGCGTTTGACGACGTCCTGGAGGAGAATATTTAAAGATGAAGAAGGATTTTAATCAAAAACACACAAATGTGTCCTGAGTGTTTCTGTCTGAGTCATAAAGCCTCTTCTTTCAGAACACAATGTTTTGGAGTCTGTACTTTATATAATATTTTATCAGTGAGACTTTTCCCTCTTTCTTCTTTTACATGAAGGAGGTTTTGTCAAACTAGAAGTGCCTTTACAGGAGTGTGATCTGAGGCAAAAAGAGGCAAAAGTGAATAAGACGAATATAAAATCCTTGAAATATGTGAATGGACCTAAAGCTCAAAGGTTTGTGTGAAATCCCACCCTTTGAACTCTGAGGCTGAACATGGACTCCATCTTTGTTAAATTGTACTTTTTAAAGCACAGTCCTGGAACGGCTCTCGTAAAAAAGAGATTGGTTAAATAAAGGTCAAGAATAATAATAATAATAATAAATATAGCCGCAAGCGGCAATGATCGGCCCTCGCCACGCCGCCGCCCCGCAACGCCAAAGGGGGGCGCTTACGCGCCCCAATTTCCCTCCTCATAAAATACCTGCTGCCGAATCCGTGGCGCTACCGCGCCACTTACTGCTCATATTTCACTGAAAGTGTGTAAAAATTGGTCAAAGTTTGCGGCTGCGCCGCACAAAGACTGTAATACTTGTGCTAAAATCCTGGATAACATTAGATGGCCCACTCCTCAAGATCATTTTCACCAAATTTCAGGATGGTCGGGCTTACGCCCCAGGAGGAGTTTGTTAAAGTACAAAGTTTCATTGGAGTGATTTTGCATTTTCCCCATTGGAATAACATGGGGTTTTCCCGTCATTTGTACAAGTTTGGGCAATATTTGCGGCTTCGCCGCACGGAGACCATAATACCTATCCAAAAAATGTGGATAACTTTTGATGTCCCATTCCTCAGGATGATTATTACCAAGTTTCAGGTTGATCGGGCTTACGCCCTAGGGACGAAAGTGCGTTAAAGTACAAAGTTTATTTTGAGAGATTTAGAGATTTTCCCATAGGAATAACATGGGGTTTTTCTGTCTTTTCTAAAATATTGGCAAAATTAGCGGCTTCGCCGCACAGAGACCGTAGTACTTATCCCAACGATTTGGATAACTTTTAGTGCCCCACTCCTCAGGAAGATGTTCACCAAATTTCAGGTTGGTCAGGCTTACGCCCGAGGAGGAGTTCGTTAAAATGCGTAGTAAAAAAATATGTAAATTTGAGACATTTTTCAGTTTTCCCATAAGAATAACATGGGATGCTTCGCCGTACAAAATATGACATGGGTCTGATTGGCTTTTTTGATCGATGGGCCAAAATGGAATTTTGTGCAAAATTTCAAAAAATTCTGAAAAACTAAATTTTTTGCTCCCCATATAAAAGTTTGCTTTAATCTGTAGGGGGCGCTAACGCGCCAAATTTAATTCTTTCACCTCTAATAGGTTACAGACAGTGAGTTTAACAACTGATTCAAATTTGATGCAATTCGGACTTCATATGTGCAAATGGGAGCAAAATTTAAAATTTGAAAATTTCAGGAATTCTGGCCAAATTTTGCGGCTTCGCCGCACAGAGACCGTAAAAGTTAGGTTCATGATTTGGATAACTTTTGATGCCACACTCCTCAACTTCATTTTCACCAAATTTCAGCTTGTTCGGTTAAACGCCCTGGGAGGAGTTCGTAAAAGTACGAAGTATAAAAAAAACGCCGAGTCAGGTTTAGCGAATTTTCATCCAATATGGCCGACAAATGGTTGGGCGGACGGCGTTGCCGTAATCATATTTTTTGCTTCTCTTGGCACTATCTACCTCTCTGCCAAGTTTCATGACTCTACGATAAAAAATTTTTTTGGCACTTTCCTATCCCGCAATGCATTTTTTGTACACTTGGGGGCGCTGACGCGCCATATTTTTGAATTTTGTAAATCGGAAATAGCCAGAATGTACAGAGGCACGATTTTTAGAGGTGTGCAAATTTTCCTGAGACTTCGTCAATGTTCACTGGGTGAAAAATAGGGGGGTTGGTTAGGGTAAGAAGAAGAAGAAGAAGAAGAAGAAGAAGAAGAAGAAATATAGCCGCAAGCGGCAATGATCGGCCCTCGCCACGCCGCCGCCCCGCAACGCCAGAGAGGGGCGCTTACGCGCCCCAATTTCCCTCCTCATAAAATACCTGCTGCCGAATCCGTAGCGCTACCGCGCCTCCTACTGCTCGTATTTAAAGTGTGTAAAAATTGGTCAAAGTTTGCGGCTGCGCCGCACAAAGACTGTAATACTTGTGCTAAAATCCTGGATAACATTAGATGGCCCACTCCTCAAGATCATTTTCACCAAATTTCAGGATGGTCGGGCTTACGCCTGAGAAGGAGTGCGTTAAAGTACAAAGTTTCATTTGAGTGATTTTGCATTTTCCCCATTGGAATAACATGGGATTTTTCTGTCATTCGTACAAGTTTGGGCAATATTTGCGTCTTCGCCGCACGGAGACCATAATACCTATCCAAAAAATGTGGATAACTATTGATGTCCCACTCCTCAGGATGATTATCACCAAGTTTCAGGTTGATCGGGCTTAAGCCCGAGGAGGAGTTTGTTAAAGTACAAAGTTTATTTTGAGAGATTTAGAGATTTTCCCATAGGAATAACATGGGTTTTTTCTGTCTTTTCTAAAATAGTGGCAAAATTAGCGGCTTCGCCGCACAGAGACCGTAATACTTATCCCAATGATTTGGATAACTTTTAGTGCCCCACTCCTCAGAAAGATGTTCACCAAATTTGAGGTTAGTCGGGCTTACGCCCAAGGAGGAGTTCGTTACAATGCATAGGAAAAAAATATGCAAATTTGAGACATTTGTCGATTTTCCCATAGGAATAACATGGGGTGTTTTGGTCATTGGTACGGCTTCGCCGTACAAAATATGACATGGGTCTCATTGGCTTTTTTGATCGGTAGGCCAAAATGGAATTTTGTGCAAAATTTCAAAAAAATCTAAAAAACTAAATTTTTTGCTCCCCATATAAAAGTTTGCTTTGATCTGTAGGGGGCGCTAACGCGCCAAATTAAATTTTTTCACCTCTAATAGGTTTTAGACAGTGAGTTTAACAACTAATTCAAATTTGATGCAATTCAGACTTTATATGTGCAAATGGGAGCAAAATTTAAAATTTGAAAATTTCAGGAATTCTGGCCAAATTTTGCGGCTTCGCCGCACAGAGACCGTAAAAGTTAGGTTCATGATTTGGATAACTTTTGATGCCACACTCCTCAACTTCATTTTCACTAAATTTCAGCTTGTTAGGTTCGCAGCCCTGGGAGGAGTTCGTAAAAATGCAGTTTAAAAAAGCGCTGAGTCAGGTTTAGCGGATTTTCATCCAATATGGCCAAAAATTTGTTGGGCGGACGGCGTTGCCGTAATAATATTTTTTGCTTCTCTTGTCACTATCTACATCTCTGCGATAAAAATGAGTCTACGATAAAAAACATTTTTTGGCACTTTCCTATACCGCAATGCATTTTTGTACACTTGGGGGCGCTGATGCGCCATATTTTTGAATTTTGTAAATCGGAAATAGTCAGAATGTAGAGAGGCACGATTTTTAGAGGTGTGCAAATTTTCCTGAGACTTCGTCAATGTTCACTGGGTGAAAAATAGGGGGGTTGGTTAGGGTAAGAAGAAGAAGAAGAAGAAATATAGCCGCAAGCGGCAATGATCGGCCCTCGCCCGCGCCACGCCGCCGCCCATAGCGCCAGAGAGGCGCTTACGCGCCCCAATTTCCCTCCTAATAAAATACTTGCTGCCGAATCCGTGGCGCTACCGCGCCTCCTACTGTTCATATTTCATTGAAAATGTGTAAAAATTGGTCAAAGTTTGCGGCTGCGCCGCACAAAGACTGTAATACTTGTGGTAAAATCCTGGATAACTTTAGATGGCCCACTCCTCAAGATCATTTTCACCAAATTTCAGGATGGTCGGGCTTACGCCCGAGGAGGAGTGCGTTAAAGTACAAAGTGAAATTTGAGAGATTTTGCGATTTTCCCATAGGAATAACATGGGGTTTTTCGGTCTTTTGTAAAATGTTTGCAAAATGTGCTTCGCCGCTGAGACCGTAATACCTATCCTGATAATTTGGATAACTTTTGGTGCCCCACTCCTCAGGAAGATGTTCACCAAATTTCAGGTTGGTCGGGCGGAGTGCGTTAAAATGCGTAGTAAAAAAAATATGCAAATTTTGATTTTCCAATAGGAATAACATGGAAGGTTTTTGTCCTTAGTGCGGCTTTGCACAAAATATGACATGGGTCTGATTTGCTTTTTTGATCGGTGGACCAAAATGGAATTTTGTACAAAATTTCAAAAAATTCGAAAAAACAAAATTTTTTGCTCCCCCATATAAAAGTTTGCTTTAATCTGTAGGCGCTAACGCGCGGAATTTAATTCTTTCACTTCTAGTAGGTTTCAGGGGGAGTTTAACAACTGATTCAAAATTGATGCAATTCAGACTTTATATGTACAAATGAGAGCTAAATAAAAAATGTGAAAATTTCAGAAATTTTGGGCAAATTTGCGGCTTTGCCGCAGAGAGAGACCGTAAAACTTAGGTTCATGATTTGGATAAGTTTTGAGGCCACACTCCTCAACTTCATTTTCACCAAATTTCAGCTTGTTCAGGCAAACGCCCTAGGAGGAGTTCGTAAAAATGCACAGTTTTTAAAAACTGCTGAGTCATGTTTAGCGAATTTAGATCCAATATGGCCGACAATTGGTTGGGCGGACAGCGTTGCCGTAATAATATTTTTTGCTTGTCTTGTCACGATCTACCTCTCTGCCAAATTTTATGATTCTACGATCAAATTTTTTTTCGGCACTTTCCTATCCCGTAATGCATTTTTTGTACACTTGGGGGCGCTGACGCGCCATATTTTGGAATTTTGAAAATCGGAAATAGCCAGAATGTACAGAGGCACGATTTTGAGAGGTGTGCAAATTTTCCTGAGACTTCGTCAATGTTCACTGGGTGAAAAATAGGGGGGTTGGTCCCGATAAGAAGAAGAAGAATAAGAAGAATTAAAGCCGCAAAGCGGCGATGATGGCCCTCGCCCCGCACGCGACCGCCTTCCCACGCAGCCTTGACCGGTCCCAAACCGCCCCGGGGTGCCGTCCTCCTCCTCTGAGCGTCACTCAGGCCTCCGTGATCCCCCCCTCCCCCCACTCACACCGGGTGGCGTCCATTGCATTGGCGGGCACTGCTCTCCAGAAGTGGCAAAACCGCTCAAAACCTGACTTCGATGTAATTTACTTTTTCGATCGGAATGCTCGAAATAATGCGTCTGCCGAGTTTCACTGACTTTGCTGGAAATAATTTTGGCCTCTCCATAGACTTATGACATGTCTCATAGGAAATGCATGGGGAATATGCGTGCCCCCCCACAGGCCAAACGAGCCAAAATAGGACATCGATGTAATTGACTTATTTGCAGCCTTTGACACTCAAAATCAGATTCCAAGATTTCGTGGAAATCCGATTATTTTGGTACTTTTATATGACCAGCAGGGGGCGCTATAGTGAAAATTGCTCATGTGCTCCTGAGTCTGTTCTGTTTAATATTTGATTCGGCATCTGTGGTTACAGTTTGTGCTCTGTACGGCAATGCCTGTGGCTTGGAGAATAAGTTTAAGATACAGGAAATGAAGGCGAATTCTGACAGGAAGTCATGACTAAACCGAATGAGACAGGCCAAAAAATGTGGTTTATTATTAAATTTCAATGCGTCCTGATCAGGAGGCGTGTATGTTAGACTGATCTTAGCCCAAAAACCTAGGACCCAAGTTCTCAATGGAAAAAAAAAAACTTAAAGTGGCGTTTAAAATTCAAATCAATATGGCCGCCTTGTCGTTTGACTGATGACTTTGCCCCAATTATGTTTTAGGGTGGACTTTATGTGTACTATCACCCGTGCCAAATTATCTTAGGCCTCCTCTAAAATAAATGTGTCTCCCTCTCCATAGGCCTGACCCAAAAGGTGGCGCTTTAGAGGCTGTATTTGACATGCATCAAAAATATGGTTATGACCCATTAATGCCCCTTAAATGGAGGCACTGTATTAAGTTTGGTGGCTGTTCCTCACTGCTTAGTTGTTTTTATTGCAGCCTCTTGTGTGAAGACAGTCTGACTCCCATAGAGAATGAATGGGAGCTCAGGAGGGCCCTAGAGGCAAAAGTGTGAAAAATAGGCCATGGGTCCCATTGACTTTTGCATCTTATATAGCAAAGAATCATGTCCCAAAATTTGGTGTCAATCGGACAATCTGGACAGCTTTTAACTGAACTGTAGGGGGCGCTATAGTTATTAGTGGTCCTGTGCTCCCTGGTCTATTTTGTGTAATATTCAATTTTCCATCATTGGTGGCAATTTGGGCTCTGTAGGCACAGTCCAAGTGCCTCTGAGGATAAGCACAAAAACAGGAAATGATGGCGATATTTGACAGGAAGTCATGACTAAACCCTAAGAGATATCTCCAAAAATTGTTTTTTATTGAATTTCAATGCGTCCTGATCAGGAGCGTGTATGTTAGACTGATCTAGGCCCAAAACCCTAGGACAAGTTCTCAATGGAAAATAAAAAGTTTAAAGTGGCGTTTAAAATGAAAATCAATATGGCCGCCATGTTGTTGGTCTGACGACTGAGCACCAATTATGTTTTAGGGTGCTTTTTATGTGTACTATCACTGTGCCAAATTTTATGGGCCTCCTCCAAAGTAAATGTGTCTCCCTCTCCATAGGCCTCACCCAAAAGGTGGCGCTGTAGAGGCTGTTTATTAGTTTCAGGAAAAATACAGTTATGACCCATTAATGTCTCTTAAAAGGAGTCACTGTATTGAGTTTGGTGGCTGTCCTGCAGGTTTTAGTTGTTTTTTATTGCAGCCTTGTGTGAAGACAGTCTGAGTCCCATAGACAATGAATGGGAGCTCTGGAGGCCTCTAGAGGCAAAAGTGTGAAAAATAGGCCATGGGTCTCATTGACTTTTTTGCATCTTATATAGCCAAGAATCATGTCCCCAAATTTGGTGTCAATCGGACAATCTTGGACACTTTTAAGTGAACTGTAGGGGCGCTATAGTTATTAGTGGTCCTGTGCTCCCTGGTCTATTTTGTGTAATATTCAATTTTCCATCATTGGTGGCAATTTGGACTCTGTAGGCACAGTCCATGTGCCTCTGAGGGATAAGCACAAAAACAGGAAATAGATGGCGATATTTGACAGGAAGTCATGACTAAACCCTAAGAGATATCTCCAAAAACTGTTTTTAATTGAATTTCAATGCGTCCTGATCAGGAACGTGTATGTTAGACTGATCTAGGCCCAAAACCCTAGGACAAGTTCTCAATGGAAAAAAACTTAAAGTGGCGTGTGAAATAAAAATCAATATGGCCGCCTTGTCGTTGGTCTGATGACTGAGCACCAATTATGTTTTAGGGTGCTTTTTATGTGTACTATCACTGTGCCAAATTTTATGGGCCTCCTCCAAAGTAAATGTGTCTCCCTCTCCATAGGCCTCACCCAAATGGTGGCGCTGTAAAGGCTGTTTATTAGTTTCAGGAAAAATACGGTTATGACCCATTAATGTCTCTTAAAAGGAGTCACTGTATTGAGTTTGGTGGCTGTCCTGCAGGTTTTAGTTGTATTTTATTGCAGCCTTGTGTGAAGACAGTCTGAGTCCCATAGACAATGAATAGGAGCTCTGGAGGCCTCTAGAGACAAAAGTGTGAAAAATAGGCCATGGGTCTCATTGGCTTTTCTGATCAGGAGGCCGTCTAGGAAATGTCTGCAACGTTTCACTAATAAAAGTCAAAGTAATTGTTTTTCCCCCCTCATTGTAATTTAGTGCGCTCCTACAGGTGGCGCCGTAGGGTTGATTGTTATTGTGCGCATATAAATGGATTCAGCAGCTTTACGTTTACGAGTGTTTCAAATTTCATGTCGATCGGAGTATGCATGTGCGTGCAGGAGCTATTTAAATGATTTGGTGAGCACTCTTTGCGCCCCTGGTGGCCAACGGTGATAAATGCACCATATCACTAATTCAGTTTTTTAATGGCGCTCTTCACTGGACATATTCCCCAAGTTTCGTCCAAATCTGACAAAGTCGATGTTTGACTTAATAGGTAGGGGCGCTAGCGAGTACTTTTATTTATTTTTATTAATGCATTACATTCAGATCATAATTACGCACTCGTGACTGAAATTACAGCTCTGTCAGTCAAGCGTGTAGCCGTGACATGCGATCGGAAAAACAGGAAAGCGAAGGCGTTCTTGATGGCGAGCCACGGCGAGTCCATTCGAGTTATCCGAATAAATGTGGATTACTATTTAATTTCAATGTGTAACGATAGCATAAATGTGTGCAAGACCCACGTGTGGCAAAAGCCCTCGTCCAAGTTCTCCATCAAAAAAAAAAAGTCAAACTGGCGTGGCGACTTGGTCCAATATGGCCGCCCGTGCGTCTTGGTCCGAGGGGCCGCTCCAATGTCATGTTTTGCTCGGTTCACTGTTCTCTATCACTGCTCCGAGTTTACGTGCGCGTCGGGCAAAATTTGCTCGTCCCATTTCCCATAGGGTCCGATTCGGGCGGTGCTGCTCGTTCGGTTCGGGTCGGACGCTCTCGAGGCGCCGCGAAATCTGAAATTTTTTCGGGCGATCGCGACTATACCCCCATTGAAGACTTTTCGTGCATGTTTACTGGGTCAAAAGGGCGCGAAAGAGTAAGAAAACGGGAAAAATAATAATAATAATAAGCAAGAAACGGACGAAACACAATGTCCCTCGCCAGTTTACTGGCTCGGGCCAATTAAAGCCGCAAAGCGGCGATGATAACCCTCGCCCATAGCGACCGCCTTCCCATGCGGCCTCGGCGGTCCCAAACCGCCCCAGGGTACCGTCCTCCTTCTCTGGCCGTCACCCGGGCCACCGTGACCCCCCTCCCCCCGCTCACACCGGGTGGCCTCCCTATAGAAGTGCATGGGCGGGCGCTGCTCTCCTAAAGTGGCGAAACCGTCCAAATCACGGCTTCGATGTAATTGACTTATTCGATCAAAATGCTCTAAATAATGCGTCTGCCAAGTTTCACTGACTTTGCTCGAAATAATTTAGGGCTCTCCATAGACTTGTGAAATGTGTCATAGGAAATGAATGGGGGATATGTGTGCTCCCAGAGTCAAAACAATACAAACTAGGACATCAATGTAATAAACTTTATTTTGCAGCTTTTGGTGCTTAAAATCAGATTGCAAGATTTTGGTGGCAATCAGACCAGCACATGACCAGCAGGGGGGCGCTATAGTGAAATGTGTTCATGTGCTCCTGAGTCTGTTCTGTTTAATATTTGATTCCACATCTGTGACTACACTTTGTGCTCTGTACGGCAATACCTGTGGCTGGAAAAGTTATTGAAAGACATAGGAATTGAAGGCGATTTGCGATGGTGAGCCACATCTAAACCATAAATGCTATCATAAATTGGATTAGTATTTAATGTCAATATTATTAGACCAGGAACGTATCTGTCAAAATGATGTTGGGCCAAAAACCTCGAACAAGTTCTTTAACAAAGAGACAAAGTTTAAGTGGCGGGTTAAATATGATCAAAAATGGCCGACTCCACGTGCATAATAGGCCGGCGCCGTAATGTAATTTTTGACTTGTCTCAGGGCGCTCTATCACTGCTCCAAATTCCATGAGGCCTGGTCAAAATTTGCATGTCCCTTCTCCCATAGGGGCTCGGTTCTGGCTGGCGCTGTTGGTTCGGGTCGGGTCAGACGTTGTCGCGATGGACATTTTATCGAAGTGTTCGCCGGGCCAGTCGTTCCTATCCGAGCATGTGGGACTTTTCGTTAACGTTCAGAGGGTGAAAATCGCGTTTGTATATTCACAGTGTCTCCTGGTTTAACGAACATCAATGTTAACTTAAAGCCGCAAAGCGGCGATGATGGCCCTCGCCCCGCGCGCGACCGCCTTCCCAAGCGGCCTCGGCCGGTCCCAAACCGCCACGGGGCACCGTCCTCCTCTTCTGAGCGTCACTCGGGCCTCCGTAACCCCCCCTCCCCCCAAGCGCCGTCCCTATAGAAGTGCATTGGCGGGCACTGCTCTCCAAAAGTGGCAAAAGCATCCAAAACACGGCTTCGATGTAATTAACTTATTCGATCAAAATGCTCTAAATAATGCATCTGCCAAGTTTCACTGACTTTGCTCGAAATAATTTAGGGATCTCCACAGACTTATGAAATGTGTCATAGGAAATGAATGGGGGATATGTGTGCTCCCAGAGTCAAAACAATACAAAATAGGACATCAATGTAATAGACTTTTTTGCAGCTTTTGCCGCTTCAAAGCAGTTTACAAGATTTCGTGGAAATTAGGAAATGTTGGTACTTTTACATGACCAGCAGGGGGCGCTATAGTGAAACCTGCTTATGTGCTCCTGAGTCTGTTCCGTTTAATATTTTATTCTGCATCGGTGACTACAGTTTGGGCTCTGTAGGGCAATACCTGTGGCTAGGAGATATTGAAATTAACAGGAAATTAAGGCGTTTTTCACAGGAAGTCATGACTAAACCACGAGATAGGCCAAAAAATGGCAGATTATTAAATTCCAATCTGTCTTGATTAGACACGTGTACGTTAGACCAATGTCGGCCAAAAACCTAGGACAAGTTCTCAATGGAAAATAAAAACTTAAAGTGGCATTTAAAATAAAAATCAATATGGCCGCCATGTCGTTGGTCTGACGACTGAGCACCAATTATGTTTTAGGGTGCTTTTTATGTGTACTATCACTGTGCCAAATTTTATGGGCCTCCTCCAAAGTAAATGTGTCTCCCTCTCCATAGGCCTCACCCAAAAGGTGGCGCTGTAGAGGCTGTTTATTAGTTTCAGGAAAAATACAGTTATGACCCATTAATGCCCCTTAAAAGGAGTCACTGTATTGAGTTTGGTGGCTGTCCTGCAGGTTTTAGTTGTTTTTTTATTGCAGCCTTGTATGAATAGAATCACACTCCCATAAAGAATGAATAGGAGCTCTGGGGGGCTCTAGAGGCAAAATTATGAAGAATAGGGCATGGGTCCCATTGACTTTTTTGCATCTTATGAAGCATAGAATCATCTCCCCAAATTTGGTGTCAATCGGACAAGCTTGCAGCTTTTAACTGAACTGTAGGGGGCGCTATAGTGATTCGTGGCCCTGTGCTCCCTAGTCTATTTTGTGTAGTATTTAATTCTCCATCATTGGTGGCAATTTGGACTCTGTAGGTCCAGTCCATGTGTCTTTGAGGAGCACGCCAAGAAAAAGGAAATAGAGGCGATTTTTCACAGGAAGTCATGACTAAACCGCACGAGATAGGCCAAAAAATTTGGCAGATTATTAAATTCCAATCTGTCTTGATTAGGCACGTGTACGTTAGACCGATGTCGGGACAAAACCCTAGGACAAGTTCTCAATGGAAAATAAAAACTTAAAGTGGCGTGTGAAATAAAAATCAATATGGCCGCCTTGTCGTTGGTCTGACGACTGAGCACCAATTATGTTTTAGGGTGCTTTTTATGTGTACTATCACTGTGCCAAATTTTATGGGCCTCCTCCAAAGTAAATGTGTCTCCCTCTCCATAGGCCTCACCCAAAGGTGGCGCTGTAGAGGCTGTTTATTAGTTTCATGAAAAATACAGTTATGACCCATTAATGTCCCTTTAAAGGAGTCTCTGTATTAAGTTTGGTGGCTGTCCTGCAGGTTGTAGTTGTTTTTTGTTGCAGCCGTGGGGGAATAGAATCAGACTCCCATAGAGAATGAATAGGCGCTCTGGGGGGCTCGAGAGGCAAAAATATGAAGAATAGTGCATGGGTCCCATTGACTGATTTGCATGTTAAGAAGGAAAGAATCATCTGGCCAAATTTGGTGTCAATCGGACAAGCTTGCAGCTTTTAACTGAACTGTAGGGGCGCTATAGTGATTCGTGGTCCTGTGCTCCCTAGTCAATTTTGTGTAGTATTTAATTCTCCATCATTGGTGGCAATTTGGACTCTGTAGGCACAGTCCATGTGTCTTTGAGGAGCACGGCAAGAAAAAGGAAATAGAGGCGAATTTTCACAGGAAGTCATGACTAAACCGCGCAAGATAGGCCAAAAATTGGCAGATTATTAAATTTCAATCTGTCTTGATTAGACACGTGTCACGTTAGACCGATGTCGGCCAAAAACCCTAGGACAAGTTCTCAATGGAAAATAAAAAGTTAAAGTGGCGTGTGAAATAAAAATCAATATGGCCGCCATGTCGTTGGTCTGACGACTGAGCACCAATTATGTTTTAGGGTGCTTTTTATGTGTACTATCACTGTGCCAAATTTTATGGGCCTCCTCCAAAGTAAATGTGTCTCCCTCTCCATAGGCCTCACCCAAAAGGTGGCGCTGTAGAGGCTGTTTATTAGTTTCAGGCAAAATACAGTTATGACCCATTAATGTCCCTTAAAAGGAGTCACTGTATTGAGTTTGGTGGCTGTCCTGCAGGTTTTAGTTATTTATTTTTGCAGCCTTGTGTGAATGGAGTCAGACGTCCATAGACAATGAATGAGAGCTCTGGAGGGCTCTAGAGGCAAAAATTTGAAAAATAGGGCATGGGTCTCATTGACTTTGCATCTTATTAAGCGAAGAATCATATCACCAAATTTGGTGTCAATCGGACAAGCTTGGAGCATTTAACTGAACTGTAGGGGGCGCTATAGTGATTCGTGGTCCTGTGCTCCCTAGTCTATTTTGTGTAGTATTTAATTCTCCATCATTGGTGGCAATTTGGACTCTGTAGGCACAGTTCATGTGCCTTTGAGGAGCATGCAGAGAAACATGAAATAGAGGCGATATTTCACAGGAAGTCATGACTAAACCAGCGAGATAGGCCAAAAAAATTGGCAGATTATTAAATTTCAATCTGTCTTGATTAGGCACGTGTACGTTAGACCAATGTCGGCCAAAAACCCTAGGACAAGTTCTCAATGGAAAACAAAAAGTTAAAGTGGCGTGTGAAATAAAAATCAATATGGCCGCCATGTCGTTGCTCTGACCACTGAGCACCAATTATGTTTTAGGGTGCTTTTTATGTGTACTATCACTGTGCCAAATTTTATGGGCCTCCTCCAAAGTAAATGTGTCTCCCTCTCCATAGGCCTCACCCAAAAGGTGGCGCTGTAGAGGCTGTTTATTAGTTTCAGGAAAAATACAATTATGACCCATTAATGTCCCTTAAAAGGAGTCACTGTATTGAGTTTGGTGGCTGTCCTGCAGGTTTTAGTTGTTTATTATTGCAGCCTTGTATGAAGACAGTCTGAGTCCCATAGACAATGAATAGGAGCTCTGGAGGCCTCTAGAGGCAAAAGTGTAAAAAATAGGCTATGGGTCTCATTGGCTTTTCTGATCAGGAGGCCATCTAGGAATTGTCTGCAAATTTTCACTAATAAAAGTCAAAGTAATGTTTTTCCCCATTGTAATTTAGTGCGTTCCTACAGGTGGCGCCGTAGGGTTGATTGTTATTGTGCGCACATAAATGGATTCAGCTGCTTGACGTTTACGTGTGTTTCAAATTTCATGTCGATCGGAGTATGCATGTGCGTGCAGGAGCTATTGAAATGATTTGGTGAGCACTCTTTGCGCCCCTGGTGGCCAACGATGATAAATGCACCATATCACTAATTCAGTTTTTTTTCATGGCGCCCTGCACTGGACATATTCCCCAAGTTTCGTCCAAATCGGACAAAGTCGATGTTTGACTTAATAGGTAGGGGCGCTAGCGAGTACTTTTTATTTATTTTTATTAATGCATTACATTCAGATCATAATTACGCACTCGTGACTGAAATTACAGCTCTGTCAGTCCAAGCGTGTAGCCGTGACATGCGATCGGAAAAACAGGAAACGAAGGCGTTCTTGATGGCGAGCCACGGCGAAACCATTTGAGATATCCGAATAAAAGTGGCAGATTATTAAATTTCAATGCGTGATGATCGCAGAAATGTGTGCCAGACCCACGTGTGGCAAAAGCCCTAGGACAAGTTCTCCGTCAAAAAAAAAGTCAAACTGGCGTGGCGACTTCGGTCCAATATGGCGCCCGTGCGCTTGGTCCGAGGCGCGCTCCAATGTCATGTTTTGCTCGGGTCACTGTTCTCTATCACTGTTCCGAGTTTCGTGCGCGTCGGGCAAAATTTGCTCGTCCCATTTCCCATAGGGGTCCGATTCGGGCGGTGCTGCTCGTTCGGTTGGTCGGACGCTCTCGAGGCACGCGAAATCTGAAATTTTCCGGGCGATCGCGACTATACCCCCATTGAAGACTTTTCGTGCATGTTTACTGGGTCAAAAGGGGCGCGCGAAGAGTAAGCGAAAAATAATAATAATAATAATAATAATAAGAAACGGACGAAGACACAATGTCCCTCGCCAGTTTACTGGCTCGGGCAAATTAAAGCCGCAAAGCGGCGATGATAACCCTCGCCCGCCGACCGCCTTCCCACACGGCCTCGGCCGGTCCCAAACCGTCCCGGGGCACCGTCCTCCTCCTCTGAGCGTCACTCGGGCCTCCGTAACCCCCTCCCCCAAAGCGCCGTCCCTATAGAAGTGCATGGCGGGCACTGCTCTCCAAAAGTGGCAAAAGCATCCAAAACACGGCTTGATGTAATTAACTTATTCGATCAAAATGCTCTAAATAATGCATCTGCCAAGTTTCACTGACTTTGCTCAAAATAATTTAGGCCTCTCCATAGACTTATGACATGTGTCATAGTATATGAATGGGGGATATGTGTGCTCCCAGAGTCAAAACAATACAAAATAGGACATCAATGTAATTGACTTTTTTGCAGCTTTTGCCGCTTCAAAGCAGTTTACAAGATTTCGTGGAAATTAGGAAATGTTGGTACTTTTACATGACCAGGTGGGGCGCTATAGTGAAACCTGCTTATGTGCTCCTGAGTCTGTTCCGTTTAATATTTTATTCTGCATCGGTGACTACAGTTTGGGCTCTGTAGGGCAATACCTGTGGCTAGGAGAGATATTGAAATTAACAGGAAATTAAGGCGTTTTTTCACAGGAAGTCATGACTAAACCGCACGAGATAGGCCAAAAAAATTGGCAGATTATTAAATTCCAATCTGTCTTGATTAGACACGTGTACGTTAGACCAATGTCGCCAAAAACCCTAGGACAAGTTCTCAATGGAAAATAAAAACTTAAAGTGGCATTTAAAATTAAAATCAATATGGCCGCCATGTTGTTGGTCTGACGACTGAGCACCAATTATGTTTTAGGGTGCTTTTTATGTGTACTATCACTGTGCCAAATTTTATGGGCCTCCTCCAAAGTAAATGTGTCTCCCTCTCCATAGGCCTCACCCAAAAGGTGGCGCTGTAGAGGCTGTTTATTAGTTTCAGGAAAAATACAGTTATGACCCATTAATGTCCCTTAAAAGGAGTCACTGTATTGAGTTTGGTGGCTGTCCTGCAGGTTTTAGTTGTTTTTTGTTGCAGCCTTGTGTGAATGGAGTTAGGCTCCCATTGACAATGAATGGTAGCTCTGGAGGGCTCTAGAGGCAAAATTCTGAAGAATAGGGCATGGGTCCCATTGACTTTTTTGCATCTTATGAAGCAAAGAATCATCTCCCCAAATTTGGTGTAAATCGGACAAGCTTGCAGCTTTTAACTGAACTGTAGGGGGCGCTATAGTGATTCGTGGTCCTGTGCTCCCTAGTCTATTGTGTGTAGTATTTAATTCTCCATCATTGGTGGCAATTTGGACTCTGTAGGCACAGTCCATGTGCCTTTGAGGAGCACGCAGAGAAACAGGAAATAGAGGCGATTTTTCACAGGAAGTCATGACTAAACCGCGCGAGATAGGCCAAAAAAATTGGCAGATTATTAAATTTCAATCTGTCTTGATTAGGCACGTGTACGTTAGACCGATGTCGGGACAAAACCCTAGGACAAGTTCTCAATGGAAAATAAAAACTTAAAGTGGCGTGTGAAATAAAAATCAATATGGCCGCCATGTCGTTGGTCTGACGACTGAGCACCAATTATGTTTTAGGGTGCTTTTTATGTGTACTATCACTGTGCCAAATTTTATGGGCCTCCTCCAAAGTAAATGTGTCTCCTTCTCCATAGGCCTCACCCAAAAGGTGGCGCTGTAGAGGCTGTTTATTAGTTTCAGGAAAAATACAGTTATGACCCATTAATGTCCCTTAAAAGGAGTCTCTGTATTGAGTTTGGTGGCTGTCCTGCAGGTTTTATTTGGTTTTTGTTGCAGCCTTGTGTGAATAGAATCAGACTCCCATAGAGAATGAATAGGAGCTCTGGGGGCTCTAGAGGCAAAATTATGAAGAATAGGGCATGGGTCCCATTGACTTTTTTGCATCTTATGAAGCATAGAATCATCTCACCAAATTTGGTGTCAATCGGACAAGCTTGCAGCTTTTAACTGAACGGTAGGGGGCGCTATAGTGATTCGTGGTCCTGTGCTCCCTAGTCTATTTTGTGTAGTATTTAATTCTCCATCATTGGTGGCAATTTGGACTCTGTAGGCACAGTCCATGTGCCTTTGAGGAGCACGCAGAGAAACAGGAAATAGAGGCGATTTTTCACAGGAAGTCATGACTAAACCGTGCGAGATAGGCCCAAAAAAATGGCAGATTATTAAATTCCAATCTGTCTTGATTAGGCACGTGTACGTTAGACCGATGTCGGGACAAAACCCTAGGACAAGTTCTCAATGGAAAACAAAAACTTAAAGTGGCGTGTGAAATTAAAATCAATATGGCCGCCTTGTCGTTGGTCTTATGACTGAGCACCAATTATGTTTTAGGGTGCTTTTTATGTGTACTATCACTGTGCCAAATTTTATGGGCCTCCTCCAAAGTAAATGTGTCTCCCTCTCCATAGGCCTCACCCAAAAGGTGGCGCTGTAGAGGCTGTTTATTAGTTTCATGAAAAATACAGTTCTGACCCATTAATGTCTCTTAAAAGGAGTCTCTGTATTGAGTTTGGTGGCTGTCCTGCAGGTTTTAGTTGTTTTTTATTGCAGCCTTGTGTGAAGACAGTCTGAGTCCCATAGAGAATGAATAGGAGCTCTGGAGGGCTCTAGAGGCAAAAGTGTAAAAAATAGGCCATGGGTCTCATTGGCTTTTCTGATCAGGAGGCCGTCTAGGAATTGTGTGCAAATTTTCACAAATAAAAGTCAAAGTAATTGTTTTTCTCCCCATTTTAATTTAGTGCTCCGACAGGTGGCGCTGTAGAGGCTGTATTTGACTTGCATGTAAAATGGTGTTATGGGGCATTTATTTTCCTTAACAGGAGTCACTGTATTAAGTTTGGTGGCTGTTACTCACTGCTTTGTGGCTTTTTGCTGCATCTTTGTGTAAAGAGAATATATTCTCCCATAGAGAATGTTTAGGAGCTCTGGAGGGCCCTGGAGGGCCCTAGAGGCAAAAGTGTGAAGAATAGGCCATGGGTCTCATTGGCTTTTCTGATCAGGAGGCCGTCTAGGATTTGTGTGCAAATTTTCAAAAATAAAAGTCAAAGTAATTGTTTTTCTCCCCATTGTAATTTAGTGCGCTCCTACAGGTGGCGCCGTAGGGTTGATTGTTATTGTGCGCACATAAATGGATTCAGCTGCTTGACGTTTACGTGTGTTTCAAATTTCATGTCGATCGGAGAATGCGTGTGCGTGCAGGAACTATTTAAATGATTTCGTGAGTACTCTTTGCGCCCCTGGTGGCCAACGGTGATAAATGCACCATATCACTAATTTAGTTTTTTTCATGGCGCCCTACACTGGACATATTCCCCAAGTTTGGTCCAAATCGGACAATGTTGACTTTTCACTTAATAGGTAGGGGGCGCTAGCGAGTACTTTTTATTTATTTTTATTAATGCATTACATTCAGATCATAATTACGCACTCGTGACTGAAATTACAGCTCTCTCAGTCCAAGCGTGTAGCCGTGACATGCGATCGGAAAAACAGGAAACGAAGGCGTTCTTGATGGCGAGCCACGCGAAACCGTTCGAGATATCCGAATAAAAGTGGCAGATTATTAAATTTCAATGCGTGCCGATCGCATAAATGTGTGCCAGACCCACGTCGGGCAAAAGCCCTAGTCCAAGTTCTCCGTCAAAAAAAGTCAAACTGGCGTGGCGACTTGGTCCAATATGGCGCCGTGCGCTTGGTCCGAGGCCGCGCTCCAATGTCATGTTTTGCTCGGTTCACTGTTCTCTATCACTGCTCCGAGTTTCGTGCGCGTCGGGCAAAATTTGCTCGTCCCATTTCCCATAGGGGTCCGATTCGGGCCGGTGCTGCTCGTTCGGTTCGGGTCGGACGCTCTCGAGACGCGCGAAATACTGAAATTTTTTCGGGCGATCGCGACTATACCCCCATTGAAGACTTTTCGTGCATGTTTACTGGGTCAAAAGGGCGCGAAGAGTAAGCGAAAAATAATAATAATAATAATAATAAGCAAGAAACCAGCGAAACACAATGTCCCTCGCCAGTTTACTGGCTCAGACAATTAAAAGCAAAGCGGCGATGGTAACCCTCGCCCAGCGCGACCGCCTTCCCACGCGGCCTCGGACGGTCCCAAACCGCCCCGGGGCGCCGTCCTCCTCCTCTGAGCATCACTCGGGCCCCCGTGACCCGCCCCTCCCCCCACTCACACCGGGTGGCGTCCCCATAGAAGTGCATAGGCGGGCACTGCTCTCCAAAAGTGGCAAAACCGTCCAAATCACGGCTTCGATGTAATCAACTTATTCGATCAAAATGCTCTAAATAATGCATCTGCCAAGTTTCACTGACTTTGCTCAAAATAATTTAGGGCTCTCCATAGACTTATGAAATGTTTCATAGGAAATGAATGGGGGATATGTGTGCTCCCAGAGTCAAAACAATACAAACTAGGACATCAATGTAATAGACTTTTTTTTGCAGCTTTTGGTGCTTAAAATCTCAAGATTTGGTGGCAATCAGACCAGCACATGACCAGCAGGGGGGCGCTATAGTGAAATGTGCTCATGTGCTCCTGAGTCTGTTCTGTTTAATATTTGATTCCACATCTGTGACTACACTTTGTGCTCTGTACGGCAATACCTGTGGCTGGAAGAGTTATTGAAAGACATAGGAATTGAAGGCGATTTGCGATGGTGAGCCACATCTAAACCATAAATGCTATCATAAAAAATTGGATTAGTATTTATTCTCAATATTATTAGAGCAGGAACGTATCTGTCAAAATGATATCGGGCCTAAAACCTCTGACAAGTTTGTTAACAAAGAGACAAAGTTTAAGTGGCGCGTTAAATATGATCAAAAATGGCCGACTCCACGTGCATAATAGGCCGGCGCCGTAATGTAATTTTTGACTTGTCTCAGGGCGCTCTATCACTGCTCCAAATTTCAGGAGGCTAGGGCATAATTTGCATGTCCCTTCTCCCATAGGGGCTCGGTTCTGGACGGCGCTGGTCGTTCGGGTCGGACCAGACGTTGTCGTGATGGCCATTTTATCGAAGTGTTCGACGGGCCGGTCGTTCCTATCCGAGCATGTGGGACTTTTCGTTAACGTTCAGAGGGTGAAAATCGCGTTTGTATATTCACAGTGTCTCCTGGTTTAACGAACATCAATGTTAACTTAAAGCCATAAGCGGCGATGATAACCCCTAAGCCCCTTGCGACCGCCTTCCCAAGCGGCCTCGGCGGTCCCAAACGCCCGGGCACCGTCCTCCTCTTCTGGCGTCACTCGGGCCTCCGTAACCCCCTCCCCCACACCGGGTGGCGTCCTATAGAAGTGCATAGGCGGGCACTGCTCTCCAATAGTGGCAAAAGCATCCAAAACACGGCTTCGATGTAATTAACTTATTCGATCAAAATGCTCTAAATAATGCATCTGCCAAGTTTCACTGACTTTGCTCGAAATAATTTAGGGATCTCCACAGACTTATGACATGTGTCATAGGAAATGAATGGGGGATATGTGTGCTCCCAGAGTCAAAACAATACAAAATAGGACATCAATGTAATAGACTTTTTTGCAGCTTTTGCCGCTTCAAAGCAGTTTACAAGATTTCGTGGAAATTAGGAAATGTTGGTACTTTTACATGACCAGCAGGGGGCGCTATAGTGAAACCTGCTTATGTGCTCCTGAGTCTGTTCCGTTTAATATTTTATTCTGCATCTGTGACTACAGTTTGGGCTCTGTAGGGCAATACCTGTGGCTAGGAGAGATATTGAAATTAACAGGAAATTAAGGCGTTTTTTCACAGGAAGTCATGACTAAACCGCACAAGATAGGCCAAAAAAAATGGCAGATTATTAAATTCCAATCTGTCTTGATTAGACACGTGTACGTTAGACCAATGTCGGCCAAAAACCCTAGGACAAGTTCTCAATGGAAAATAAAAACTTAAAGTGGCATTTAAAATAAAAATCAATATGGCCGCCATGTCGTTGGTCTGACGACTGAGCACCAATTATGTTTTAGGGTGCTTTTTATGTGTACTATCACTGTGCCAAATTTTATGGGCCTCCTCCAAAGTAAATGTGTCTCCTTCTCCATAGGCCTCACCCAAAAGGTGGCGCTGTAGAGGCTGTTTATTAGTTTCAGGAAAAATACAGCTATGACCCAATAATGTCCCTTAAAAGGAGTCACTGTATTAAGTTTGGTGGCTGTCCTGCAGGTTTTTGTTATTTATTATTGCAGCCTTGTGTGAATAGAATCACACTCCCATAAAGAATGAATAGGAGCTCTGGGGGGCTCTAGAGGCAAAATTATGAAGAATAGGGCATGGGTCCCATTGACTTTCTTGCATCTTATGAAGCATAGAATCATCTCTCCAAATTTGGTGTCAATCGGACAAGCTTGCAGCTTTTAACTGAACTGTAGGGGGCGCTATAGTGATTCGTGGTCCTGTGCTCCCTAGTCTATTTTGTGTAGTATTTAATTCTCCATCATTGGTGGCAATTTGGACTCTGTAGGCACAGTCCATGTGCCTTTGAGGAGCACGCAGAGAAACAGGAAATCGAGGCGATTTTTCACAGGAAGTCATGACTAAACCGCGAGATAGGGCCAAAAAATGGAAGATTATTAAATTCCAATCTGTCTTGATTAGGCACGTGTCACGTTAGACCGATGTCGGGACAAAACCTAGGACAAGTTCTCAATGGAAAATAAAAACTTAAAGTGGCGTGTGAAATAAAAATCAATATGGCCGCCATGTCGTTGGTCTGACGACTGAGCACCAATTATGTTTTAGGGTGCTTTTTATGTGTACTATCACTGTGCCAAATTTTATGGGCCTCCTCCAAAGTAAATGTGTCTCCTTCTCCATAGGCCTCACCCAAAAGGTGGCGCTGTAGAGGCTGTTTATTAGTTTCAGGAAAAATACAGCTATGACCCAATAATGTCCCTTAAAAGGAGTCACTGTATTAAGTTTGGTGGCTGTCCTGCAGGTTTTTGTTATTTATTATTGCAGCCTTGTGTGAATAGAATCACACTCCCATAGAGAATGAATAGGAGCTCTGGGGGCTCTAGAGGCAAAATTATGAAGAATAGGGCATGGGTCCCATTGACTTTTTTGCATCTTATGAAGCATAGAATCATCTCTCCAAATTTGGTGTCAATCGGACAAGCTTGCAGCTTTTAACTGAACTGTAGGGGGCGCTATAGTGATTCGTGGTCTTGTGCTCCCTAGTCTATTGTGTGTAGTATTTAATTCTCCATCATTGGTGGCAATTTGGACTCTGTAGGTCCAGTCCATGTGCCTTTGAGGAGCACGCAGAGAAACAGGAAATAGAGGCGATTTTTCACAGGAAGTCATGACTAAACCGTGCGAGATAGGACCAAAAAAATGGCAGATTATTAAATTCCAATCTGTCTTGATTAGGCACGTGTACGTTAGACCGATGTCGGGACAAAACCCTAGGACAAGTTCTCAATGGAAAATAAAAACTTAAAGTGGCGTGTGAAATAAAAATCAATATGGCCGCCTTCTCGTTGGTCTTATGACTGAGCACCAATTATGTTTTAGGGTGCTTTTATGTGTACTATCACTGTGCCAAATTTTATGGGCCTCCTCCAAAGTAAATGTGTCTCCCTCTCCATAGGCCTCACCCAAAAGGTGGCGCTGTAGAGGCTGTTTATTAGTTTCAGGAAAAATACAGTTATGACCCATTAATGTCCCTTAAAAGGAGTCACTGTATTAAGTTTGGTGGCTGTACCACAGGTTTTAGTTGTTTTTTATTGCAGCCTTGTGTGAATAGAATCAGACTCCCATAGAGAATGAATAGGAGCTCTGGGGGGCTCTAGAGGCAAAATTATGAAGAATAGGGCATGGGTCCCATTGACTTTTTGCATCTTATGAAGTATAGAATCATCTGGCCAAATTTGGTGTCAATCGGACAAGCTTGCAGCTTTTAACTGAACTGTAGAGGGCGCAATAGTGATTCGTGGCCCTGTGCTCCCTAGTCTATTTTGTGTAGTATTTAATTCTCCATCATTGGTGGCAATTTGGACTCTGTAGGGACAGTCCATGTGTCTTTGAGGAAGCACGGCAAGAAAAAGGAAATAGAGGGCGAATTTTCACAGGAAGTCATGACTAAACCGCGCAAGATAGGCCAAAAAAATTGGCAGAATATTAAATTTCAATCTGTCTTGATTAGGCACGTGTACGTTAGACCGATGTCGGCCAAAAACCCTAGGACAAGTTCTCAATGGAAAATAAAAAGTTAAAGTGGCGTGTGAAATAAAAATCAATATGGCCGCCATGTCGTTGGTCTGACGACTGAGCACCAATTATGTTTTAGGGTGCTTTTTATGTGTACTATCACTGTGCCAAATTTTATGGGCCTCCTCCAAAGTAAATGTGTCTCCCTCTCCATAGGCCTCGCCCAAAAGGTGGCGCTGTAGAGGCTGTTTATTAGTTTCAGGAAAAATACAGTTATGACCCATTAATGTCCCTTAAATGGAGTCTCTGTATTGAGTTTGGTGGCTGTCCTGCAGGTTTTAGTTGTTTTTTATTGCAGCCTTGTGTGAATAGAATCAGACTCCCATAGAGAATGAATAGCAGCTCTGGGGGGCTCTAGAGTTAAAATTATGAAGAATAGGGCATGGGTCCCATTGACTTTTTTGCATCTTATTAAGCGAAGAATCATATCACCAAATTTGGTGTCAATCGGACAAGCTTGCAGCTTTTAACTGAACTGTAGGGGGCGCTATAGTGATTTGTGGCCCTGTGCTCCCTAGTCTATTTTGTGTAGTATTTAATTCTCCATCATTGGTGGCAATTTGGACTCTGTAGGCACAGTCCATGTGCCTTTGAGGAGCATGCAGAGAAACATGAAATAGAGGCGATATTTCACAGGAAGTCATGACTAAACCGCGCGAGATAGGCCAAAAAAATTGGCAGATTATTAAATTTCAATCTGTCGTGATTAGGCACGTGTACGTTAGACCAATGTCGGCCAAAAACCCTAGGACAAGTTCTCAATGGAAAACAAAAAGTTAAAGTGGCGTGTGAAATAAAAATCAATATGGCCGCCATGTCGTTGCTCTGACCACTGAGCACCAATTATGTTTTAGGGTGCTTTTTATGTGTACTATCACTGTGCCAAATTTTATGGGCCTCCTCCAAAGTAAATGTGTCTCCCTCTCCATAGGCCTCACCCAAAAGGTGGCGCTGTAGAGGCAGTTTATTAGTTTCATGAAAAATACAGTTCTGACCCATTAATGTCTCTTAAAAGGAGTCTCTGTATTGAGTTTGGTGGCTGTCCCGCAGGTTTTAGTTGTTTTTTATTGCAGCCTTGTGTCAATCAGTCTGAGTCCCATAGAGAATGAATAGGAGCTCTGGAGGCCTCTAGAGGCAAAAGTGTAAAAAATAGGCTATGGGTCTCATTGGCTTTTCTGATCAGGAGGCCATCTAGGAATTGTCTGCAAATTTTCACTAATAAAAGTCAAAGTAATGTTTTCCCCATTGTAATTTAGTGCGTTCCTACAGGTGGCGCCGTAGGGTTGATTGTTATTGTGCGCACATAAATGGATTCAGCAGCTTTACGTTTACGAGTGTTTCAAATTTCATGTCGATCGGAGTATGCATGTGCGTGCAGGAGCTATTGAAATGATTTGGTGAGCACTCTTTGCGCCCCTGGTGGCCAACGATGATAAATGCACCATATCACTAATTCAGTTTTTTTCATGGCGCCCTGCAGTGGACATATTCCCCAAGTTTCGTCCAAATCGGACAAAGTCGATGTTTGACTTAATAGGTAGGGGGCGCTAGCGAGTACTTTTTATTTATTTTTATTAATGCATTACATTCAGATCATAATTACGCACTCGTGACTGAAATTACAGCTCTCTCAGTCCAAGCGTGTAGCTGTGACATGCGATCGGAAAAACAGGAAACGAAGGCGTTCTTGATGGCGAGCCACGGCGAAACCGTTCAAGATATCCGAATAAAGAGGCAGATTATTAAATTTCAATGTGTCCCGATCGCATAAATGTGTGCCAGACCCACGTGTGGCAAAAGCCCTAGTCCATGTTCTCCGTCAAAAAAAAAAAGTCAAACTGGCGTGGCGAATTCGGTCCAATATGGCCGCCGTGCCCTTGGTCGAGGCGCGCTCAATGTCATGTTTTGCTCGGTTCACTGTTCTCTATCACTGCTCCGAGTTTCGTGCGCGTCGGGCAAAATTTGCTCGTCCCATTTCCCATAGGGGGTTCGATTCGGGCGGTGCTGTTCGTTCGGTCGGGTCGGACGCTCGAGACGCTGAAATACGAAATTTTCGGGCGATCGCGACTATACCCCCATTGAAGACTTTTCGTGCATGTTTACTGGGTCAAAAAGGGCGCGAAGAGTATGAAAGCGGTCGAAATAATAAGCAATAAACGGACGAAACACAATGTCCCTCGCCAGTTTACTGGCTCAGGCCAGTAAAGCCGCCAAAGCGGCGATGATAACCCTCGCCCGCACGCGACCGCCTTCCCACGCGGCCTCGGCGGTCCCAAACCGCCCGGTGCCGTCCTCCTCCTCTGGCGTCACCGGGCCCCGTGACCCCCTCCCCGCTCACACCGGGTGGCCTCCTATAGAAGTGCATTGGCGGGCGCTGCTCTCCAGAAGTGACGAAACCGCTCAAAACACGGCTTTGATGTAATTGACTTATTCGATCAAAATGTTCTAAATAATGCATCTGCCAAGTTTCACTGACTTTGCTCAAAATAATTTAGGGCTCTCCATAGACTTATTAAATGTTTCATAGGAAATGAATGGGGATATCGTGGCCCCCAGGCCAAAGCGATCTAAAATAGGACATCGATGTAATTGACTTATTTGCAGCTTTTGACACTTAAAATCAGATTCAAGATTTCGTGGAAAACCGATAATTTTGGTACTTGTACATGACCAGCAGGGGGCGCTATAGTGAAAAGTGCTCATGTGCTCCTGAGTCTGTTCTGTTTAATATTTGATTCGGCATCTGTGGTTACAGTTTGTGCTCTGTACGGCAATGCCTGTGACCTGGAGAATAAGTTTAAGATACAGGAAGTGAAGGCGAATTCTGACAGGAAGTCATGACTAAACCGCGAATGAGACAGGCCAAAAATGTGGTTTATTATAAAATTTCAATGCGTCCTGATCAGGAACGTGTATGTTAGACTGATCTAGGCCCAAAACCCTAGGACAAGTTCTCAAAGGAAAACGAAAACTTAAAGTAGCGTTTAAAATAAAAATCAATATGGCCACCATCTCGTTGGTCTGATGACTGAGCACCAATTATGTTTTAGGGTGCTTTTTATGTGTACTATCACTGTGCCAAATTTTATGGGCCTCCTCCAAAGTAAATGTATCTCCCTCTCCATAGGCCTCACCCAAAAGGTGGCGCTGTAGAGGCTGTTTATTAGTTTCAGGAAAAATACGGTTATGACCCATTAATGTCTCTTAAAAGGAGTCACTGTATTGAGTTTGGTGGCTGTCCTGCAGGTTTTAGTTGTTTTTTATTGCAGCCTTGTGTGAAGATAGTCTGAGTCCCATAGACAATGAATGGGAGCTCTGGAGGCCTCTAGAGGCAAAAGTGTGAAAAATAGGCCATGGGTCTTATTGACTTTTTTGCATCTTATATAACAAAGAATCATGTCCCCAAATTTGGTGTCAATCGGACAATCTGGACACTTTTAAGTGAACTGTAGGGGGCGCTATAGTTATTAGTGGTCCTGTGCTCCCTGGTCAATTTTGTGTAATATTCAATTTTCCATCATTGGTGGCAATTTGGGCTCTGTAGGCACAGTCCAAGTGCCTCTGAGGGATAAGCACAAAAACAGGAAATGATGGCGATATTTGAAAGGAAGTCATGCGCAAACCCTAAGAGATATCTTCAAAAACTGGTTTTTTCTTGAATTTCAATGCGTCCTGATCAGGAAAATGTATGTTAGACTGATCTAGGCCCAAAACCCTAGGACAAGTTCTCAATGGAAAATAAGAAGTTAAAGAGGCATTTAAAATTAAAATCAATATGGCCGCCATGTTGTTGGTCTGACGACTGAGCACCAATTATGTCTTAGGGTGCTTTTTATGTGTACTATCACTGTGCCGAATTTTATGAGCCTCGTCCAAAGTAAATGTGTCCCCCTCTCCATAGGCCTCACCCAAAAGGTGGCGCTGTAGAGGCTGTTTATTAGTTTCAGGAAAAATACAATTATGACCCATTAATGTCCCTTAAAAGGAGTCACTGTATTGAGTTTGGTGGCTGTCCTACAGGTTTTAGTTGTTTATTATTGCAGCCTTGTATGAAGACAGTCTGAGTCCCATAGACAATGAATGGGAGCTCTGGGGGTCTCTAGAGGCAAAATTATGAAGAATAGGGCATGGGTCCCATTGACTTTTTTGCATCTTATGAAGCAAAGAATCAGATCCCCACATTTGGTGTAAATCGGACAAGCTTGCAGTTTTTAACTGAACTGTAGGGGGCGCTATAGGGATTCGTGGTCCTGTGCTCCCTAGTCTATTTTGTGTAGTATTTAATTGTCCATCATTGGTGGCAATTTGGACTCTGTAGGGACAGTCCATGTGTCTTTGAGGAGCACGCAGAGAAACAGGAAATAGAGGCGATTTTTCACAGGAAGTCATGACTAAACCGCGCGAGATAGGCCAAAAAAATTGGCAGATTATTAAATTTCAATCTGTCTTGATTAGACACGTGTACGTTAGACCGATGTCGGGACAAAACCCTAGGACAAGTTCTCAATGGAAAATAAAAACTTAAAGTGGCGTGTGAAATAAAAATCAATATGGCCGCCATGTCGTTGGTCTGACGACTGAGCACCAATTATGTTTTAGGATGCTTTTTATGTGTACTATCACTGTGCCAAATTTTATGGGCCTCCTCCAAAGTAAATGTGTCTCCCTCTCCATAGGCCTCGCCCAAAAGGTGGCGCTGTAGAGGCTGTTTATTAGTTTCAGGAAAAATACAGTTATGACCCATTAATGTCCCTTAAAAGGAGTCACTGTATTGAGTTTGGTGGCTGTCCTGCAGGTTTTAGTTGTTTATTATTGCAGCCTTGTGTGAATAGAATCAGACTCCCATAGAGAATGAACAGGAGCTCTGGGGGGCTCTAGAGGCAAAATTATGAAGAATAGGGCATGGGTCCCATTGACTTTTGCATCTTATGAAGCATAGAATCATCTCTCCAAATTTGGTGTCAATCGGACAAGCTTGCAGCTTTTAACTGAACTGTAGGGGCGCTATAGTGATTCGTGGTCTTGTGCTCCCTAGTCTATTGTGTGTAGTATTTAATTCTCCATCATTGGTGGCAATTTGGACTCTGTAGGTCCAGTCCATGTGCCTTTGAGGAGCACGCAGAGAAACAGGAAATAGAGGCAATTTTTCACAGGAAGTCATGACTAAACCGTGCGAGATAGGACCAAAAAAATGGCAGATTATTAAATTCCAATCTATCTTGATTAGGCACGTGTACGTTAGACCGATGTCGGGACAAAACACTAGGACAAGTTCTCAAAGGAAAATAAAAACTTAAAGTGGCGTGTGAAATTAAAATCAATATGGCCGCCTTGTCGTTGGTCTTATGACTGAGCACCAATTATGTTTTAGGGTGCTTTTTATGTGTACTATCACTGTGCCAAATTTTATGGGCCTCCTCCAAAGTAAATGTGTCTCCCTCTCCATAGGCCTCACCCAAAAGGTGGCGCTGTAGAGGCTGTTTATTAGTTTCAAGAAAAATACAGTTATGACCCATTAATGTCCCTTACAAGGAGTCACTGTATTAAGTTTGGTGGCTGTACCACAGGTTTTAGTTGTTTTTTATTGCAGCCTTGTGTGAATAGAATCAGACTCCCATAGAGAATGAATAGGAGCTCTGGGGGGCTCTAGAGGCAAAATTATGAAGAATAGGGCATGGGTCCCATTGACTTTTTTGCATCTTATGAAGCATAGAATCATCTCACCAAATTTGGTGTCAATCGGACAAGCTTGCAGCATTTAACTGAACTGTAGGGGGCGCTATAGTGATTCGTGGCCCTGTGCTCCCTAGTCTATTTTGTGTAGTATTTAATTCTCCATCATTGGTGGCAATTTGGACTCTGTAGAGACAGTTCATGTGCCTTTGAGGAGCATGCAGAGAAACATGAAATAGAGGCAATATTTCACAGGAAGTCATGACTAAACCGCGCGAGATAGGCCAAAAAAATTGGCAGATTATTAAATTTCAATCTGTCGTGATTAGGCACGTGTACGTTAGACCAATGTCGGCCAAAAACCCTAGGACAAGTTCTCAATGGAAAACAAAAAGTTAAAGTGGCGTGTGAAATAAAAATCAATATGGCCGCCATGTCGTTGCTCTGACCACTGAGCACCAATTATGTTTTAGGGTGCTTTTTATGTGTACTATCACTGTGCCAAATTTTATGGGCCTCCTCCAAAGTAAATGTGTCTCCCTCTCCATAGGCCTCACCCAAAAGGTGGCGCTGTAGAGGCAGTTTATTAGTTTCATGAAAAATACAGTTCTGACCCATTAATGTCTCTTAAAAGGAGTCTCTGTATTGAGTTTGGTGGCTGTCCTGGAGGTTTTAGTTGTTTTTTATTGCAGCCTTGTGTCAATCAGTCTGAGTCCCATAGAGAATGAATAGGAGCTCTGGAGGCCTCTAGAGGCAAAAGTGTAAAAAATAGGCTATGGGTCTCATTGGCTTTTCTGATCAGGAGGCCATCTAGGAATTGTCTGCAAATTTTCACTAATAAAAGTCAAAGTAATGTTTTTTTTCCCCATTGTAATTTAGTGCGTTCCTACAGGTGGCGCCGTAGGGTTGATTGTTATTGTGCGCACATAAATGGATTCAGCAGCTTTACGTTTACGAGTGTTTCAAATTTCATGTCGATCGGAGTATGCATGTGCGTGCAGGAGCTATTGAAATGATTTGGTGAGCACTCTTTGCGCCCCTGGTGGCCAACGATGATAAATGCACCATATCACTAATTCAGTTTTTTTCATGGCGCCCTGCACTGGACATATTCCCCAAGTTTCGTCCAAATCGGACAAAGTCGATGTTTGACTTAATAGGTAGGGGGCGCTAGCGAGTACTTTTTATTTATTTTTATTAATGCATTACATTCAGATCATAATTACGCACTCGTGACTGAAATTACAGCTCTCTCAGTCCAAGCGTGTAGCTGTGACATGCGATCGGAAAAACAGGAAAGCGGCGTTCTTGATGGCGAGCCACGGCGAAACCGTTCAAGATATCCGAATAAAAGAGGCAGATTATTAAATTTCAATGTGTCCCGATCGCATAAATGTGTGCCAGACCCACGTGTGGCAAAAGCCCTAGTCCATGTTCTCCGTCAAAAAAAAAAGTCAAACTGGCGTGGCGACTTCGGTCCAATATGGCCGCCGTGCGCTTGGTCCGAGGGCCGCGCTCCAATGTCATGTTTTGCTCGGTTCACTGTTCTCTATCACTGCTCCGAGTTTCGTGCGCGTCGGGCAAAATTTGCTCGTCCCATTTCCCATAGGGGTTCGATTCGGGCCGGTGCTGTTCGTTCGGGTCGGGTCGGACGCTCTCGAGACGCGCGAAATACGAAATTTTTTTCCGGGCCGATCGCGACTATACCCCCATTGAAGACTTTTCGTGCATGTTCACTGGGTCAAAAAGGGCCGCGAAGAGTATGAAAACGGTCGAAATAATAAGCAATAAACGGACGAAGAACAATGTCCCTTGCCAGTTTACTGGCTCGGGCCAATTAAAGCCGCAAAGCGGCGATGATGGCCCTCGCCCCGCACGCGACCGCCTTCCCACGCGGCCTCGGCCGGTCCCAAACCGCCCCGGGGTACCGTCCTCCTCCTCTGAGCGTCACCCGGGCCCCCGTGACCCCCCCCTCCCCCCGCTCACACCGGGTGGCGTCCCCATAGAATTGCATAGGCGGGCACTGCTCTCCAAAAGTGGCAAAACCGTCCAAATCACGGCTTCGATGTAATCAACTTATTCGATCAAAATGCTCTAAATAATGCATCTGCCAAGTTTCACTGACTTTGCTCAAAATAATTTAGGGCTCTCCATAGAGATACGACATGTTTCATAGGAAATGAATGGGGGATATGTGTGCTCCCAGAGTCAAAACAATACAAACTAGGACATCAATGTAATAGACTTTTTTTTGCAGCTTTTGGTGCTTAAAATATCAAGATTTGGTGGCAATCAGACCAGCACATGACCAGCAGGGGGGCGCTATAGTGAAAACTGTTTATGTGCTCCTGAGTCTGTTCTGTTTAATATTTGATTCCACATCTGTGACTACACTTTGTGCTCTGTACGGCAATACCTGTGGCTGGGAAAGTTATTGAAAGACATAGGAATTGAAGGGGATTTGCGATGGTGAGCCACATCTAAACCATAAATGCTATCATAAAAAAATTGATTAGTATTTAATGTCAATATTATTAGACCAGGAACGTATCTGTCAAAATGATGTTGGGTCAAAAACCTCGAACAAGTTTGTTAACAAAGAGTGGCGTGTTAAATATGATCAAAAATGGCCGACTCCACATGCATAATAGGCCGGTGCCGTAATGTAATTTTTGACTTGTCTCAGGGTGCTCGATCACTGCTCAATTTCAGGAGGCTAGGGCAAAATTTGCATGTCCCTTCTCCCATAAGGGCTCGGTTCTGGGCGGCGCTAGTCGTTGGTCGGGTCGGACGTTGTTGAGACGGAGATTTTATCGAAGTGTTAAACAGGCTGGTCAGTCCGCCCCGTACAGGTGGTACTTTTCGTTTACGTTCAGAGGGTGAAAATCGCGTTTGTATATTCATACAGACTCCTGGTTTAACGAACATCAATGTTAACTTAAACGCCGGCGGCGATGGTAACCTCGCCGCACGCGCGACCGCCTTCCCAGCGGCCTCGGCGATCCCAAACCGCCCGATTGCACCGTCCTCCTCCTCTGAGCGTCACCCGGGCCCCTGTGACCTCCTCCCCTCCGCTCACACGGGTGGCCTCCTCTAGAAAGGCATAGGCGGGCGCTGCTCTCCTAAAGTGGCAAAACCGTCCAACCCACGGCTTCGATGTAATTTACTTTTTCGATCGGAATGCTCTAAATAATGCGTCTGCTGAGTTTCACTGACTTTGCTCGAAATAATTTTGGCCTCTCCACAGACTTATGACCTGTCTCATAGGAAATGCATGGGGAATATGCGTGGCCCCCCAGGGCAAACGATCTAAAATAGGACATCAGTGTAATTGACTTATTTGCAGCTTTTGACACTTAAAATCAGATTCCAAGATTTCGTGAAAATCCGATAATTTTGGTACTTTTACATGACCAGCAGGGGGCGCTATAGTGAAAAGTGCTCATGTGCTCCTGAGTCTGTTCTGTTTAATATTTGATTTGGCATCTGTGGTTACAGTTTTTGCTCTGTGTGGCAATGCCTGTGGCTTGGAGAATAAGTTTAAGATACAGGAAATGAAGGCGAATTCTGACAAGAAGTCATGACTAAACCGAATGAGACAGGCCAAAAATGTGGTTTATTATAAAATTTCAATGCGTCCTGATCAGGAGCGTGTATGTAAGACTGATCTGGGCCCAAAACCTAGGACAAGTTCTCCAATGGAATGGAAAACAAAATCTTAAAGTGGCGTTTAAAATAAAAATCAATATGGCCGCCTTGTTGTTGGTCTTATGACTGAGCACCAATTATGTTATAGGGTGCTTTTTATGTGTACTATCACTGCCAAATTTTATGGGCCTCCTCCAAAGTAAATGCATCTCCCTTTCCATAGGCCTGACACAACAGGTGGCGCTGTAGAGGCTGTTTATTAGTTTCAGGAAAAATACGGTTATGACCCATTAATGTCTCTTAAAAGGAGTCACTGTATTGATTTTGGTGGCTGTCCTGCAGGTTTTAGTTGTTTTTTATTGCAGCCTTGTGTGAAGACAGTCTGAGTCCCATAGACAATGAATGGGAGCTCTGGAGGCCTCTAGAGGCAAAAGTGTGAAAAAATAGACCATGGGTCCCATTGACTTTTTTGCATCTAATATAGCCAAGAATCATGTCCCAAAATTTGGTGTCAATTGGACAATCTGGACACTTTTAAGTGAACTGTAGGGGGCGCTATAGTTATTAGTGGTCCTGTGCTCCCTGGTCTATTTTGTGTAATATTCCATTTTCCATCATTGGTGGCAATTTGGGCTCTGTAGGCACAGTCCAAGTGCCTCTGAGGGATAAGCACAAAAACAGGAAATGATGGCGATATTTGACAGGAAGTCACGCGCAAACCCTACGAGATATCTCCAAAAGTTGGTTTTTTATTGAATTTCAATGCGTCCTGATCAGGAACGTGTATGTTAGACTGATCTAGGCCCAAAACCCTAGGACAAGTTCTCAATGGAAAATAAGAAGTTAAAGTGGCGTGTGAAATAAAAATCAATATGGCCGCCATGCTGTTGGTCTGACGACTGAGCACCAATTATGTTTTAGGGTGCTTTTTATGTGTACTATCACTCTGCCAAATTTTATGGGCCTCCTCCAAAGTAAATGCGTGTCCCTCTCCATAGGCCTCACCCAAAAGGTGGCGCTGTAGAGGCTGTTTATTAGTTTCAGGAAAAATACGGTTATGACCCATTAATTTCTCTTAAAAGGAGTCACTGTATTGAGTTTGGTGGCTGTCCTGCAGGTTTTAGTTGTTTTTTATTGCAGCCTTGTGTGAAAACAGTCTGAGTCCCATAGACAATGAATGGGAGCTCTGGAGGCCTCTAGAGGCAAAAGTGTGAAAAATAGGCCATGGGTCCCATTGACTTTTTTGCATCTAATATAGCCAAGAATCATGTCCCAAAATTTGGTGTCAATTGGACAATCTGGACACTTTTAAGTGAACTGTAGGGGGCGCTATAGTTATTAGTGGTCCTGTGCTCCCTGGTCTATTTTGTGTAATATTCCATTTTCCATCATTGGTGGCAATTTGGGCTCTGTAGGCACAGTCCAAGTGCCTCTGAGGGATAAGCACAAAAACAGGAAATGATGGCGATATTTGACAGGAAGTCACGCGCAAACCCTACGAGATATCTCCAAAAGTTGGTTTTTTATTGAATTTCAATGCGTCCTGATCAGGAACGTGTATGTTAGACTGATCTAGGCCCAAAACCCTAGGACAAGTTCTCAATGGAAAATAAGAAGTTAAAGTGGCGTGTGAAATAAAAATCAATATGGCCGCCTTCTCGTTGGTTTTATGACTGAGCACCAATTATGTTTTAGGGTGCTTTTTATGTGTACTATCACTCTGCCAAATTTTATGGGCCTCCTCCAAAGTAAATGCGTGTCCCTCTCCATAGGCCTCACACAAAAGGTGGCGCTGTAGAGGCTGTTTATTAGTTTCAGGAAAAATACGGTTATGACCCATTAATTTCTCTTAAAAGGAGTCACTGTATTGAGTTTGGTGGCTGTCCTGCAGGTTTTAGTTGTTTTTTATTGCTGCCTCTTTGTGTGAAAACAGTCTGAGTCCCATAGACAATGAATGGGAGCTCTGGAGGGCTCTAGAGGCAAAAGTGTGAAAAATAGGCCATGGGTCTCATTGACTTTTTTGCATCTTATATAGCAAAGAATCATGTCCCCAAATTTGGTGTCAATCGGACAATCTGGACACTTTTAAGTGAACTGTAGGGGGCGCTATAGTTATTAGTGGTCCTGTGCTCCCTGGTCAATTTTGTGTAATATTCAATTTTCCATCATTGGTGGCAATTTGGGCTCTGTAGGCACAGTCCAAGTGCCTCTGAGGGATAAGCACAAAAACAGGAAATGATGGCGATATTTGAAAGGAAGTCACGCGCAGACCCTAAGAGATATCTCCAAAAACTGGTTTTTTATTGAATTTCAATGCGTCCTGATCAGGAAAATGTATGTTAGACTGATCTAGGCCCAAAACCCTAGGACAAGTTCTCAATGGAAAATAAGAAGTTAAAGTGGCGTGTGAAATAAAAATCAATATGGCCGCCATGCTGTTGGTCTGACGACTGAGCACCAATTATGTTTTAGGGTGCTTTTTATGTGTACTATCACTCTGCCAAATTTTATGGGCCTCCTCCAAAGTAAATGTGTCTCCCTCTCCATAGGCCTCACCCAAAAGGTGGCGCTGTAGAGGCTGTTTATTGCTTTCAGTAAACATACGGTTATGACCCATTAATGTCCCTTAAAAGGAGTCACTATATTGAGTTTGGTGGCTGTCCTGCAGGTTTTAGTTGTTTTTTATTGCAGCCTTGTGTGAAAACAGTCTGAGTCCCATAGACAATGAATAGGAGCTCTGGAGGCCTCTAGAGGCAAAAGTGTGAAAAATAGGCTATGGGTCTCATTGGCTTTTCTGATCAGGAGGCCGTCTAGGAATTGTCTGCAAATTTTCACTAATAAAAGTCAAAGTAATTGTTTTCTCCCCATTGTAATTTAGTGCGCTCCTACAGGTGGCGCCGTAGGGTTGATTGTTATTGTGCGCATATAAATGGATTAAGCAGCTTTACGTTTACGAGTGTTTCAAATTTCATGTCGATCGGAGTATGCATGTGCGTGCAGGAGCTATTGAAATGATTTGGTGAGCACTCTTTGCGCCCCTGGTGGCCAACGGTGATAAATGCACCATATCACTAATTCAGTTTTTTTCATGGCGCCCTGCACTGGACATATTCCCCAAGTTTCGTCCAAATCGGACAAAGTCGATGTTTGACTTAATAGGTAGGGGGCGCTAGCGAGTACTTTTTATTTATTTTTATTAATGCATTACATTCAGATCATAATTACGCACTCGTGACTGAAATTACAGCTCTGTCAGTCCAAGCGTGTAGCCGTGACATGCGATCGCGAAACAGGAAACGGCGTTCTTCGATGGCGAGCCACGGCGAGACCATTTGAGATATCCGAAATTAATTGGATTACTATTGTATTTCAATGTGTCCTGTTCGCTTAAATGTGTGCCAGACCCACGTGTGGCTTAAGCCCTAGTCCAAGTTCTCCGTCAAAAAAAATAAGTCAAACTGGCGTGGGCGACTTCCGTCCAATATGGCGCCGTGCGCTGGTCCGAGGGTCCGCGCTCCAATGTCATGTTTTTGCTCGGTTCACTGTTCTCTATCACTGTTCCGAGCTCAGCGCGCTGGCCGGGCAAAATTTGCTCGTCCCATTTCCCATAGGGGTCCGATTCGGCCGGTGCTGCTCGCCGTTCGGGTCGGACATTCTCGAGACGCCGCGAAATACGTAAATTTTTCCGGCCGATCGCGACTATACCCCCATTGAAGACTTTTCGTGCATGTTTACTGGGTCAAAAGGGGCGCCAAGAGTATGAAAACGAAAAAGAATAAGCAAGAAACGGACGAAACACAATGTCCTCGCCAGTTTACTGGCTCGGGCCAATAATATTCGATGCGAAAAACAATGTTTCCCTTTTTTAGTTCACAAACTATACATTTTCGGAAAGCGCGCGCTTTCCTACGTTTTGGTATGGGTCCCTGGTCACTGGGAGACACTTTCGAGATTTTTTAGTGGGCTCCGCCCACTTTCTGTTATTTGCCCTATTTACAATAGTAATGTTCAGTTTTTGCATTACATTGTTATATGCACGAAACGTGCATGAGTCGGGGAACGACATTGGGCGACTCAGCGCATCGAAGCTTTGCGTGGGGATGACGAGCCGCGCCGCCATCCCCACGCAGCGCCTTCGTTAGTGCGCACTTCGTCGCACTTCTCGCACGGCTTCGCCCGCTTACAACGACATAATGTTCAATTTTCCCACCACTAATTGGTATGCACGGAACGTGCATGAGTTGGGGAATGCGCGTTAGTGAGTGTTTGAAGCGGGCGTAAGCGCTTTCGCGCCTCGATTGCGGCGCGACTTCGCGCGCTGCGCAGCCGTGCTTCGCACGGCACTCTACGAAACTAATACAGGCCTCTCGCCAGCTTGTGGCGCCGGCCTAATAATATTCGATGCGAAAAACAATGTTTCCCTTTTTATTTAGCAACTATACATTTTCGGAAAGCGCACGCGCTTTCCTACGCTTTGGTATGGGTCCCTGGTCACTGGCGGACACTGAGATTTTTAGTGGGCTCCGCCCACTTTCTGTTATTGGCCCTATTTACAATAGTAATGTTCAGTTTTTACATTACATTGTTATATGCACGGAACGTGCATGAGTTGGGGAACGCATTACTGGGCAACTCAGCGCACACGAGCGCTTTACGTGGGGATCCCCACATAAAGCGCTCATTTAGGGCGCACTTCGTGCGCACTTTCGCACGGGCTTCGCCCGTTTACAGCGATAATGTTCAATTTTCCCACTACTAATTGGTATGCACGAACGTGCATGAGTTGGGAATGTGTTAGTGAGTGTTTGAAGCGGGCGGCGCCACGCTGATTTCGTGCGCGACTTTTGCCGCAGCGGTGCCGCACGGCATCTGCGAAACTAATAGGCCTCTCGCCAGCTTGTGGCGCTCGGGCCGAAATATAGCCGCAAGCGGCAATGATCGGGCCCTCGCCCGCCGCGCCGCCGCCTGCAACGCAAAGGGCGCTACGCCTAATTTCCCTCCTCATAAAATACCTGCTGCCAAATCCGTGGCGCCATCGCGCCTCCTACTGCTCATATTTCCTGAAAATGTGTAAAAATTGGTCGTTTGCGCTGCGCCGACAAATACTGTAACACTTGTGCTAAAAATCCTGGATAACTTTAGATGGCCCACTCCTCAAGATCATTTTCACCAAATTTCAGGGATGGTCGGGCTTACGCTCGAAGGAGTTTGTTAAAGTACAAAGTTTCATTGGAGTGATTTTGCATTTTCCCATTGGAATAACATGGGATTTTTTCCGTCATTTGTACAAGTTTGGGCAATATTTGCGGCCGCCACTTGACGGAGACCATAATACCTACCCAAAAATGTGGATAACTTTTGATGTCCCATTCCTCAGGATGATTATTACGGTTTCAGGTTGATCGGGCTTACGCCCGAGGACGAAAGTGCGTTAAAGTACAAAGTTTATTTTGAGAGATTTAGAGATTTTCCCATAGGAATAACATGGGGTTTTTCTGTCTTTTCTAAAATATTGGCAAAATTAGTGGCTTCACAAGACAGAGACCGTAGTACTTATCCCAACGATTTGGATAACTTTTAGTGCCCCACTCCTCAGGAAGATGTTCACCAAATTTCAGGTTGGTCAGGCTTACTCCCTAGGTGTAGTTCGTTAAAATGCGTAGTAAAAAATATGTAAATTTTAGACATTTTTCAGTTTTCCCATAGGAATAACCTGGGATGTTTTGGTCATTGGTCTGGCTTCGCCAGACAAAATATGACATGGGTCTGATTGGCTTTTGATCGATGGGCCAAAATGGAATTTTGTGCAAAATTTCAAAAATTCTGAAAAACTAAATTTTTGCTCCCCATATAAAAGTTTGCTTTAATCTGTAGGGCGCTAACGCGCCAAATTTAATTCTTTCACCTCTAATAGGTTACAGACAGTGAGTTTAACAACTGATTCAAATTTGATGCAATTCGACTTCATATGTGCAAATGGGAGCAAAATTTAAAATTTGAAAATTTCAGGAATTCTGGCCAAATTTTGGTGTCACCAAGCACAGAGACCGTAAAAGTTAGGTTCATGATTTGGATAACTTTTGATGCCACACTCCTCAACTTCATTTTCACCAAATTTCAGCTTGTTCGGTTAAACGCCCTGGGAGGAGTTCGTAAAAGTACGAAGTATAAAAAAAACGCCGAGTCAGGTTTAGCGAATTTTCATCCAATATGGCCGACAAATGGTTGGGCGGACGGCGTTGCCGTAATAATATTTTTTGCTTCTCTTGGCACTATCTACCTCTCTGCCAAGTTTCATGACTCTACGATAAAAATTTTTTTGGCACTTTCCTATCCCGCAATGCATTTTTTGTACACTTGGGGGCGCTGACGCGCCATATTTTTGAATTTTGTAAATCGGAAATAGCCAGAATGTACAGAGGCACGATTTTTAGAGGTGTGCAAATTTTCTTGAGACTTCACAATGTTCACTGGGTGAAAAATAGGGGGTTGGTTAAGTAGGGAAGAAGAAGAAGAAGAAGAAGAAGAAGAAGAAGAAGAAGAAGAAGAAGAATATTCCGATGCGAAAACAATGTTTCCCCTTTTTTTTATTTCGCAAACTATACATTTTCGGAAAGCGCGCGCGCTTTCCTACGTTTTGGTATGGGTCCCTGGTCACTGGCGGACACTTTCGAGATTTTTTGTGGGCTCCGCCCACTTTCTGTTATTGGCCCTATTTACATTAGTAATGTTCAGTTTTTTACATTACATTGTTATATGCACGAACGTGCATGAGTTGGGAACGACATTACTGGGCAACTCAGCGCATATCAGCGCTTTAACGTGGGATGACTACGCCGCGCCGCCATCCCCACGAAAGCGCCGCTTAGTGCGCACTTTGTGCGCATCTTTCGCACGGCTTCGCCCGTTTTCAGCGATAATGTTCAATTTTCCTACTACTAATTGGTATGCACGGAACGCATGAGTTGGGGAATGCGTTAGTGAGTGTTTGAGCGGGCGAGCGCTTCGCGGCTGATTGGCGCGACTGCGGCGCACTTTCGCAGTCGTGAGTCGCACGGCACTGCGAACAATTGTGCCTCTCGCCAGCTTGTGGCGCTGGCCTAATAATATTCGATCAGAAAACAATGTTTCCCCTTTTTTATTTAGCAAACTATACATTTTGAAAGCGCACGCGCTTTCCTACGTTTTGGTATGGGTCCCTGGTCACTGGCGGACACTTTAGAGATTTTTTAGTGGGCTCCGCCCACTTTCTGTTATTGGCCCTATTTACAATAGTAATGTTCAGTTTTTACATTAAATTGTTATATGCACGAACGTGCATGAGTTGGGAACGATTAGTGGTCGACTCAGCGCACCTGGCGCTTTACGTGGGGATGACGGCCGCTGGCTTCGTTTAGTGCCGCACTGCGCGCTTTTCGCGGCTTCGCCCGCTTACAATGATAATGTTCAATTTTCCCACTACTAATTGGTATGCACGGAACGTGCATGAGTTGGGGAATGCGTTAGTGAGTGTTTGAAGCGGGCGATGCTTCAAGCGCTGATTTCGTGCGCGACTGGTGGCGCATTTTTCGCAGCTGCAGCCGCACGGCACACTGCGAATTACAGGCCTCTCGCCAGCTTGTGGCGCTCGGGCCTAATAATAATAATAATTTAGTTTAATGTGTTTTGTAATTTAGTGTAACGTGCAATAATCTGCAAATGGAAAGCATGACAAAAGTAACACTGCAATAAGAAAATAAAGTTTATTATTTAAAAAATGAGTGAAAGATTGACTATATATGCACATAAATACATAACTATCTTTGTTTCTCATTTCCAGTCAGTACCACCTTTTTGAAAAAATAGATGTCTGCCTTTTTCACAAGAACACAAGAATAATATTTTATTTTATTTTATTTATTTGATGCTTTTCTGGGCTCTCAAGGTTGAATTACAACAATAATACAACACACACAGTAACATAAATGTTAAAAGTAACAGTTAAAAGCACACTTTACAGACCGATTTATGAACAAAATGTTGAAATTCATTTCATGCATAAAAACAAAATGTTCGAAAACAAATACAGCTCTACATTGAAATGAATCATTCTATCAAACATGCAATCCAACTAACTTATTATATATATAAAAAAACAGAAATCTTCAACATATACAACAGTTAAATATCCAGTTAAATACTTATTTCACTCCAAAAGGTTCTAATAATTGATGTATTTATTGTTTTCTTGTTATGATTATGACTCAGACCATGTTTATGTTGTGTTTCTGTCGTCTGTATTTTTTAGTTTAATGTTATATTTCCACCGTTGTTTGGTTCTGAATGTCTGCTCTTTGTGGATATAGTGTTTATTATGTTAAATATGTTTATCATTTTGTAATAAAAAAGAAACCAATATCAAAAAGAGCAAAAGATGAGAAAATGAAATGTGTAGGAATGTGAAATATCTATCAGAATGTTTAGAATTCTGGGATGGAGGAAAATGTGTGAAACGATGTGACGTGAATCTGGCCCGATGCAGGTCTCCTCTCAGTCTGAGAACATCTGGTCATGTGCTGGTGGAACATTCACTAAAGCAGACGTCCAAATGTGGCTCTCAGTCCAGTCTTTCTTGTTCCACATTATCCTGAAGTCCTTCTGACTCCAAGTTTAAAATCCTTAACCTTCATGAATCCATAATGATCCTGGTGTGAGACAGACCTGATGTTAAGGCTTCAGAACTGAATAAAGGTGCAGTGGCATTTAAAAGAGAGTCTCCCAATAACGATATTCAAACGACATAGACCCTTCCAGTGTTTGTAAAAAACAACAACATTATGTTCCATTAGCCTGGTGCATTTTCACTGGTAGAGTTAGCATTAGCCTTCAAACATCACAAACTATGAAACTACAGGTCTGTTTCAGTGACTAAAATCACTGACACACAAAAACAACATCAGAACAAACTTCGAAAGTGTTTTGTGTAGATTATTAGTGTTTGTGTTTAGTGCCGAAATTAGCGTACATGCTAACAGCCTCGTAATAAACAGAGACTGAAGTTAGATATTGACAGTTATCACGATGCAATTACACTGTAAATAAACAGAGTTCCTGCCAAACCGAAAGTGCCAACACAACGAAAGTGCGGAGCCACGGCAACAAAAGGCGAAAGTGGGCGGGGCAGAGTAACATAGAAGAGTCACACATGTCCACCAGGGGGCGCTCTCCTCAGATCCACCACAGACACAGAAGAACCTTCAGCCCACAGTCCAAACCCAGGAAACAGAGGCTCAGTGAAGGAGGATCTGAAGGTCTGGAGGTGGAACAGTTCTCCATCAGAGCCGACGTCATAGAAGGACAGAGATCCAGCCTCAGAGTCCAGGAACACAGACACTCGACCTGAACAACTGTTGTAGCGACGGTCGGAGGGGAAGAGGGCTGTTGGTCTGCTGTTGTGACAGAAATAGTAACATCCATCATAGATCCTCAGACTCCAGGACTGATCGTTGTCTCCAAACTCACTCTCCTCTCTCTTTCCTCTCCGTCTGATTCTTCTGTAACTCACTGCTATAACAACGCCCCTCGACCCGCTCCACTGCACCTCCCAGTAACAGCGCCCCCTCAGGCCAGTGCTGCTCAGGACCTGATACTGGTCTGTAAATCTGTCCTCATGATCTGGACACTGCTGCTCCTCTTTCACTCTGGTCACTGTCCGTTTGTCCTCAGACAGTTTGAGGTTTCTGTGAGCTGTGTTTGGATCCAGAGAGAACTCACAGGAATCTGAGACACAAACACAGGATATTTTAATAACTTTGCTCTGTCAGAATGTTTTTATATTATTTATATAGATCGACCTGGGTTTACATTCTGATTTAGAAAAGGCTGAGTAGATTTTGTACCTGCAGCTCAACCAAAAGCCTATTTATGTCACCTGCAGAGAGCAGATCAGACATGTATAGCCCACATTAAATTATTTATTACAGTCTTCAAAAAACAATTTCTTTGTCACCAAAATAAGTGAAGCATTAGCACTCATTACATTTCATGACAACTTTGCCTGTAACAAATGCACAAATATAGATTCCTAAAAGCAGGGGCGAAACTCTCAGTTTGATCTAGGGGGGGACCAATAAATAGATGGAAATTATAACATCACTTTGAAGGGAGCCATGATGCAAAAAAATACAATAACAATGTACAATGTGTTATAATTAGAATACTACTGTATTTTGTCAAAAAGTAAAAAAGTATTTAGAAAACAGTTGTACAAATAGTACAAATTGTTTGTTTATAGTGTAATCATGTTTGAACAAAATAAACAGTTCAACAAAATAAAAACATTCAACAATAAATTAATGTAACATAATGTATGTATATAATATGTATGTATGTAATTAAAGTATTTTATAATTTCAACTGTATATCCAGTGATGGAAAGAATACTTTGAAAATGTATTCCATTACAGAATACTGAGTACATGGTTTGAAAAGTATTTTGTAACATATTCCCAACCAATTGCCAAATGTAGGTACTGTATTCTGAAAAGTTGAATACTGAAGCAAGAGCCAGTGGTGAATCGTGGGACCTGGGCCATTAAACTGCACTGGAGGCGGGGCCCACAAACCAGTTTACACTGTGTGTGGAACATGCACCGCGCTGTCCACAGCCGCTATGTACAGACTTCACCCAGAAGTTAAACCACGCTGACAATCTTTTGAGTCACTGTAGTCCACACTCTACCGCGCACACAGCATCAGCTGATTAACATCAGACTATTGCACACGCTGAAATTGCGGTTGCGCAAAATTGTATCGATCTGCTCCAAATGACGAAAAAGCACTGAGCGTGTTCCCTTTCAATTATGAATTAGATTGGGCATTCGAGCCAAAACACCTCGGTCCCGTACCTTTGGGGCCAAATTCATGCCAAAACGTTGTAAACACGCCTTACATAGTTTCACAAGCGTAACTTTTTTTTTTTTTTTGCAAATACACCTTGTGTTTTGCAAACACGCAAAATGATTTGAACAAATGCGTTTTGCTTCGCAAATATAGCCACTTTAACATGTACAAATGAGTTTTGGGATTTTTACAAATATACAAATAGTTTTGTGCAAATATAATTTGGTTTTGAAATATAAAAATCATGAACCGCTGTGTTTAATGTTGCAAATATATGCATTTTACATTTACACAAGTGTTTATTTACTTGTACAAATGACCCCATGCACATTTTTTCATTGTTGAAATAAGTTTTTATTTGCAAATAAAGTAATCTACATCTGTACAAATGTGTTTTTCATTTGTACAAATGTGTTTTTCCTTTGTGTGCGCATCTTACTTTGCACTAGCAAAACAGGCTCCATTTGTGTGCAAAACATACTGGATGTCTTTGCAAAAACAAACTGCGCTAGAATCCTTCCAAAAGTCACGTGACAAGCCGAGTTGCTCACATTGGCTGAAGCAGGTCCGCCATGTTGCTCAGTGCTGTATCCAGATCTTGTAGCATCTACACTGTGTTGGATTTTTATAATGGCAATAGATGGCAGTAAATGGACACAGTGGATGGAGCAGGTACAACGCAACCAACAGAAGACGTGGAAGAGAAGTCTTCCTTGGTGCATGAACGAGTACGAAGCCTTATTGTACTCATAAAAAGATATTAGATAATATTTAAGTGGCAAGTACCCAGCCAAGCTCTTGCTTCCCCATTGCCAAGACGCTTTGCCTTGGGGGCGTTGCGCCTCCGGTGGTGCCGGTGTTCGCGCTTTTGATACCTTGTCCGATGTCAAGAGTGGCTTTCATAAAAAATCAGAACTGCACTAATACCACATAAATGATGGAATGATGGTAGCGCGCGGTGTTGAGGAAGTACAAGTTTGCAATGATATGCAGCTGAAGTGGTGAAGCAGTTAAGGTGACTGCACGAGAAATCTGCTTTTATGTTGGTGGAGTGGGTTCGAGATCCATCCACATGTTTCTTGTTGATCAGTCCATGTGCTGTTATAAATTAGGAAACTGATCATGTGCACTTTTAAGCCTTCATTTACTTGAGTATCAATTGCCAGTGGATTGTTTTTTATCACGTCAGACACAAGTTTTTATTAATATCTTAGTGTGCATGTGCCTGATGCAGCCTGATGATGGCACAAAATGTTTACAAATCACAAGCTGACACGATCACTCCGAGAACTAAAACGCCGGCGCCAAAGACGCTGATGAGTCGGTCACCCATCAGCTGAGCATGATTGTGCCACAGCAGACGCTGAACAACACATCTTGTAGATTTTTTTTTTTACATCATTCACGAGTTTATGGTCAAAATTTGGTCTTGGTTTAGAGACGTCTGATTCATGAGCTCTGTTGTTATTGGGCTATTTTGTGACCAAACCAACCATGTGGCACTACACTGTGCATGAGTATCTGGTCCACACCAGGGAGTGGAGTGTGCAGCCCGTTCTGTGACATCGCGCACTTCAGCCGATGTATATGTACGACGTGTTTACAACGTTGTGGCATGAATTTGGCCCCATACATATCCGAGCAGCAGACAGTGCCAGACCGCATCTTCTGTGCGTGCGTGTAGGTGTGTGTGTGAGTCGTGTCTGATCGCGCTCGCTGCATGATGAACAGAGCAGGTGGATGAACAGCTGGACAGCACTTTGAACCACGTGAGTAAAACAGAGCAATCGCTGGTGATTGGAATGTTGAAGTAACTTTATGAATGAATGCGCTGTGAGAAGTGGGCGGGACCACGGCGCGTCCACGTGCGAGACGTTTGGTGTTGGATTCCTCTGAACAGTTTGAATATGCATTATAATAGGTTTATTCAAGAGACGCAAATGAGACATAGCTTGATTAAAGACCGAAGCAGTCTCTGCACTAGAACAAGCCTCACAAAGCACAGCTCTGAGGGCGGGGCTCTGAGGGCGGGGCTCCGGCCGCACCGGAACCCGCGGGATCTCTCCGGTGGACAGACGTCAGAGGCACTAATTTCCTTACGCAGGCGTAAATTTTCTTACGCGGAAAACGATCAGCTAAATCAACTTTAAAAATATGTCTACATTTGATTAACAAGAAAAATACAATGTATTCCCTTGAGTTTAGAAATTAGTAATTCCACGTATAGCCACTCAATTTTCATTGCTGTAATCATGTTACAAATGTCTTTATTTCACAAAGTTACGGTGAATAGTGAGGAAAACTTAAGTTCTGAATGACACTTATGATTAGGCTGTGGTGGTATTAGCTAAATAAATGAAGGTGCCGGTCAAAGAGAACATTTTCTAAGAAGTTCTGCCCCTCGGCGCAAAATAGGACAGCAAATGTACTATGCTGCTGCTAGCACGCTGCCGGGCAACAGGCTAAAGCAATGTGTCAGAATAGAACGGGTAGATAGATTCTGTTTTAGACTTTCAGACTTATTTAATGGCAGTGAGTTGTGTGGATACTGATATGAAGATAGGTTTTACAATAATTTGCTGCTTTTATTACGTTGTATGTGAGGAGGGGGACACTGCGAGGGGAGAGGGGGACACAAGTCAGCAAGGGGGGGTCCGGACCCTCCCCGTGATATTCCCCTATGCCTAAAAGTAAAACCTCATTTTATTGCTTTCAAGATTAAAATTATGTCCTTATGTCATTTGATTATTTTTTAATTATGTTGTTATAGTTGTAATGCTGCTTGGATTGTTCAATGAAAAAAGTTTTGCCACTTTGATTACTGAAATAAACTTTTGGGGAAACAAATGTTAAGTTAAGCTTAAATCTTTCAAACAAACTCATACTGTAATAGTATGAACTGCTTGTCGCTCAAACCTCTTATTTCTCTAGAACTGTGAAGTCTGATGAAGTCACATAATGTTAATGTCTTCATGAAATGAATGAAAGACACTCACACTTCCTCAGACCTGGGACCATCCACTGTTCTCCAGCAGGATCCAACCTGAAACACACAAGTCCCGTTTAGACCAGACCAGAGACCAAGACCTGGACCAACCGTGGACCATAGACTGAACCAGACCCAGACCTGAGAGAGTCCAGGGGGCAGTGGGGGTCGTCCCGTAGAGCGGTCAGGAGCTCTGCTGAGGGTCCTGGATGGTTGTAGCTCAGGTCTAACACTCGCAGATGTGAGTGGGCGGAGCTTAGAGCTGAGGCCAGAGAAGCCCCGCCTCTTTCTGAGACCAGACATCCAGACAGTCTAAAGACACACAGCATTACACTCATGTGGCCACAAGGGACAGCATTACACTCATGTGGACACAGGGGGCAGAGTGCATCATGGGAGCGTCTCACCTGAGAGTCTCCAGTCTGCAGGGGGCGCTCTTCAATCCCTCACACAGCAGCTCCACTCCTGAGTCCTGGAGGTCGTTGTTACTGAGATCCAGGAGTGTGAGACTGGAGGAGCTGAGGACTGAGGCCAGAGGACCACAGCTGTGAGGGGTCAGTCCACAGGAGCTCAGACTGAGGACAGAGAGGGACATTAGAGACTAGAACATGACACAAGGGGACATACTTCCCCTACTGACAACATTTAACCCTCGTGCTCTCTTTGTCTGAGCAATGCACCTTTGGTCAAAGAGCAATATATGTTTTCATTTCAGAAAATACTTATTTTATTGAAATTTTTTGCATAAATCATATGTTAGGTGATGTTTTGGACCACCCATGAAAGTTTCATAGCGATAAAATAAAATAAAAAATCTAGATGGGGTCAAATGGACTCCAAGATAGCGGGAGGGTTAAGATCAGTTCATCTCTAGTTGGCTCATAGCTGTTCACATGTTTCTTTCTCTCACTTCCATCGGGGAGTGCAGACTGTTCCAGAGACCGCGGCGGCTGGTCCAGTGATGACCCCCCCTTATCCGCCTGGAGGAACTCTCCTTGATAAGGAAGAACTGATCCTCTTCTGCCTTTGAGGAACTACTTCTACTCTGCTCTAGATGAACTGTTCTCTGTCTGCCTGGGGGACCTCTCTCTGCTGGATGGACTGTTTGTCATCTTTCTGGAGGAACTCTAGAGTGAGAATCACTGTGGTTCTCCCCGAGGTTTCTACTTTTTCCCACAGGGTTTTTTTGTAGTTTTTCCTTGAGAGAAGGAGGGTCAAGGACAAGTGGCGCTCCGGGACATTTATCCACTGCTAAATTCTATTGAAAATTGTTTATCTGAACTGCTTTCTACCTGTGGCCCATCGAAGCAACTGTTGTTGTGATTTTGGGCACAACAAAAATAAATTGAATTGAATTGAACAAGTTTAAACACAGTCTGAGGACAGAGAGGGACATTAGAGACTAGAACATGACACAAGAGTTTAAACACAGTCTGGACTCACAGAGCTTTGGTGGAGGCTTTGACCACCGGCAGCAGACCCAGGAGAGCTGTCTCTGAGGCCCGGTATTTCCTCAGGTCAAACTCCTCCAGGTCTGAGTCTGAGGACAGTAAGAGAAAGGACAGAGCCGACCACTGAGCAGGAGATCTTAAAGAGGAGAGACGTCCTCTTCTCATGTACTTCTGTATCTCCTCCACCAGACTGTGGTCGTTCAGCTCGTTCAGACAGTGGAGCAGGTTCAGACTTCTCTCTGGAGAGTGACCCGTTTCATTCAGTTTCTCTTTGATGTAATTTACTGTCTCCTGATTGGTCCCTGAGCCACTTCCTGTCTCAGTCAGCAGACCCTGCAGCAGGTTCTGATTGGTCGGCAGAGACAGCCCCAGGAGGAAGCGCAGGAACAGGTCCAGGTGTCCGGTTGGACTCTGTAAGGCCTGGTCCACAGCAGAGCGGTAGAAGTCTGCCTCAGACTCAAGACTCTCAGAAGAGTTTGATGGTGACAGCAGGTTCTGTCCAGAGCTGAAGAAGGTCTGATGGACGTGAAGAGCAGCCAGAAACTCCTGCACACTCAGATGGATGAAGCAGTAAACCTTGTCCTGGTACAGGCCTGGCTCCTCTCTAAAGACCTGTGTGAACACTCCGGAGTACACTGAGGCCGCTGCAGCGTCCAGCCCACACTCGCTCAGGTCACACTCGTAGAAGATCAGGTTTCCTTTCTGCAGCTGCTCAAAGGCCAGTTTTCCCAGAGACTCCACCATCTCCCTGGTCTCTGGAGTCCAGTGAAGGTCCGCCCCTGATCCCTGGTGATACTTGATGTTCTGGACTTTGGCCTGCACCACCAGGAAGTGGATGTACATCTGTGTGAGAGTCCGGGGCAGCTCTGGTCTCTCTGTTTGTTCCAGAAGCTTCTGTATAACTGTGGAGAGGATCCAGCAGAAGACCGGGATGTGGCTCATGATGTGGAGGCTGCGGATGCTCTTGATATGGAAGATGATTGTGTCGTCTGTGAACCTCTTCCTGAAGTACTGCTCCTTCTGCAGGTCAGTGAACCCTCGTACCTCTGTCACCATGGAGACGCACTCAGCAGGGATCTGATTGGCCGCTGCGGGGCGCGTGGTTATCCAGAGGCGAGCGGAGGGAAGCAGGCTCCCCCTGATGAGGTTCACCAGCAGCACGTCCACTGAGGCGGACTCTGTGGGGTCGCTCAGGACCCGGGTTCGGCCGAAGTCCAGAGGAAGTCTGCACTCGTCCAGACCGTCCAAGATGAAGAGCACCTGGAGCTGTTGGAAGCTGCAGAGACCTTTGGATGGACTGAAGAAGTGGTGCAGCAGCTCCACCAGGCTGAACTGTGTGTCTCTGAGCACATTGAGCTCTCTGAAAGTGAACGGGAACAGCAGCTGGAGCTCCTGGTGGGCCCTGCCTTCAGCCCAGTCCAGACTGAACTTCTGAGTCAGCACTGTTTTCCCCACGCCGGCCACGCCCTTCGTCAGCACCGCTCTGATTGGCTCTGGTGAATGTGGGCGGGGCTTAAACATGTCTTCACATGTGATGGTTTTCTCTGGAGCGGCCGCTCTCCTGGACGCTCGCTCCATGTGTCTGACCTCATGTTCCTGGTTGACCTCTGAGGCCCCGCCCTCTGTGATGTAGAGCTCTGTGTAGATCTGGGTCAGGGGGGCGGAGTCTCCTGCTTTAGCCACACCCTCAAACACACGGCTGAACTTCTGCTGCAGATGAGACTTCAGTTTATCTCTACAAACTCCAACAGTGTTTCCTGAATCAAGACACAAACAACAGTCAACTCAAGCTCCTTCTGTTTGTGAAAACTTCTTCTTCACTAAAATGTCAAATGAAACGATCTACTTTAAATTGTAAAGTTAAACAGATCAGATCCAGGAGCTGCTCCTCAGATGGACAGTAACAGAGTTCTTACTGTGCTGCAGGCGCTGGGCCAGCTGCTCCTGGTCCATCCTCCTCAGGAAGTCCAGGGTGATGTTCAGAACCTCTCTGCTGCTCGGCTCCTCCTCCTCACTCTCAGAGCATTCTGGGTAATCTGAGACCAGGAGCCTGTGGAGCCTCTGCAGCTGCTCTTTGACAAAAGTCAGGACGTCCTCCTCCAGACGCTGAACAGAACAATAAGAGGAGAGTTTTAGTCAAAGACAGAACCTGAGGAGCTCCCAGAGAACCCCACACATGCTGCGGTCGTGGGCTGCTCACCCTGAATATGGCGTCCAGCTGCTCCTCTGGGCCTGGCTCCCTGTGAAACAAGAAAATCACATAAAAGAACACAATAAGACAACAATAAAAGGGTCATAAACGACAGCTCAGTGTTTCATAAAGAGCAGTGACACTAAACAGCACTAAACCTGGGACTCACCAGCATCACCACCAGAGAGTTCAGAGAGTCATTCAGGACACACATGAGTTTATACTTCAGGTTTGTCATGAGAGTCTGAAAAGTGTTCACAAGAGCCTGACAGAACAGGAGACTGGCACTACTGGCCCTGGGCTTTTTCAGCTGCATTCAGTCAAGTCACGTTTATTTGTGGAGCCCCTTTGATACACAAAGACAACTCAAACTGTTTTACACAGAATTCAACCACAAGCATTTGTGAAATATATATAAATTCACATAATTTACACATTCACATAAATACAACAGTTAAACATGACAAATCACTTTTAAGTCTGCCCCAAACTATCTGGTAGCTGGCAACATGAACACATGCGGACCTGGGATCTGAGTTGAGACCTTAGGCTGTATATTTGTGTATTAATGATACCTTGATTAAATCAACCAAGCCACCCAAGAAATCAGACACTTTGATAGAGGGAGTCCAAGATCTGGAGGAAATTAAGGCATCGCTAAATGGACTGTGTAAAGACATCGCCACTGTAACACAGCAACAAGCTAAGCTAGTGAAGCTGGTGGATGAGGGTCCTTTTTCTTCAGTGTCATAAGTGGGTTAGAGAAAAAACTGATGTTTTAGAGCAATATACACAAATGGAGGACATAATTATCAATGGATTAGAAACAAAACATCGGAATTACGCACAGGTAGCTGCTGCTAGCACCGGCGTCTTGGAGGGACCGGACGAGTTGCTAACACTGGAGCAGCAAGTCATGACTTTTCTTTCAACCAAAGACAATTGACCCAAAAGAGATATCCGCATGTCAGCTGCTTCCCCGAAAGCATAATAATGCCAAACCAGCGATAGCAGTTCTCTTTGTGAACAGAAAGTCGATCTACTGTGCTAGGCACCTAAGTTAAAGGGGAGCAGCGTGTACATCAACGAACACCTTACCTACAAGAACGCAGATATTGCAAGATGCGCGGATTCTGTGGAAACAATAGAAGATACAAGCGACATGGACGAGGAATGGTCATGTTTTGATTTGTTTAAGTGGCACGCCAGAACAATCACGAGGGATCACGGTAAGGGATATTAAAGATTTAGAATGGTACAAATAAAACAATGCGTGACTGACAACATGCGATGGGACGGATAACATTTGATGGGACTAAAAAAAACAACAACATTGTGTTCTGGGGAGAGCTCTGATCATGTGGCTTATGCAGGTTGTGACCACTAGGGGGCATCGGTAAGAAGCCACGCAGAGAGATGTGGTTAGAACTTTGTATTTATTAAAATGTTGATTTGAACATTGGTCGTTTGGTGATTGCGTGTGGGTCTGGGTGTGTGTTTGCATGTGTGGTTCTGTAACATAAACAAAGGAGAATATAAATTACATACACATCTAAATACAACAAAGATAACGTCAAATACACACAAGAACGGCTCCGTCATCACTAATGCAGTTAGCGCTTAGCTCGAGGCACTTAGCAGTGAACACACACACAATATACGATTAAATTGCCTTAACTTAACATTCACAATGGCATGCAACGCTGTGTGCCTAAATGTGGAGGAATATGTGTGCTTAAATCCAACCACTACTCACTTTTTTATCACTGGCAACCACGAGGTCTGCACGATGCTCTAACAACAACAAAAACTTAGCAAACACGTAGCCCTGTCAACCAAACTTAACTAGGCTAACTTATAATTGGCTTCTCTGCCTGTCAATCAAACACACGGGAGCAAGTCCTTCATCACAGCCGCCCCCAAATTTGTCCAGTAAATTTGACAGCTAAGAATGACATGCTACATCAGAGTCACTCTCTCTGAGCTCCCGCTCTCCTCCTTTGAAGTTCGTCCCCTGATCAGACAAGAGCTCTGCTGGCTTGCCTCTTCTAGCGATAAATCTCCGGAGATGGTCTAAACTGGAGAGAATATCTAAGTGTACAGCTCATGTTGTCAAGCACTTAAATATAATGACCCATCTTTTCTCCTGACGACGGCCATCCTTTGGGCATGAATGCTGGTGTATTTTCACTGCTTCTCGCCCCCAAATACCTGTGTCTTAACTCTGCAACCAATTAGGTTTAATTAGAACCAATTAGAACCAAACCAATTAGAATTAGGTTTGTGTCTGTGTCCTGAATGATTAGCTGGGTAACTTTATGATGGGGGTCCAAGACCACAGGATGAATGTCTTCAAGCTCAAGTTGACTGCTGCGTCTCAGCCTCCCACCAACTCTGATTAGCCCTGCAGAATGATCAAACTTTGGGGCCAGAGTCAACAGACGACTAGTGGAGGCAACTGGCTTGTCACTGCTCAGCAAGTGGTACTCGTCTGGAAAGCTCTCCTGTTGAGCTTGCTGTAGGATCTCCCTCTCTGCCCTTTGATGGTCTGCAGCAGAGGGTGTGAGGTGGCTGGCTGCCGCCCCCTGATAGGACAGTGCAACTGCTTTGATGAGTCCGATGAAGGAGGAGCACTGGTCAGCCTGTAACTGTAGGACAGAAGTGGCGATAAGGCAGGAAATGGCAGGCTTTCTCAGTTCAGGGTCATCCTGAGGCTCTTCTTTGGCAGGCTGAATGGGCCAGAACTCTGGTGGCTGCTGCTGGAAGGGTGGCCCATGTTTCCACCTGCCATTGTTAGACAACTCCAGCAAAGTCTTTGTGGTTTCTGAAGATGTTGGTCGGTGTGTCAATCAGTAGAAGAAGACTCATGGACGCTAGCTTCTGAATATTGAAGGAAGTTTATTACAGAGAGCAGCATCACATATAGACAGCCGGCGTTGCCTGTATTAATTTATATATGCTAATTTTGACTTGTAATTACCCTTGTCCCCTTTTGGCCCCACAGCCTAGAGGCAACTGAATAAACAATTATCTCTACCAGTATCTCTCACCACTGTCTCTCAGAGCAGATACTTCATCTTACCCCGAGTGACATCATCGGCTGGGTTTTGTGCTGAGTTCACATATCTCCAGCTCCGAGGCTCTGTCAGCTCCTGGATCTCAGCCACTCGTGTTCCCACAAACACCTTAAATCGACATGAGTCTGACTGTAGCCAGGTGAGAACAGTGGTGGAGTCTGTGCAGAGGATAACACTGTTGATAGACACAGTCAGCTCACGTTGCAGGAGTGGCCAGCTGGGCAGCTGTGAGCGCCGCACAGAGCTCCAGTCTGGGCATAGACTGATGCTTATTTGGTGTAACTCTGAATCGAGCGGTGAGAGAAGACACCTCTATTCGACCTTTTGAGTCTTCTGTGCGCAGATAAGCCACCGAGCCATAGGCCTTTTCTGATGCATCTGCAAACACATGGATGTCACTGAAACAGTTTGTGGTATCTATGGCAGGACTGACATAACAGCGTGGCAGTGTAACTTGAGAGAGGTGCTGTAACTCTGCTTCCCACTCTAACCATTCTTAATCTTAATTATCTGCTCCTTAACCCTGAAAAAACCGAGATCATTCTGCTGGGCCTTAAGCACCTGTGAGACTCTTTATCTGACCAGATAGTTTCTCTGGACAATATCACTGTAGCCCCCAGCTCTACTGTAAGAAACCTTGGGGTCCTATTTGACCAAGATCTCTCGTTCAAAGCACACAAAGCACAAAGCCTGTAAAACAGCCTACTTTCATCTGCGTAACATCAGCCAAAATTAGAAAAATCCTGCCCAGAGATGATGCCGAAAAACTCATCCATGCATTTGTCACATCCAGATTAGACTATTGTAACGCCCTGCTTACAGCGTGTCCTAAAAGCTCTATAAGAAGCTTTCAACTGGTTCAAAATGCAGCAGCAAGATTATTAACAGGTACTAGAAAAATAGATCATATTTGGCCAGTGTTACAGTCTCTTCACTGGCTTCCTGTTGAGTTTAGAATCAAATTTAAAATCCTCCTCCTGACTTATAAAGCTATAAACAATATGGCCCCATCCTACCTCAAAGATGCTATAGTAGCGTACCATCCAAACAGAGCTCTTCGTTCTCAAAATGCTGGACTATTGTTAGTCCCCAGAGTCTCTAAAAGCACAGTAGGAGGTCGAGCATTTAGCTACCAAGCTCCTATGTTATGGAACCAGCTCCCTGTTCATGTTAAAGAGGCCAACACAGTCTCTACATTTAAGACTAGGCTCAAAACGTTCCTCTTTGAAATAGCTTATGGTCAGGCCAGTTAGGAACAGAAATAAAAACCTACAGTTTTAGTTACGCTGCCCTTGGAGAAATTCTGCTGGGGGAAGTATGGCAGCTTGAACACTATCCTCTGGTTCTTCCTACTTTATCTATCAACAATATTTAATATTACTTCAACTGTAGTCTGTTCATTGCTGTTCACATGTTTCTCTTTCTCTCCACTTACTGCGGCGGCTGCTCCAGTGACGACCCCCCCCCCATTTGTCTGGAGGATCTATGCGCCACCCGCCTGGAGGAACTCCCCCAACCCTGGATTAGCCATACCTCGTCTGCCTGGACCATCTCCATCTATTTTAGATGAACTGTTCCTCATCTCCTGCTGGAGGAGCTCTCTCTACACTGGGTGAACTGTTCCTCGTCCGCCTGGAGGAACTCTTTCACAGCCTCCCTCTTGAGTGGTTCTGGTTCAGTCCAAGTGGATGTCAGTCCTAGTTCATCTGCAGCCTGTCCGTCCGTGGGAGTAGGATCTCTCCTTCACTGTGGTTCTCCCCGAGGTTTCTACTTTTCTACTTTTTTGTGGTTTTTCCTCGCCGCGAAGGAGGGTCAAAGGACAGGGGCATTCTGGGACAGTTATCTGAACTGCTTTTACCTGTGGCCCATCGAGGCAACTGTTGTTGTGATTTGGGGCATTATAAAAATATTTGATTTGATTTGATTTGAACCAAGGTTGGAGCACAACCTCGGGCAGGGAGGGGTCATCCCATTCTTGCTGTTTGTCCCATAATTGCTGTACTAGGATCTTGGCTCGTGTTGTAAAGGGAACAATGAACCCCAGAGGATCATACAAATGGGCCAGGACTCTGTATATGTTCCGCATAGTGGGTAGGGGGTGGTCCAGCAGGTGGTATTTGTACCTCAAGGTGTCAGAGTTGCAGAGCCAGCGCAGGCCGAGGGCAAGTTCTTGTGGGTCTGCACTGGACTCCTGGAGCCACAGTTCACTGCTCTCGGACTTGGCTTCCTTGGGCAGGTGTTTGATGGTCTCTGGAGCATTACTAGCCCATTGTCTTAGTTCGAAACCACCTGCTCTGTAGACAGTTGTCAACATAGAAGGACTTCTCTATAGTTTCCCTTACATCTTCACCCACCTGGCTGTGGTCGAACACGTGCTTCTGCAGTGCAAACGTAGCACAGCACGGACTACATGTCGTGCCAAATGGTAGAACCTGCCAAATGTAGACACTGGGTAGTTTCTCTGTCTGCAGATTCCGCCACAGGAAGCAAAGCAGCGTTTTGTCTTCAGGGAGCAGCCGGACTTGATGGAACATCCCTTTTATATCGCTGCTCACAGCAACAGCATGCTCCCTGAAGCGCAACAGCACCCCCAGCAGGCTGGATGTGAGGGTAGGGCCCGACTGCAGCGGCTCATTGAGATGGTCCCCTTTGTAACAGAAAAAACTGTTAAAAACAATCCTGTTCTTCCCATTGTGGCTCACCATGTGATGCGGGATAAACCACGACTTTTCCAGTTTGTCAATCTTGGTGCAATAGGCCACAGCCTTCTCTGGGTCACGCAGTAATCTTTTCTCTGTGCTGCGGAGGTTGGAAAACACAGCCTCTTTCGGTGCGTTGAGCCGTAGCACTCTAAGGAGTGGAGTGGCGTATCGCTGGACACCCTGGATGTCCACCCGTGTGGTTTTAGTCTCCAGCAACTCTATCGCTTCTCAATCTTGCCTAGAGCTTTTCACTGCGATAGGGGAAGATTTCCACAATCTTTCCACAATCTGGATTATTTCAGTCGAGGGTGACATGGTGGAGATGTGGAGGCACTGCTGTGTAGTAGACGGTTGTTTGCCGTTCTTAATCGGCCCCTGCAGTGTCCAGCCTAACCTTGTTCTTACAGCAGCAGGTCCCCCAGGACGTCCGAGGTGCACAGGAGCCACTGGTGTAATGAGGTGTGGGTCAGCAGTAAATGCACCTTTAATGGTGAATGTCTTCTGGGGCTGATCAGCAGGGGAGATTGTGAATGACACCGCTGCACCGTGCACAACTTTAATGTCTTGTCTAACTGTTCTGAGAGTGAAGTCTCCTGGCTCAGCAGTGAGTTTAAGTGTTTTGGCCACAGCTGGAAGCAGAATAGTTCACTCCGACCCGTCGTCGAGAACTGCATATGTCTCTAAAGAGTTCTCACCACTGCGCAGCAGCACCCTGCTAAGCGTTAACAGGACTTGGTTGCAGCCGGATCGTCTTTCTAGGTACAGGACTTCATTGGTTGAGCTGGCAGGGTTTGATGGGGTCTCAGAGGGCTTTGCATTAACATCATGTAGTGCATGCAAGTGTTTCCCCTTACATTTGGGATATGTGACTTTCAGACGACGTTGTGCAGCCTGATGTGAACATGCACAGCGCCAGCACCTTCTGTTCCACTTGATCCAAGCAGTTCTCTGCTCAACTGTCAACAGGGCAAAATTACCACACTGGTCGAGATAGTGTAGTGTACTGACACAATATGGGCAAAAGGGTGACTTCTTGGGAGTGGCTGACATCTCCTCGGCTGCCGGGGTATCACTGGGCTTATTTGTTGTGTGAAAGATGCTGGTGTTCCAGTTGGCCTTATTGTCAAGGTGCCGTGCTGGTTTGGATTCACTGCTACTCTTTACTTCACTGTGCAATGACTCAAACACACCAATCGGACAAGTGCAGCAGGCTAGGGATGGTGACACGCATAGGGTACAGGAACCTTTTGAACTCTGCTCTCATATCTTGTGGCAGCTTCGACAGTAAATGTGTCACATGTGACCCACAGCAGAGCTCTGTCTGTCCACTTTCATCCAGCTGTTCCAATAAACCCACCAGCACTCTCACTCTCAATGCAAACCGCTTGAAGCCAGTAGTGTCTCCATGAGCTATGTTTGGGGACTCCATCAGGTCATAAATCTTCCTGAGCGCTAACCGGTGGGGCTGACCATATCGCTCAGTTAAGCTGGTCATTGTGTCTGTATATGACTGCAGTGAGTTGATATATATGAATCAGCAATGAGTAACGCATCTTCATGTTTTAAGTGGTCCAACAGAATCTGATACTTAAAGCGCTCAGTCGCGTCTTCAGGCAGAAGATTATCCAGAGCAACTTTAAGCCTGGCAAACTCTCTTGAATCACCCTTTGAATGTAGGGATTGTAGGCTTGGGGCCGCGATACACCATCTCATGCTTAGGAGGAGGAGGCAGGAGTCTAAAGTGCTCTGACTCACGTCTTGGTGGAGTATAGGGGCTGCAGTACTCTGGCGTCTGCACATGAAATGGGAGATACTGTGAATCTGCTGTATACCTTGGCTGCTCTTGTGGTATAGTTCTCATGTCCCACAGCAGCTCAGTGAGTTCAGACACCATTCTCTGCGGCGGCGGTGGTAGAGGCCTATCGATGACCTCATCTGTTACAGGTGGTGGAGGAGGAGGCGGCCAGTACTCAGCATCGGTAGGTAACCTGAAGTTAACAGATAGTGCAGGCGGGGCAGGGAGCAGAGTCTGACTGTGATCCTGTCGTGGAGCAGGGGCTGGCATTGGGATGGGATGATGGGGGTGAGGGTATCACTTTTGTGTCAAAGCGCCTTTGCATTTCCATAATCTGTCTTTGCATCCTCTGACTATCATCAATTACTCTGTGTAGCAACGCTACAGTGTCAGAGGTCTCTTCTGCAGCTGGCCTCTGCCTGTGACCGACTGCCGTGCTTGTAGGCATTGGGAGGGAATACTCATCTGCATATGGGCCAATAGCTCTGGCTCCACTGAGGCCACTCCAGTCATCAACAGGAGGTGGAGGTGTGAGAGATGTCATCCTGGCAATTCTCTGAATACATCTCTATCTATCCCACGGTGGCCACACTTACCCAGGTTTTGGCACCAATTTGTTCTGGGGAGAGCTCTGATCATGTGGGTTATGCAGGTTGTGACCGCCAGGGGACATCGGTAAGAATCCACTCAGAGAGATGTGGTCAGTATTTATTAAAATACTGATTTGAACATTGGTCGTTTGGTGATTGCGTGTGGGTCTGGGTGTGTGTGTGTGTGTGTGTGTGTGTGTGTGTGTGTGGTTCTGTAACATAAACAAAGGAGAATATAAATTATATATGTCGCTTCAATCTGGAACATTCCCAAGGGCCTTGAAAACTGCGGTCATTAAGCCTCTCCTAAAGAAGAGTAGTCTTGATGCCTCAGAACTGAAAAATTATCAGCCCATCTCAAATCTGCCATTTTTAGGCAAAGTCCTCGAAAAGGTTGTTTACCAACAGCTCACTGACTTCCTCTTAATAAACAACTCATTTGATGTTTTTCAGTCAGGTTTTAGACCTCATCACAGCACTGAGACTGCCCTTATCAAGGTGACAAATGACATCCGCCTGAACACTGACGCGGGCAAAGCCTCAGTCTTAATTCTGTTAGATCTGAGCGCTGCTTTTGACACTGTCGATCATGGGATCCTCCTACAGAGACTAGAGGACTGGGTGGGCATCACTGGCACTGCCCTAAATTGGTTGAAATCCTACCTTGAGGACAGAGAGTACTTTGTTGAGATTGGTAACTGTGTCTCAGACCACGTGAGCTTGACCTGTGGGGTGCCCCAAGGGTCAATCCTGGGACCCCTTCTGTTCAACCTCTATATGCTGCCCTTAGGTCAGTTAATACTCAGCACAAATGTGTCTTATCACAACTACGCAGACGACACTCAGATCTATGTCTCACTGACGGCAGGTGAATATGGACCAGTGGATTCACTCTGTCATTGCATCCAACAGATCAGCGTGTGGATGCAAAACAATTTTCTTCAGCTAAACTCAGACAAGACTGAAATCATTGTCTTTGGGCCGCAGAAACAGAGAGAAAGTGTCAGCAGTCACCTCCAGTCTCTCGCTCTAAAACCGACAAATCAAGTTATAAATCTGGGGGTAATAATGGACTCAGACCTGAACTTTAACAGCCACATCAAATCAATAACATCAACAGCCTTTTACCACCTAAAAAACATTGCCAAAATTAAAGGTATAGTGTCTAAACCAGACTTGGAGAGACTTATCCATGCATTTGTCTCCAGTAGGTTAGACTACTGCAACGGCCTGTTCACTGGCCTCTCCAAACGAGCTGTAAAACAGCTGCAGTACATCCAGAACGCTGCTGCTCGTGTCATGACTAAAACCAGGAAGTACGAGCACATTAGTCTGTGCTCAGGTCTCTGCACTGACTTTCTGTGGCTCAGAGAATAGACTTTAAGGCAGCTCTGCTTGTGTTCAAGTCTCTCCACGGCCAAGCACCAAAGTACATCTCTGACATGTTAGAGCCATATGAACCATCTCGCAATCTGAGGACCTCAGGGACGAGCCTCCTGCTGGTGCCTAGAGTCAGGACTAAACATGGACCGGCCTCCCGCTGGTGCCAGAGTCAGGACTAAACATGGACCAGAGTCAGGACTAAACATGGGGAATCAGCATTTCAGTTTTTTGCAGCTAAAATCTGGAACAGTCTCCCCGAAGATGTGAGACAGGCCTCCACTGTGACAATGTTTAAATCCAGGATAAAAACAGTTCTCTTTAGACGTGCATACGACTGAAAGATCTATCTGCACTCTTCTCTTTTAAAGCACTTTATTTTAAAATGATTTTAAAATGATTCTGTGTGTCTTTTTGTGTGTTGTGATTTTAATGCAACTTTTCCTGTTTATGTAAAGCACTTTGAATTGCCCTGTGTACGAATTGTGCTCTACAAATAAACTTGCCTTGCCTTGCCTTGCCTATATTGGATACATATTTTGAAAACAGTACATAAAATCAATTAAATATACATATATATATATATATATATATATATAAATTATCTGCTCACCCTCCGCGGGTGGTCACATCCATCTCTGAGCTCGGGTCCTCTACCAGAGGCCAGGGAGCTTGAGGGTTCGGCGCAGTATCTTAGCTGTTCCTAGCACTGCGCTCTTCTGGACTGAGATGTCTGATGTTCCTCCAGGGATCTGTTGTAACCACTCCTCCAGTTTGGGGGTCACTGCCCCAAATGCTCCGATCACCACGGGCACCACCTTGGCCTTCACCTTCCAGGCCTTCTCCAGCTCTTCTCTGAGCCCTTGGTATTTTTCCAGTTTCTCATGTTCCTTTCTCCTGATGTTGCCATCACTTGGTATCGCCACATCAACCACAACGGCCTTCCTCTGCTCTTTATCCACCACACAATGTCTGGTTGGTTTGCCATTACCATTCTGTCAGTTTGTATCTGGAAGTCCCACAGGATCTTCGCTCAGTCATTCTCTACCACCTTTGGAGGTGTTTCCCACTTTGACCTTGGGGTTTCCAGTCCGTACTCCGCACAGATGTTTCTGTACACTATACCAGCCACTTGGTTGTGGCGTTCCATGTATGCTTTCCCTGCCAGCATCTTACACCCTGCAGTTATGTGTTGGACTGTCTCAGGAGCTTCTTTGCACAGCCTACACCGTGGGTCTTGTCTGGTGTGGTAGATCTGGGCCTCTATCACTCTGGTGCTCAGGGCCTGTTCCTGTGCAGCCATGGTGAGCCTCTGTGCTGTCCTTTAGTCCGGCCCGCTCTAGCCACTGGTAGGATTTCTTGATATCAGCCACTTCAGTTATGTTCCGGTGGTACATCCCATGTAGGGGCTTGTCCTCCTATGATGGTCCCTCCTCCGGCACCTCACCTTCTGTTCCCCATTGCCTGAGACATTCACTGAGCACATCATCATCTGGGGCCTTATCCTTGATGTACTTGTGGATCTTGGATGTTTCATCCTGGATAGTGGCTCTCACTAGTCCACGGCCTCCTTCCCCCCGGCTCGTGTACAGTCTCAAGGTGCTGGATTTGGGATGGAACCCTCCATGCATGGTCAGGAGCTTTCGTGTCTTAACGTCTGTATCTCTTCCTTTGGCCATCTTATTATGCCCGCAGGGTATCTGATCACTGGCAAGGCGTAGCTGTTTATCGCCCGGGACTTGTTCTTGCCATTGAGCTGGCTTCTTAGGACTTGCCTTACTCGCTGGAGGTATTTGGCTGTTGCTGCTTTCCTCGTTGCCCCTTCGAGGTTGCCATTTGCCTGTGGTATTCCAAGGTATTTGTACCCATCCTCAATGTCTGCTATTGTTCCCTCTGGGAGTGAGACCCCTTCTGTGTGGACTACCTTCCCTCTCTTTGTTACCATCCGACTGCACTTTTCCAGCCCGAATGACATCCCGATATCAGTGCTGTAGACTGATATATATATATATTTTAAAGCAAATTGTCTTGAGAAGCCAGTCCTTTTCTTCTCCTCAGACTTAGGCTACGGTTGATTTATTGCAGTGAAGTTTTGAATGAAGGCTGAAGATACTGAACTGTTAAAACTACAGGTTTAGTTCTGGCAGTTGGATTTCTTGAATATCTTACCAAGCACTACAATAAATAATCTTACTAAAAATAATAATAAAATAGGTTGTTGATAAACATTAATTTAACGTTGTAATGTATCGTTGTTAACGTTGAAACAAGTTGTGAATTAAGTGGTTTTAGATACAAAAAAAAAAAACACACACACACAAATATCTGCAGAGAAAGTATAGTTACTTTACAAATTGTTTATTTGTAAAGTTTATTATTCATTAAATGACAGGATTTATCAGCCTGTGTGAAATGACCCAATCGGGTCAATGCTGAAATGTACAGCCGCTTTTCAGCATTCAACTGCTGGTTGTCTAGCTGGTGCCCTCAAAACAACGTAGTCTTTGTTGACAATTGGAGTGCGTTCTGGGGAAAGCCCGGGCTCATACGCAGGGATGGCATCCATCCGACTTCGGAGGGTACATCCCTTTTAGTTCGGAATTTGGCCGATAGCCTTAGTCGCCTAAAGTGACGCTCTAAATATGAGTCCCGGGTGCAGAGTCTCTTCTCTGTCGCTAAGCTCTCGCCCACGCTGTCACAGATCAAGTGTTCAGAGTCAAAGCAAATAGAGACTGTGCGTGTCCCTCGTGTAAATAACGCCAATAAGTCAGATCCAAATACAGATAATTTAGGTGTCAGACCAAATAACTTAATAAAAATAATCCCTACACATGATGCAAATAAACTAATAAATAAGCATGTAAAATGTGGACTGCTAAACATTAGGTCAATTTCCTCCAAATCACTTTTAGTTAATGAATTAATTAACGATTATAATATTGATCTTTTAGCTTTAACTGAAACTTGGCTTCAACATCAACAAGATGATTATGTCAGATTAAATGAGGCCACCCCACAGAGTCATGTTAACTTTCAAGCTGCCAGGAGCTCAGGCTGGGGAGGTGGGGTGGCAGTAATCTCACATTCTAGTTTACTCCTGAGTCCTAAAATTAATAAAATTAATAATGAGTCTTGCTCATTTGAAAGCCTTATCCTATCAATCACCTGCCCAAACTGGAGAAACCAAAAAGCTGTTTTGTTCATAATAATCTATCGACCTCCTGGTCCTTATTCATTATTCTTAACAGAGTTCTTTGACTTCCTATCAAATTTAGTATTAGACTGGGAAAATATTGTGGTGGTTGGGGATTTAAACATTCACGTGAATGAAAATAATTGCCTCAGTAATGCCTTTAGCGCTTTATTAGATGTCAATGTCAATGTCAATGTCAACTTTATTTCTATAGCACATTTACAACAACACCAGCTGCCCAAAGTGCTTCACATGCACATCATGGTAAAAACATACAGTAAAAGAACAAAATGATTACAAACACAACAGATAACAGTTAACTTGTGTTAAAAGCCAAAGCAAAGAAATGTGTCTTAAGAGCAGATTTAAAAGACTCTAGTGATGGAGCAGCTCTGATCTGTAGAGGAGACTGTTCCACAGTTTTGGGGCGACCACAGCAAAGGCCCTATCTCCCCGAGTTTTTAATCGGGATCTGGGCACATTTAACAACTGATATTCTGACCTCACTGATCTGGCCGGGACATAAGCTGTTAAAAGTTCAGACAGGTATTCAGGGGCCAATCCATTTAGGCATTTAAAAACGAACATCAAAATCTTAAAATCAATCCTGAATTTGACAGGAAGCCGTTGAAGGGAGGCAAGCACTGGGGTAATGTGCTCACGCTTTCTCGTCCCCATTAACAAGCGGGCAGCAGCATTTTGGACCTGCTGGAGGCGCTGTAGGGAGGACAGGTCCAGCCCACAGTACAGAGAGTTACAGCAATCTAGGCGAGACGAAATAAACAAGTGAATGACTCGTTCAAAGTCACTGGCTGGAAGGTAAGCCCTAACTTTACTTAATGTTATGAGCTGGTAGAAGCCGGCTTTGATAACTGAATTTATTTGCTTGTCAATTTTGAAAGAGCTGTCTAGAATTACACCAAGATTCCTAAGTGAATCGTTCACATAAGGAGACAGGGAACCAAGCGCACAGTTCAAGCCTGCAGGGGATTTGGGACTAAAAACAACAATTTCAGTTTTCTTTTCATTAAGAATCAAAAAGTTTTGGCCTAGCCACGTTTTCACTTCCTGCAGACAATTTAACAAAGTATCAACAGAATCAGAGGCAGGTTTCAGGGGTAAATGTATTTGCAGGTCATCGGCATAAAAATGAAAGGCAATATTATGTTTTTTAAGAATGGAGCCTAGTGGCATCATATAAAGGGAGAACAGGGCAGGGCCTAATATTGATCCTTGCGGAACCCCGCAGTGAAGTGGTGCCGAGGTTGATTTGTGGGGCCCAAGATGAACAGAAAAATACCTGTCTCTAAGGTAAGAGCCAAACCAATTTAGTGCTGTGCCTTTGAAGCCTGCAAGTTGCTCCAAACAAGACAATAAAATACAGTGATCAACAGTATCAAAGGCTGCTGAAAGATCCAAAAGAACTAAAATCACAGGACAACCAGAGTCAACAGTTAAGAGTAGATCATTTAAAACCCGTAGTCAGAAAAGGACTTATTCTACAATATATATTAAATGATGGTGATAAGATATTAATGTGGCAAATTTAGAAAAAAGGAAACATTTTGTCTAATTTTGTATTCGACTAAAATTATATATACTATTGATATGAGTTGGGATTTGCATTAAGTGTGTCTGCTCAGAGCCTTCATTTAAGTCACCTATAGCTGGCCCAATCATGGCTCTGCCCAGCCACACTCAGGCCAGGCCAACTTGGCTTTTGTTTGACCTGGTGGGACGGTAGTCACGTTTTCCCTTTTCTTTTGCTCAGGTAAGTTAGGCATGGGTTTGTCCTTAGGTTGGTAGTGGGTGTCGGCACTGGCTCCTACGGCCCTGTACAGGGTTGGCCCAGTGTCGACTCATCTGTTTGTTCATTTTAGCCGGCTCATCAGGTCCACCTTCTGTTCATTCCTTTATTATATATTATTTTCTCTTTTTGGGAACGGGAGGGTTTTCCTATGAAGAGGATGAAGAAGACACTACGAAGATTTGATTTAACTTGATTCAACCTTTTGATTAAGTGTGTTTTGAATCTGAAGCAGAACTTAAAGGTCCCATAACATGCAAAATCGACTTTTCAGAGGTTTTAACCTTCCTACAGTGCTATTTGGGCCTCGTATGTTGTGCCCAAAGTGGTTTTTTGATTGATTCCCTCATGCTTTCACTAGAGAACTGTCTTTTCCGTCCCCCTCGGGTGAGCAGCAGACGGGGGCTCCTCACTAAGATGACGCGCTTCACCAGGATGACACGGTGTTTAAGCCACGCCTCCAGGAAGCACGCAAGAATAAAAACAGCTAATGCTAATGCTACACAGTAATTTTACGATGGATACGACAGATCGAAGAGTTAGCTTGTTATTTACCAACCGGCAACGTCCGTCGTTGAGGTACTGCGTCTGCGTCAAACTCCAGGTCAGATCCAGGACGTAGGACTCAGCACGACGCACCGTCAGGACGGATAAAATGTTTATTCAGTGTTTGTGTATCGCTGTTTACCGGAGCACACGGCGCATGCGCACCATCTCCGCTCTAGGCTTTGTCGCGGGTTGGGTGGGGGAGGCGCACGGGTTGGGCGGGGGAGGCTCGCGGGTTGGGCGGGGGAGGCAGCCTGCTCTCTTTTCGGGGGGGTCAGATCTCAGAGTGAGCTGTTTGCTTTTGCAAGGAGGGGGCCAGTCCAAGAAATTGATGTTTTTTGGAAACTGTTATGTTATGGATATTACACAACGCAAAATTTTATCAACAAAGCCCTTAGAATAGACTGTGTAAAGGGGAAAATAGCAGAATATGTGACCTTTAATAACAACCAGTGAGATTGCTGTTTTTTTCTTTCTGAAATCAATAATTAGTTCCTGTGTTTTACCTACATTGAGCTGTAAAAAGTGGGAGCTCATTTCATTATTATAAACCATGAGAGATGACGCCCAGAAGGGCAGTGTCATCTGAAAATGTTTGCATATGACAAGAATTAAAACTGTGCCTATAGTCAGCTGTATACAGGGTAAATAAAAATGGAGATAATACAGTGCTCCAGTATTTGTCAAGATTATTTCAGAGCATCTGTCACCAAGTCTCACAAACTGAGGACGATTTAAAAAATAATCTAAAACCCATGCAACCGTGGTATTGTGCAACTCAAAACTCATAAATTTATTTGCTACAATATGTGGCTGTATTGTATTAAGAGCATTTGAAAAGTCAAAAAACATAACACGAACAGAGCTGCCTTTTTTTTCCAGGTGTTGGTATATTGTGTGTGTAACCCAGGTCATAAAACGTCATAAAACCCAACAAAAATAATAAATCCCTACTATTACCGGTCAGTGAATGCACCATGTCACTCACGCACACGCGCTTGGCGTCAGCCAATCGTGTTTGTCCCAGTGCCTAATACAAGCACCTGTGCTTGTCCTCCACTCAGTACATGCGGAAGAAGGCTACAGGATGCGCTGCCCGAGGTTAGTCGTAAACACCAAAACTACTTGCTTCTATTTTGTCATATCTGTTCTAAATTAAGTGTGCACTGTCAAATGTTGTAGAACCGACCGCCACAGACAGGGTTACAGTGCAAGCCGTGTTTTAAAGTGGAGTTGGTGAATCTGTTTGTTTGTTTGTGCATGCTACAACTGTTAGTGTTAGCACCCCGGCTGAATGAATGCGCGTACAGGTGAAGGTGCCTTATTTTTCCATTTATTTTGCCGTAAGCACATAAATCACCGTAAGAGCTAAAAAGGTATACATTGAATTAGTTCCTTATTAATGCCAGCAATGACAACAAAAAAGGACAATTACCTTATTTCCCCATCAGCCAGGCGCTAAGTCTGGGAGCCGTTTAGGACCATGCTACAGTCCCCACCCGCCATGACAGTTTAAAGGGCACCATCCCAGCAAAAAGAGGAATTGATCGTGTACACGTTTCAAAATAAATCAAAGTGCGTTACACTCCCCTCAATCACGAATTAATAACAATGAGTGATTATAACTATCTGGACCTAAATATAGGATAGACATTTATCTGAAGGAGACAGAGTTCAGTTCTTGGATTCTACAAGCACGACAAGTCTCTGGACTGGGCGTTTCACTTCTGAGGTCTTAATGGATTCTTCTGTACGAATAACTCTTCGGTCACCAAGCGTAAGCCTTACTTTCCTCACAAATCCATCCTTTCCTGGCATAGTTTCCAACACTCATCCCAACTTCCACTCATTACGGGGGGCATCATCATCCTTCACTATAACAATGTCCCCCACCTGGAGATTCCTTTTTGGCTCAAGCCAGCCTCGTCTCAAGGATATATTTGCCAGATATTCTCTGCGCCAACGACTCCAGAACTGCTCAGCCAGATATTTCACCTGCCGCCACTGCCTTTTGCTATAGACATCTTCGGGCACAAAATGGCCAGGTGGGGGAAAAGCCCTTGTAGTTTTCATTGTCAAGAGCTGGTTTGGAGTAAGGGGTAGAGGACCATGTGGAGAACACAGTGAATCAACAGTTAAAGGGCGGCCATTCACAATTGCCATAGCTTCGTAAAAGAAAGTTCTTAACGAGGCATCTTTCAGGCCCTTTGAGAGACCAATAGTCACGCGGAGAATACTTCACACCGTTCTGATCTGCCTACACCACCAGCGTGACTTGCTTGGGGCGGATTCATGACAAAGTCACACTGTTGACTTGCCAATTAGGCGGCCACCACATCCTTATCATATTCTTTCAAGGCTCGGGCAAACTCATTCTTGGCTCCTACAAAATTGGTGCCCTGATCACACCTAATTTGGCGCACCAAGCCTCTAATAGCAATAAAACAACGTAGCCCATTAATAAAGGCATCTGTCGATAGATCCTCCAGCATTTCAATATGTATAGCACGGGAACTAAGACAGGTGAAGAGCAAGCCATACCTTTTATATTCTTTACATCCTTGTCGGGTCATTAACGGCCCAAAACAGTCCATTCCTACGTAGGTGAATGGAGGAGATGGTTCTACACGTTCTGTTGGCAAATCAGCCATTCTTTGTCCCTCAGTTGGTCTCCTCTGGCGTCTACATGTCACACATTTATAGATACAAGAAGTGACAGCATGACCAATTCCAGGGATCCAGTATCCATTACTTCTGATGTAATTTATAGTCATTCCCTTTCCTTGGTGCTTAATATTTTCATGACAGTGAGAAATTAATAGACGGGTAAGATAATGGTCCTTTGGAAATATTATTGGGTGTTTAACCGCCTCCTCAAGATGGGAGTTGCCAAGTCTTCCTCCCAGGCGCAAAATTACCCTCTGATCTAGGATGGGGTCTAAAATGTAGAGCTTGCTTCGGGAGTGTACAGCGCCTTTACTTCTCATCCATTTTAACTCATTCTTGAACACTATTCCTTGCAAGTCCTTTATTATGTGGTGTTCTGCTTGCTGCCTTTCTGCCACAGATGATATATGATTCTCCTTACTTCCCTTGATACGTCACAGCAATCGTGCAACAGCTCTGACTGCAGCTCCCCACGACGAGAATTTGTATAGCCTATTGATGAGGCTGCTGCCGGCAACACCTTCAGTATCAAAAACCGTGGCGATTTGTACCTCGGGGTCTTGAGTGGAGAGTTCAGGAACTTCATCTCTTGGCACGGCAAGATCTTTTTACCACAAAAATCTAGCTTTAGTAATCTGCAAGCTTGAACAGCCACAACTGCGGCGGTGAGTTCCAAAGGAGGAATGGTGGTATCTTAATTGGTGCCACGCAAGATTTTCCGAGAAACGAAGATATGAACACTGGCCATAGCCTCTTGTGCTGGCATCTGAAAAGTGATGAAGCTCTACTTTGACACTTCTTCCAAACCCAACAGGCACATAGGTACGCAAGATTGACATTTTAGCCAAGTCGACAAGTTCTTCCTTCCATTTAGCCCAATGAGGGAGAAGCTCTTCAGAGATCAGATCATCCCATGCTGTACCACGTCTGCACATTTCTTGCAGAATGCCTTTAGCCTTGAGGAGAACAGGTGCCACAAATCCAAGAGGGTCGTACAGAGAAGCAACAGTAGACAGAATTCCTCTCCTAGTTGCAGGTAGGGTCTTCAGGTGAATGCAGAATGTAAACTCCTCAGCATCGACATTCCACTGCACTCCCAATGCTCGCTCAGTTGGTAATTTTTCAAAACTTAAGTCCAGGTCCCTGACGTTAGGGGCACGCTCATTTTCTGGGATACAATCAATGACTGCTCGATCATTTGAAACAAATTTGTGCAGTCTCAGTCCCCCTTTAGCACAAAGGTCCATAGCCTCCTTAGCCAACTTTACCTCTGCCTCTGCTGTGTCTCGTACACTCGTCAGACCATCATCCACATAAAAGTCCCTCAGAACAAACTGTGAGGCTTGGGGAAAGTCACTACTACACTCCTTAGCCAGATGCTTCAGCCCGTAGTTGACACATCCAGGAGAAGAAGCAGCCCCAAACAAGTGCACCTTCATGCGAAACTCGCAGGGATAAGAATTCAGATCCCTGTCCTTCCACCAAAGGAAGCGTAGAAAATCACGGCCTTTTTTTGCCACATGAAACTGATGAAACATTTTTTTCAATATCACACTGTACAGCTACATGATGCTGGCGAAAACGGAGGAGTATGCCCAGCAGATTATTGAGCAGATCAGGACCAGAGCGCAGATGAGCATTTAAGCAAGCCCCTTTGAATTCAGCAGAGCAGTCAAAAACCACTCTAAGGCTTTCTGGCTTCTTTGAATGGCAAACACCATGATGTGGAATATACCATGTTTCTCCGTCATAACCTTCGTTATCTACTTGTTCTGCATTTCCGGACTGAATTATATCCTCCATACATTTCATGTATTGCTCCTTGTAGTCTTGATTTCGCTGCAATTTTTTCTTCAGGTGATTCAGCCGCACCAGAGCCATTTCCTTATTGTTTGATAGAATTGGTCTCTCTTTGAAAGGAAGCGGCATTTCGTAGTGACCTTGTTCGTTTTTTTTTAATCTCTTTGCCTTCCTTGTCAAGAAAGGCAACATCATCTTGTGAAAGGGCTACTTCGTCTTCAGCAAGATCTTTGAAATCTGACTCGAGCATGCGAACAGCATCAGAAGGAGACAGGGGAGGTTTCTCCTTTGTAATAATTCTGTAACAAGCGTGGCTCTTGTGTGAGTCGCCATACTGTGAGGTACCTCCCACTATACTCCAGCCCAAGTCCGTACGGATCGCATAGGGTTCATCGTCACCTCCGGTAATAAATTGTCTTGCACACGAACAGTTATATCCTATCAGTAACCCAACGTCACAGTCTCTCAAAGGTTGCATTTCTCCAACTATTCCTGTAAGATGACACCATCTTCTTGTGGTCTCCCTGGTTGGTATATGGGTGATGTCAAGAGGAATTGAATCCTTTGTATAGGTTACTGGCAGGTCAATTTTTACATCAGAATCATATCCTCTGACACAAAGTCCGGATACTCTTTCACTTAGTACCACCACACCTTTAGCGCTCATTGTCGTCAGTTGTAGCTTTACAGCGTGTTTGATAGCATCTAGCCGATCTGAAGTGTTTTGATCAATGAAGGTAGTGTCACTTTGAGAATCCAGCAATGCGTAAACAAGTATTTCAACAGTGGGATTATTTTTTGAAGACACCCACACTGGTAATATCATAGATGTCAAGAGGTTTGTGTTTGATATTGCGCAGAATGACGTTGCCGCTGTATTTTTCTGTTCAGACACCACGTTCTCCCTTTCAAACACTTCATCGTGGAGAACAGTAGGGTGTCTCCCTCCACATTCTTCGCAGGACTGCCTGCAATCTTTTACTCCATGTCCCCGTTTAAGACAGCCGTAACAGAGAGCCCTTTCTTTAACATAGGCCCTTCGTTCTGTAATTGGTAGTTCCTTAAACCTAGCGCACCTTGGCAGTTGATGAAAATCTTCCTTACAAAATAAGCAAGGGAACCTTTGCGGTCTTGATGTACTTGTTAAATGTCTCCCTTCCATAGCAGCTTGAGTATTTAGTATATTTGCTCTAGGTCTTCTTATGTCTGGCATGAGTCTTTTGTCATTGCGAAAGTCTGTGGAGTGGAGCGCATACAGGGATGTAATGGGGTTGCAGGCTATATCTGCTTCAAGTGGGATGAATGATACAAAGTCTTTGAAACTTGGAAAGGTGTTCCTCTCCATTATTACAGCTTGCTGTAGCCGAGTCCGGTAATTTCGAAATCAGTTTTTGATTTTCTTCACAGTCATTCAGAATCTCTAAACCCTTGACATGAGGAATTGCCTCAAGACAGGTATTCAGAAAATCGGAGTAATTCCTCAGTCCCTCTGCGTCCTTAGCATGTATCTTTGGCCAGTTGTTAATCCGTTCTCGAAAGCCTCTTTGAATTGTAAATGGGTGACCAAAGCGTTTATTTAATTTTTCCCATGCATCCGTAAAGGCATCATTATCATTTCGAAAGAATGTTCCTTCCAGCACTTGTTTGGCCGGCCCATCAATGTATTTCTTGAGGTAATACAACCTTTCTGCTGGGTCTATTGTACGTTTGCCAAATAGTGCTGTAAATGCTGCCTTCCATTCCACAAATTTGATCGGATTGCCGGTAAAAATGAAAGGCTCAGGAGCTGGCAATCGATTTAGTACTAGGTTGTCATGGAACATCTGAACCATTGAGGAAGGGCCTGACGTGGGACCAGTAGGAACTGAAATGGGTGCTGCAATAGCGCGCTCGAATGTGTCAGCAAAAGAAGGAAATGCTGGGGCCTTGACAGTTACAAACGTCGGATGAGATGAGACAGAGGTGTGTTGAGGGGGAGATGTAATTGGAGGTGGAACATTTGCAGCAGCATTATTTTCAGTTAAGGAGATGGGAATTTCTCTTTCTGAGGAGACACTCTGGTCCCCTCTAATCTCTTTGCTTAGAACCTTAAATCTCACTTCCGCCACACTGACCTCTCTCGCAGCTTTCCAAGGCAAGTTTTTGCTCCTTCAGATCTCTCTTTTGTTGTTACTCAAGTTGCCGTATAACAACTCTTTTTCTTTCTTCTTCCAGTTTTAGTTCATAATTAGTCCTTTTGGAGGCTAAATCTGCTGCAGCTTCTGCCCTTTTTGCAGCAAATGAGGCGACGGAATCTTTGTCTGTGCAGCTATGGCCTGACATGGAAGCCTCTGATCCGTAGACTGAACGTGCGTACTCATGGGATAATAACTCGTGCAATCCTCTTCCTCTTCTTATTTACATCAAAATCCTCTCTTTCATCGACAGCTCTATCATAGGCTATTGCCAGTAAATCCGTAGTAACTGTTTGGCACGTATCCACACGCCTTCTTATGTCCACTGATGGGGGAGACAGCCTTCGGAGTTCTTCAAACAAGGCTACAACATCTTTATTGCTTGCCTTTAAATTGTCAATCAATTGCCAGATTTCTTCTTAAGATTTGTAAGTCTTCAGTCCTTTCCTTGTTTCCCGAGCTGCCATTTGCACTTCACGCTCCATTTTTGGTTTTGTTTTTTTGTAGTTATTTGATTATGTGGATTTTTATTTTAATTTTTTTATATATATAAAAGGGTATACAAGGGACAACAACAACCCCAAACCATTGGGAAAACCTAAAGCATAAACCACAGTATCAAATAATCAAACCAGTGATATTAACTGAACATTGCATTGTACCGATAAAATACCTAAAATGTTCCTCTACAAAATTTAAAACAAAATGACTTAATTGCAATATGATCAAAGGTCTTTGTCCAACTTGTGCAATATGGACAATTGTGCAATATGTCCTTTTCTTTCCGTGCAAGTACGCATTTGTTCCAGTGCAAAGAGTCATAAGGTGCATAAACGTCCTTTAATTAATCCAAAGTTTTGTCCGCGCAAGCTTAAACAAGCTCGTCCGTACTCGCCTCCACACAGTAATGGAGAAACGTATGAAGAAGGCTACTCACAATGTCCGTGAATTAATAATCAGTCCCGTCTCACTTTTACCGCCGCCGCCATCCGGAGCAGGCCTGGACCCGGTCTCGGCTGTCCACCCGCGATCCACAGCAGCTCGAACAAACTCCGTTCTGCCGTCCGCTCCACCGCCACCATACATCAAACCGTAGGGTAAGCTCTTACTGTTAGCACCCCGGCTGAATGAATGCGAGTACAGGTGAAAGTGCCTTGTTTTTCCATTTATTTTGCCGTAAGCACATAAATCACCGCTAAAAAGGTATACATTGAATTAGTTCCTTATTAATACCAGCAATGACAACAAAAAAGGACAATTACCTTATTTCCCCATCAGCCAGGCGCTAAGTCTGGGAGCCGTTTAGGACCATGCTACAGTCCCCACCTGCCATGACAGTTTAAAGGGCACCATCCCAGCAAAAACAGGAAGTGACCGTGTACATGTTTCAAAATAAATCAAAGTGCGTTACAGTTAGCATTAGCCACCTGATGTCCGCTAGCATTGTGCTCATTCACCTGTCATTGATGTACATGCTAATTTTGAACACTGCAGGCCTCGTTGCCTGTCCGTCACCACAAGTATTGTTTTATTATGTGGTAATTTATTGCAAATGCACTTTAGTAAAAAAGTATTTAAGTGTATTTATTTACACTGTAAATAGCATTTATTATTGGAAACTTATATTGTGTATATCTCTCCTTTCCTCTTCACCCTCTACACCACAGACTTCAACCACTGCACAGAGTCCTGCCACCTTCAGAAGTTCTCTGACGACTCTGCAGTGGTTGGATGCATCAGCGGTGGTGACGAGAGGGAGTACAGGACTGTGGTGGACAACTTTGTCACCTGGAGCGAGAATAACCACCTTCAGCTCAACGTGACGAAGACCAAAGAACTGGTGGTGGATCTGAGGAGGACCAAAGCTGCTGTGACCCCCATCTCCATCCAGGGGGTCAGTGTGGACATTGTGGAGGAGTACAAGTACTTGGGGGTGTATTTGGACAATAAACTGGACTGGGGCAAGAACGTAGACACTGTCTATAAGAAGGGCCAGAGCCGTCTCTACTTTCTGAGGCGGCTGAGGTCCTTTGACATCTGCAGGACAATGCTCAAGATGTTCTACGAGTCTATGGTGGCAAGTGCCATCACGTATGCTGTGGCCTGCTGGGGCAGCAGTCTGCGTGTGAGGGACACTAATAGACTCAACAAGATCATCAAGAAGGCCGGACATGTTGTGGGGGAGGAGCTGGACTCTCTGACTGTTGTGTCGGAGAGGAGGATGTTGTCCAAAATCAGGACTATTCTGGACTTTCCCTCCCACCCGCTCCACAAAGTGCTGGTCAAGAGCTCATTTAGCAACAGACTGTTACTGCAACGATGCTCCACCGAGAGACACAGGAAATCATTCAAACACTGAACTCTGTGCTGTAAATCCTCTTGTGAAGTCACTGTGCAATATTAAGGCCATTGTGCAATATTAATCCACTTATAAACTGTACATGATCATGTGAATATGTAAATAGACAAGGGTAGTAGAGTTATGCTTATTGTAAATTGTCTATATCGGGGGTTTAGTTGAGTATTGTTCATATCGGGGGTTTAGTTGATTATTGTTCATATCGGGGGTTTAGTTGATTAATAAAGACACTTTATAAGTTAAGTTAAATGGGGTTGATCATTATAGAGCTATTGTATTTTATTTTTTACTTTATATATTCATTCATTCATTCATTCATTTTCTACCGCTTATTCCCGTTAGGGGTCGCGGGTGACTGGAGCCTATCCCAGTGACTTTGGGCCTTAGGCGGGGTACACCCTGGACAGTGGCCAACTCGTCGCAGCTAACACAGAGACAAGGACAGACAAACCATTCACTCTCACATTCATTCACTACGGACAATTTAGAGTTGTCAATTAACCTACACAGTCATGTCTTTGGACGGTGGGAGGAGCCAGAGAACCCGGAGAGAACCCACGGTAACACGGGGAGGACATGCAGACTCCACCCAGAGAGATCGTGTGATGTTGGGGTGGTTCAGAATTCGAAACCACGATGTTGGGGTGGTCCAGGATTCGAACCCACGATCTCCTTATTCACACACACCAATTTACCTGCTCAAATTCTTAACTATATAAAAAGCGCTGATGGACAATTACACGAACTTGCAGTAAATCATATGGACACTTCACAATAAGTCAAATTTGAGAATTCTGAATGAGCCACAGTTTTTCTTGTGGGAACTACACTGGACTATTGATTGTATTATTTTGTGACATCTTGTTGTTGGTTGATTGTACTATTCATGGGTGAAAAACACTTCTGTCTAGCTAGGAAGTATCACCATTGAAATCTGCGGCTTTGTAAATATTGGGTTTATGTTGTATGTCAGTTATCACTGTCACTGTTAATATACTGCACCAGGCACAAAATCTTAATTGTTGTCTGTGTATTATTACTGCCACACACCTCCGAGTCGGTCCTACTCTTCTGATCTAGCCTATTTAAAATTACAATTTAAGCAATTTTTTTTCTGGCATTCCAACACGCTACATGTAGAGCATTTACACTCACACCTTTTCTGTAAGAAAATTGTAGTGAGTCCTGAAAAGGTGCAACTTGCTTCCTTAGCTGACATAGAACCACTCTTTCAAAGCATTTCATAATGTGTGACGTCAGTGCAAGATTATACAAAGTGCCACTCACATTTGACTTCTTAGGGATGGGCACTAAACAAGAGGTTTTCCACATAGATTGAATTTGGGCACTTGATTGGGACAGGGTGAAGATAAAATGTAAGATGGACGAAAGCTGCTCTGCACAGACTTTGAGGGTGCGTGGATGCACTCCACCTGGGCCTGCTGCTTTGTTAGGCTTCAAGTGCTTAAGCTGCTATTGGACATAACTAACACAAAATATTAGAGGAAACACGACTTTAGACTCAGAATCAGGTCTGATGTAGAATGAGTTTAGCCTCATGGGACGATCTGCTCAGTCTAAAGACTGTGGACAAAATGTGTCAGGAAAGTTAATCTTTTGTTAAATGCAGTTGAAAACCAGAGTGAATAATAAATACAAGTCCATAATGTACAGTAGTGCAGTTGTTTGACTGTGATGTGTTCAGTCCTGGTTCAGAACAGCTGACTCTCTGAGACTCTGTACAATCTGTAGAATCCCCTGTGATCCTGTCCCACCTGAACTCATCTGTCCCACACTGAGAGCAGCTCCATTAAACACAGGATCACTGTTTGCACTGATGAAGGACGAGCAGCAGGTGGCGCTGTCCTGAGAACATGTCCAGAGCTCTGGATTAAGCAGGTCTTACCTCTGGTCTTCAGGAGGAGCTTTTCTAAATAAAGGAGGAAGGACTTTGGAGTCATCACTTTTCAGAGACACAGAGCTGGGGCCAGGTCCAGGTCTGGGTTTAGACCTGGGGTAAGGTCCGGGTCTGGGTTTAGACCCGGGGCCAGGTCCAGGTCTGGGTTTAGACCTGGGGTAAGGTCCAGGTCTGGGTTTAGACCCGGGGCCAGGTCCATGTCTGGGTTTAGACCCGGGGCCAGGTCCAGATGGGTCCATGTTGTAGGAGCTGGAATCAGAAGAAAGACAGTGGAAAGTTTGATTGGTGGAACGTAAGCTTTAGTTTATATTATTATTATTATTATTATTATAAGAAAAAATGTATTAGTTACTTAGTCTAATCTAATCTTAGATTAGTCTGAGGGGCAGGTGCTCGACCATGAAAAAAGGGCACTTTTCCAAATCGCTCAAATGAACTTATGTGTGATGTTTAAAATCATTCATCAAATATTTTTATGCTTCATTAGAAATAACTTTAAGATGCAAAGCTTTGTGCATGTTGTAAGTGCAATGAGCTGAGGGGTCCTGGACTAATATAACTGAGGGGGGTTTGGGGGTCTCTCCCATGAGATTTCCTGTACTCTGGTGTATTTTCATCAGTCTGATACATATACAGCTATTGTTCCAGTTGTTTGTACGACTATATCTAATTTTATGATCTTCTTTATGTCATTAACATTAATTTTACAAATACTAATGACTTGTGTCCAGCTCCAGTCAGTGGTGCACAGCCCTCTGTTGATTCATTTTCATGTGTAGGATTTTTTCTTTGTAAAATGTACTTGCTGTATGGACAGTTTTTAGTGGTGAGCATTTTTATTGACACAGTATAAAGTTGTTTAATCAGATTTTCTGGCTCTGCTTCTCCACAGTGTAGGGCCTGTGGGTGGAGCTCCAGACTCCGACCAGACCCATCAAGGTCCTACTTGAAAAACCTGGATGACACTTAACTATCTACTTCTTAACCCTGGGTCATCGTGAGACTCTTTATTTGACCGGATAGTTTCTCTGGACAATGTCACTGTGGCCTCCAGTTCTACTGTAAGAAACACTGGACTCTTATTGGACCATTTTTGACCAGGAGTGATATGCAAATTAGCCGCAGGTGAATGTAAACGAGGCGGGAGTGGTGCACTGAATCTCCTTCTCAGGTTAACAGGCCAAGTAAAAAATGGAAGAATGAAAAATAATGGTTCCTGACAGAGAGTTTATTTAGGCTAAAGAAGAGCGTCTTGTTGTGTCAGAGCTACAGTTGAGTCTAATCAATGACATCCTCAGTCAAGAGCTCACTGTCACTCCTCATTGGGCCTAATTTAAAATAGTCTTATGATCTAAACATGACAGACAGAGTACTTTGTCCAGAGGCTTCAAAGGGAATTTAAGTGAATTCCATTAATCGTGCACAGAAGTGCTGCTGGATGTGAGTCTTTATGTTAAAATGCATCAGAAAATGATCTGGTGTTGAGGAAAAAACACCACGGCCCTGATTTTAAACACAATTTAATATTGTGATGATATACATTTTTATTGATAATTCTACATAAACCAAATTATAGCAGATTACTCTGTGTTGTACATGGCAAGCTTATCTATCATTATGATTTATATTAACCGATATAAACAAAAACAGTACCGGCAAAAGAATAAAAGTACTTTCACCCCTGGTAACAGCTCGACTCAGTTTGGTCTCATTTATCAACATAAAAAGAACTGTTCAAATGACAGTCTCACCTCTGGTCTTCAGGAGGAGCTTCTTTAAACTCTGGAGGAGGGGTTATAGAGTGGTCACGTTTCAGAGACACAGAGCTGGGTCCAGGTCCAGGTCTGGGTTTAGACCCGGGGCCAGGTCCAGGTCTGGGTTTAGACCCGGGGCCAGGTCCAGGTCTGGGTTTAGACCCGGGGCCAGGTCCAGGTCTGGGTTTAGACCCGGGGCCAGGTCCAGATGGGTCCATGTTGTAGGAGCTGGAATCAGAAGAAGATGTGAACAGAACATACAGATGTGGAGTTTGTGTGTAATGTTTGTGTGTCCTGCACCAGAGCTCTGACCTGTGTCTCCCTCTGCTGGTCACATGACCACATTACACACAGCTGTGACTTTTATAAACTGTGTCTTATACATATTTAGCCCGGGACGATATCAGGGCAGTGGTCGATACAGACGTGCCTTATCAACGATTCATCGACTAAAGGCGTGTGGCAAAAATATATCAAACTATGAAGGACGTCTAAGTCTCTAATCTCTGACTCAAACTGCACTCAAAAGACACAACGGCACAGGAGTTCAAGCAAAAACTACTATTTACACAGACATTATACACAGAGCCTTTAAAGGTTTGTGAACAAATACATTGTACATTCATATTTAAGATTGTTTTGTGCCTAGTTTTAGACTTTTAGACTTAATCGTCCCTCGGCTCAGGGGAAATTAATTATTCTCCACAAACACAGAACTCGTTTGACAAAATGCACAAACAGACTGTTGCCTTTAGTTTGACATTTGAATTTAGTTTTACATGAGCTGCAGATGAGCTCAATCTTATTATATAATAGTTCCTCTTATAAAAGTATTGTAGCGTCTCACAGTTAATTAAGTTTATGTTCACAGTCTGTTTTACTGTGACCAGACAACAATCATTCAAGAAAACAAGCAAAAAGAAAAATAATAAATGACCAGAACAACTTCATAACACTTTATAACATTCACCATCATTGTGTCACTTTTACATTCGTCAGACCAACGTCTTTGTTTCAGATAAAAGAGTCTGAACATATGTTTGACTGTTTTAAAGTCACATTTAACAGGATTAAGTGTTGTGTCCTGCACTGTTCTTACACCAAAAAAAACAAACAAACAAAAAAACAAGACAAATACAGTTCTATTATTAGATCTAATGTTCTGTCCTGGTCTTACACTTAACATGGCCCCGTTAAATATGACGCAGTAGATTGTAAACTGAACAATCAAAGAATTGAGGAAAAAACGATGAAGGAGAATTCTGACCCTTTTTATCTCTAAAGCTACTTCCTGTTGAACTGAACCAAGACAAAAGGATAAATGTTCCGTTATTTCGTGTTAATCATGAGAAATACTCACTGCGTCACCGTCGGCTCTGAACAGGTTTAGTTTAGTTTCACTTTAACCTGTCCACGCCCTGTGTCTGAGGCGCAGGCGCAGTGAGCTCCAGCAGAGGGCGCCACTCTCTCACGGCAGGTTTTACAGACGATTGTCCCAAATTCAATTTAGATTTGAATTTAAACGATTATTATTACTTTGTTATTAAAATGTCACGGTATGAAACACTAAACAGACCAAATGTCCCTGTGCTGCTGTCCCAGAGCAGCGCGCCATGTTCAGGTGTCAGACAGGACAGTCCCACCACATCCAGAGACTGTAGACCCTCAGGAGGGTCTCACCCCGGAGCCACCGAGGGGCCAACAACCTCAGAGACTTCAGCCTGGGACATGAACAGACCCGCCTCCCAGTCCTCAGCCTCCGCCTCCTCCTTGAAGACGTGACGGTGGGACTGAGGAGATCAAACCGTCCTCCTCCGTGGCCTCTCGCACTCCTCCCGGTCCAGAGGTGTCGCCTCTTTGGCCACAGCCCGGTCACTGTCTTTAGTCCGGAGCAAAAACGCACCACGACGTCACGTTTGAGGCTCAGAAAGCTGCAGGTTGTCCCTCTGCTGCTGCGTAATTATAATCAGAGACGAAACATAACGTCACTTTGAATCAAACTCTGCTTCTTGTAGTTGTTATATATTATGTGTTATATTTGACAGAGCAGCAGTCGTAAGTGACAAAGGCTTTAACAATATTAAATGATTTGAACGTTTGTTTCTTGCGCCGTTCATTCAGATTTGTCTAATTTCTGTCTGAAACACCAGATTTTGTGCATCATTTCATGTTTTGTCCTGAGATTTACTTTAACTTTCACTTCATTCTTTTGAGTAATATCATTTTGAAGTTACGTTTCTCTTATTTCTTGCTTCTCCTCCAACTCTGATTATAACTTTGAACAAACGAAGGACTGTTCCAGGTTTAAAGCCGTCGTCTAAAAAGATTTGCTCTAAAATCGTTTTCTTTCTTTTCCGGTTTCCCTTGACTCTCTTGAACATCTGTGCTTTCAATTAATGATGTAACTCGCTAATTAAAGTCTTAAGAGTTAATGGGTTAATGGCCAAACTTCCCCCAGAGTCCTGTCCTTATGTTCACGAACAGAAAAAGAACAAACTTCAACAGTTTTGTGTGACATTAAAAGTGTGTAAATGTCTCCCTCTGGCGGCCGCCTCAAGAACAACAGCGCAGACATTTGAGCAGCGCTTATTTTATTAAAAACAAAACGACAATATTAAAAATGACAAACACGTTTCCGTCTAAAAGAGTCTTTTAAGAGTCCACTGATGAAGTTATTGTTGTTAACCCCATTTGGTCGTCACCAGCTTCAGCACCATGTGATAAACAACAGAATCCATACGTTTGAGCAGCTGTGACAAAAAGAGGAATGAAAGAGAGAAAATGAACCGTCTGCTTTGATCCGCTGCAGCTTCAACTGATTTTCATTCATTTAACCTTTATTTAAATTCACAATCCATTTGTTTCATCGAGTTTTAAATGAAAATTCACCTGAAAAACATGTTTATTTTAAATTTGAGACGCTGAATATTGCATTGAACATTTTCTAGGCATTTTTGTCCATTTTATAATAAAGAAGGAAAAAAGAAAAAATAAAGAAAAAAAAGAATCACCTTTTTTATTTAAATTCGTATTCGAGTGTAAGATTTTTTTTTACAGCAAAGATTCAATCACTTTGGTAAATTAATGTTTAGACATTTTTTTCACTGTGAATTTACACCATATTTTAATTTCAGGACTTAAAAATTCTTTGCATTGAGTTTTTAAAAGGTGAATTCTTTTCATTTTGAATTTATAAACTGAGAAAAACTGAAATACAGAAAACTTCAGAAATGTTTTCTCAAAGATCAGAAATTCAAGAATGGAAGATAATTAGTTCTGTTACATTTTGAATTTTATTTTTTTTCCCTTTAAACCTATTACATTTTAAATTTTATTACAATTTTCCATTTGTTCATTTTGTATTTTCAAACTGAGAAAAACACGTCGACTGCAAAATTCAAAAGTAAACAGGTCTTTAAAGGTTCAGAAGTTTAAAATTCAAAATCTGATTAAACAAACAAAAATCTGATTTAACTAATTATCCTCCAAATCAGAATTATATGAATGTTTAAAAAATACATAAACTCACATTATAAATATGAAATGCATAGATTTTCAAGCTCTCAAATTCAATGGTCTAAATTCAGAGTGGAATGGTTCAAATTCAGAATGTTGTGACGTCACCTGCACAAACTCTACAGAAACGCCACGAAAACCGTTCAATCCGACGAGATTAATGGGATTTCTCTGCGATCGAGAAACTTTTGCAGGTTTAGACGGAAAAAAAAAGAGACAAAAATGAACAAGAAAATGTTCAAGAGTCGTTTGAAAATTCATTGTATTTTGTTTCCCAAAAACAACAGCAAATCTGAAAGTCTAACCAGGTCCAAACCAGGACTAAACCAGGACTAAACCAGGTCTAAACCAGGACCAAACCAGGACTAAACCAGGTCTAAACCAGGACCAAACCAGGACCAAACCAGGACTAAACCAGGACCAAACCAGGTCTAAACCAGGTCTAAACCAGGACCAAACCAGGACCAAACCAGGACTAAACCAGGACCAAACCAGGTCTAAACCAGGTCTAAACCAGGACCAAACCAGGACCAAACCAGGACTAAACCAGGACCAAACCAGGTCTAAACCAAGTCTAAACCAGGACCAAACCAGGACCAAACCAGGTCTAAACCAGGTCTAAACCAGGACCAAACCAGGACTAAACCAGGACCAAACCAGGTCTAAACCAGGTCTAAACCAGGACCAAACCAGGACTTAAACCAGGTCTAAACCAGGACCAAACCAGGACCAAACCCAGTCTAAACCAGGTCTAAACCAGGACCAAACCAGGTCTAAACCAGGTCTAAACCAGGACCAAACCAGGACCAAACCAGGACTAAACCAGGTCTAAACCAGGACCAAACCAGGTCTAAACCAGGACCAAACCAGGACTTAACCAGGACTAAACCAGGACTAAACCAGGACTTAACCAGGACTAAACCAGGACTAAACCAGGACTTAAACCAGGACCAAACCCAGTCTAAACCAGGTCTAAACCAGGATCAAACCAGGTCTAAACCAGGACTTAAACCAGGTCTAAACCAGGACTTAAACCAGGTCTAAACCAGGACTAAACCAGGGCCAAACCAGGACCAAACCAGGTCTAAACCAGGACCAAACCATGTCTAAACCAGGACTTAAACCAGGTCTAAACCAGGACCAAACCAGGTCTAAACCAGGTCTAAACCAGGACTTAAACCAGGTCTAAACCAGGACCAAACCAGGTCTAAACCAGGTCTAAACCAGGACTAAACCAGGTCTAAACCAGGTCTAAACCAGGACCAAACCAGGTCTAAACTAGGACTTAAACCAGGTCCAAACCAGGTCTAAAACCCGTCCAAACCAGGTCTAAATCAGGACCAAACCAGGTCTAAACCAGGACCAAACCAGGACCAAACCAGGACCAAACCAGGACCAAACCAGGACCAAACCAGGACCAAACCAGGACCAAACCAGGTCTAAACCAGGACCAAACCATGTCTAAACCAGGACTTAAACCAGGTCTAAACCAGGACCAAACCAGGTCTAAACCAGAACTAAACCAGGTCTAAACCAGGACCAAACCATGTCTAAACCAGGACTTAAACCAGGTCTAAACCAGGACCAAACCAGGTCTAAAACCCGTCCAAACCAGGTCTAAATCAGGACTAAACCAGGTCTAAACCAGGACCAAACCAGGGCCAAACCAGGACTAAACCAGGACTTAAACCAGGTCTAAACCAGGACCAATGCAGGTCTAAACCAGGTCTAAAACCCGTCCAAACCAGGTCTAAATCAGGACCGAACCAGGTCTAAACCAGGGCCAAACCAGGACTAAACCAGGTCTAAACCAGGACCAAACCAGGTCTAAACTAGGACTTAAACCAGGTCTAAACCAGGACTGAACCAGGTCTAAACCAGGTCTAAACCAGGTCTAAACCAGTCCAAACCAGGACACAGTAAACTCGACTCGTGCAGCTGTATTTTCAGATTAAACGACTGAACAAAGGAGCGTCGGTGAGAGTTGAACCCATTGTCTCGACGGGTTTGGAGTCAAAGGAGTGAAGCTGCAGCCGATGAAGCGCGACAGACAGACGTGTCCCGCGGCGACGTCAGATCTCCACGTCGCTCTCTTTGTCGTTGTCGTGGTCGCCGTCGTAAAACTCGTTGGCCGCTTCAGGTCTGAGGAGCGAGACACACGGAGTTAACGAGTGCGCCGAGGCAGAATAATCGTAATCTGGAATAAAATCAGTCTCAGATAAAGCAGGAATTATGTAGAGATTATGTTAAAAAAAGACATTGTGACAGTAAATATAGTCCAGGATGTGCTCAAGATGAAGAATAATCACTAGAATAACAGATTAGTCAAATAATGATCGTCCTTTATGTTCAGGATAAAGCTGTGGTGAAAGTGAAAGTAACACGTTTAACAGACAGTGTTTAATTTACAGAAGCGTCAGGAGTGAAAAACACGATTTACTACACGACTTAAAACGATAAATGTTTATATTAAAGGAACTATTAAACATGAACCTTTCAGCTCTTTTCATTAAACTGCGGCTGTTCTTTGTTCGATGTCGTCGTCGTCAGGACTGGTCCGATGTTTGAACAGTGAACAGCGACCAGAGCCAAGATGGCCGTCGGCGGCACAGGTCACATGACTGACCTCCATTTAGCTTCAGACCAGGACTGTCCAAAAACCAGGACTAAACCAGGTCTAAACCAGGACTAAACCAGGACTAAACCAGGTCTAAACCAGGACTGAACCAAGACTAAACCAGGACTAAACCAGGTCTAAACCAGGACTAAACCAGGACTAAACCAGGACTAAACCAGGACTAAACCAGGACTGAACCAGGACTGAACCAGGACTGAACCAGGTCTAAACCAGGACAAAACCAGGACTAAACCAGGACTAAACCAGGATTAAACCAGGACTAAACCAGGACTAAACCAGGATTAAACCAGGACTAAACCAGGTCTAAACCAGGACTAAACCAGGACTAAACCAGGTCTAAACAAGGACTAAACCAGGACTAAACCAGGACTGAACCAGGACTGAACCAGGACTAAACCAGGGATAAACCAGGACTAGACCAGGACTAAACCAGGACTAGACCAGGTCTAAATCAGGACTAAACCAGGACTAAACCAGGACTAAATCAATAACAACAGATAAAATATTTTCTATATTTTTGGTGATGGGTTGAGGGCCCTCCTTTGGAGGGCCTGATTTGTCCCGCGGCTCTCTGATTGGTTTACAAGTTGCTGTGACCAATCAGAGAACTCCTTAGTTGTTACCTTTTTCTTTGCTGTGACATTTTTCAATCCGACGAGATTAATCGGATTTCTCTGTTTTTAGAACCGATTTTAATGAAAGCAAAGAGAAGGAGGATTGTAAAGAAGAAAAAAAAAAGCCTTTTCCGTCATTTTACTGGGAGTGTACGTTCACAACAGACCTGCAGGGGGCGCGCCGTCGCTGAAGTTACTGAGTTCTGCTTTAAAGTAGAACTAAGTAAGATTTTTACCTCATTAAATGTCTTTATAAGTCCGTGTAGTGGTTGTGAGTGCCGTTTGAAGCTCTCGTTGTCGCCCCCTGCTGTCTCTGAGTGGAAAACCTGCTGCAACTTTCCTGACGTCGACCCAAAGACAATTCTCCTGAGAAACACTGGCTCTCGTTTTTATATTTGGTGACATTGTGTGATTAAACTTACTTATTTCAATAAAAAGGAAAGTCATTTTACTTGTGACGCGTTCAATCCGACGAGATTAATCGGATTTCTCTGCTTTTAGAACCAATTTTAATGAAAGTAAAGTGTGAGAGACGGAGCAGAGGATTGTGGGTCAGACCTGGTGTAGTTCTCGTCGCCCCCGCGCTCCTCGGGGTCCGGCTCGTCCGTGCGTTCGTAGCTGAGCATGTCTGAGGGAACGTCGTGGATCTGGACGGACGGAGCGTGGTTCAACATCTTCAGGTTCTCGAAGACCGTCTGCCGGATCTGCTCCAGGTACTGAACCCGACCAGGACAAACGGGATTAAACACAATCTGCTCCAGAACCCGACCAGGACAAACGGGATTAAACACAATCTGCTCCAGGTACTGAACCCGACCAGGACAAACGGGATTAAACACAATCTGCTCCAGGGAACCCGACCAGGACAAAGCGGGATTAAACACAATCTGCTCCAGGTACTGAACCCGACCAGGACAAACGGGATTAAACACAATCTGCTCCAGGTACTGAACCCGACCAGGACAAACGGGATTAAACACAATCTGCTCCAGGTACTGAACCCGACCAGGACAAACGGGATTAAACACAATCTGCTCCAGGTACTGAACCCGACCAGGACAAACGGGATTAAACACAATCTGCTCCAGGTACTGAACCCGACCAGGACAAGCGTGATTAAACACAATCTGCTCCAGAACCCGACCAGGACAAACGGGATTAAACACAATCTGCTCCAGAACCCGACCGGGACAAACGGGATTAAACACAATCTGCTCCAGAACCCGACCAGGACAAACGGGATTAAACACAATCTGATCCAGAACCCGACCAGGACAAATGGGATTAAACACAATCTGCACCAGAACCCGACCAGGACAAGCGTGATTAAACACAATCTGCTCCAGGTACTGAACCCGACCAGGACAAACGGGATTAAACACAATCTGCTCCAGAACCCGACCAGGACAAACAGGATTAAACACAATCTGCTCCAGAATCCGACCAGGACAAAGGGGATTAAACACAATCTGCTCCAGAACTCGACCAGGACAAACGGGATTAAACACAATCTGCTCCAGAACCCGACCAGGACAAACGGGATTAAACACAATCTGCTCCAGGTACTGAACCCGACCAGGACAAACGGGATTAAACACAATCTGCTCCAGAACCCGACCAGGACAAACGGGATTAAACACAATCTGCTCCAGAACCCGACCAGGACAAACGGGATTAAACACAATCTGCTCCAGAACCCGACCAGGACAAACGGGATTAAACACAATCTGATCCAGAACCCGACCAGGACAAACGGGATTAAACACAATCTGCTCCAGAACCCGACCAGGACAAACGGGATTAAACACAATCTGATCCAGAACCCGACCAGGACAAACGGGATTAAACACAATCTGCTCCAGAACTCGACCAGGACAAACGGGATTAAACACAATCTGCTCCAGGTACTGAACCCGACCAGGACAAACGGGATTAAACACAATCTGCTCCAGAACCCGACCAGGACAAACGGGATTAAACACAATCTGCTCCAGGTACTGAACTCGATCAGGACAAACAGGATTAAACACAATCTGCTCCAGGTACTGAACCCGACCAGGACAAACGGGATCAAACACAATCTGCTCCAGAACCCGACCAGGACAAACGGGATTAAACACAATCTGCTCCAGAACCCGACCGGGACAAACGGGATTAAACACAATCTGCTCCAGAACTCGACCAGGACAAACGGGATTAAACACAATCTGCTCCAGCTACTGTGGGAAACTACGGGAGAGATTATTTTGTCAATTTTTGGGGGGGAAAAATTAATTATTACACAATCTGCTCCAGAACCCGACCGGGACAAACAGGATTAAACACAATCTGCTCCAGAACTCGACCAGGACAAACGGGATTAAACGCAATCTGCTCCAGAACCCGACCAGGACAAACGGGATTAAACACAATCTGAATTACCGAGGGGAAATAAACAAAAGCGAGCCTGATTGAACGTGATTTGAGTCAGAAACGCTCAGAGTCTGTGATGATTTATGGAGTTAAAACGTCAAACATTTTCAATCAAACTCTCGTGAATGAAGCTAATGCAGCTCCAGGTGTGTTTTTGAAGATGGAACGTTGTCAGAACAGGGTTAAAAGCTCAAAAAAGTCAGTTTCCTTTAAAGTGAAAGCTAAAGAGAAGGCGCTCACCTGTCTGGAGTTCTGGTTCTCGATCCTGGTGCTGACGTCGGGGTGAAGCGTGAAGTCTGGAGCAAAGTACTCGAAATATTCTGAAAAATCCCACAAAGGGAAGTCATAGAAAACACAGTTATTCAGAGCGGACAGTTAATAAGTTACAGTTAATAAACTCAATGACATTAAACAAGAGAACAAATCATAAAATAATCTTAATTTTGATAATGTTAATGTTTGTGTGGAGTAAACAGACTCTGAAACTCACACGAAAAGAGCTTTTATAACAAAGAAAGTGGCATTATTAAACCAAAATGCATTTCAGATTTGTATCAATAATACACTTTATTCATAAAGATTCAGTGTCTAGAAGCCTTCAGTCCCATAGTTTAACATTTATTTGGTTAAAAGTATGTTTAAAAAGTCTCTAAATTCAATAGAAATAGAAATATTTCTAAAAAAAAATAAATAATTGTTAAAATAATAATAATAAAAAAGTGAAATAATTAAATAATTGTTAAAATAATAGTCCCTAATGTGCACTCTCCTCACCAAGTGGAAATAAAAAGTAAATAATGCAAATTAAATAATAAAATATGTGCTGATATTCAACTTTACACAATCAAAGCGTTTAACTTTTTCATAATATTTACCTATTTTAACAGCAGTTATGCATAATTTGCATTTTCCCGTTTACACGACCAACAGAAACAGCTTTTCACTTTTTCAATCATTTTAGTTAATTGACCCGATTATACTTTCATTATTTAAAACGACAGAAACCGTTCTGTCAATTTTAGCTTCAGTTCAATATTAATTTAAGTTAAATAAAGTTGGCAACAGTTAAAAACGCATTAAATAGTCGACGTCAAACGATTATTTGTATTGAACGCCTGACGTCGACCTGAAGACTGTCCTGAGAAACACTGGCTCTTTTTTATATTTGGTGACATTAAATGTTTTTAAATGTGATTAAACGTCCTTATTTCAATAAAAAGGAAGGAAAAAAAGTAAAGAAGAAAAAAAAAAACGCTTTTGCCGTCATTTTACTGGGAGTGTATGTTCACAACAGACCTGCAGGGGGCGCTCTGTCGCTGAAGTTACTGTTGTGCTTTAAAGGAGCTGAACATGTGTGAAAGTTCAATCTGCTGTGATCAGAAGCTTCTGGTCTCTTACGACGACATCAGAACAAAACAAACATCTATGTGCCGTACACAGCTTTAAAGGTTAGGGTTATATTTTAAAGGGGCTGCACCTGATTTTCACTTTTGTTTGGAAACGTCACATTTGTATTCGACCTGTTCATGATGCTAACTTTTATGTGAATGTTTGCTCTTCGCTCTTCAGAATTACCGTAAAATTCAGACTATAAGCCGCTACTTTTTCCTCTTGAGTTCACCCCTGCGGCTCATACAGCGATGCGGCTCATGTATGTGTTTTTACGTGAACGGCCTCTGGGGGCGCTCTAGCAGGAGGCGCAGGAGTTGGACAGACGTGAAAGAGAGAGAGGAGGGATACACTAGTTTGATTGTGTTTGAACAGTCAGTTTGCATCACCATCATCACAGAAAACACACAAGACATGAATCTGACGCAGCTTTAAGTTAAAATCGATGGTGAGACGTCGGAGGCGACAGTGAAGAGCGACTGCCGTGTTACAGCTGCTGTTTGCACAAAGGCACGTGTTCAATTAAATCTGTGCGTGTTCAGTGTCCCAAACGTGGACACCTGCCGCTTACAGACAGGTGCGCCCATAAAAGTACAAATGTGTTTTTCTTTGTAAATACGGCTGGTGCGGCTCAATAGTCTGACTTTTACTGTAGTCGTGTCTCCTGTAACAACGTAAGCGTCTCACCGCTGTAGGGCAGCTCGTCGCTGATGGACTCGTCCACCAACAGAGACGTCTCAAACGTCCTGCACAAACAGAGCACAGTTTACAAAGTGAACCACGGGGCGCAGTCTGTGACGCTCGGGACGCACCAGCAGCGAGCCACGTTCCTCACGGTGTAACCTCCGCCTCCCAAAACCAGCAGCGGGATCTTAAAGCTCTTCACGAACTCCACACACTCCCTGGAAACACACGAGCACAGGTTTAAGACGAGAGCGTGAATCAGAAGCAGAATCAGAAGCAGAATCAGTTTAAAGTGATCCCTGGTTTATGGCGGGAGTTGCGTTCCAAAAATAACACGCGAAAAGTGAAATCCGTGAAGTAGTCACAGCTTTATTTTTTATTATTTTACAATGCAATACTGAACTATGGAATGAAACCAAAAATCAAAACCTGTTTTAAAGCCCAAAATGTGTTTAAAACAATCATTTTAATATAGTAATACAAGGTTGTAAACATTGTCACTGGTGTATTTCACAGTCTGTGCCTCTTGGTCCTGACTCCGCCCCCTGTGCCTCCTGGTCCTGACTCCGCCCCCTGTAGCCTCTGTTTCTACTGAAGGCGCACGAGTCTTTCTTTAGTTGTTGGCGCTCTTTCTTTTTCTGAGCAAGAAGATTTATATAAACGGATATGCCACCTTGGATTATATTTGAGAACTAGACAACAGTAAAGCCCCTGAGCCAATCAGGATTCAGAGCACAATGCACTGTAAAAATATCTGCACTGTAAAAAAAAAAATCCGTGAAGCAGCGAAGCCGTGAAAGATGAAACGTGATATAGCGAGGGATCACTGTATTGTCATTGTCAGTGTCAAAATTCACAAACATAGGAACTTGCTTTGGCGTAAAGTGCAACATAAAACAATGACTAAAATATATAAAAGACGCATGCATAAGATTAAGAATACGATAAAATAAAGTAGACTAAGACAGTGTTTTTCAACCTTTTCTGAGTCGCGGCACACCAACTACTATTAAAACATCACCAAATCAGACCATTTAGTTTAAAAAGTACGGTACATAATGAGGCCAAAAATGTCTGTGCCCTTTGTCTAGTTCTTTAAATTTGACAAAAGTGATAGTTTTGCTTTTGTTTGATGCAGAAGTTGCTCGTGGCGCTCCAGAATGTCAAATAAGTCAATTACATTCGCATTTATTCATATAGTGACTCACGTTGGATATTTTTTCAAGGCACACCTGACAAAACTTCAAGGCACTGCGTGAAAATCAAGAGACTAAGACTATTCCCCTTATTCCTGAAGTTGTCGTACGCACCGCCGTCTTGTTTCCGTTGTAGTTCACACGGAGCAGACGAGCTCAACAGAAAATAAGTTCTACTCGACTAAAAAGACGTTTTCAGGAAATCGTTGCGTTGTGACTTGTTGTTGCTCGTGTTCATTAAACATTTTACACAAATCAATCTACTTTATGTAACATTTTAGCGTCAGACTTTTCCCTCGTTTGTCATTAGCTTTAACGGAGTTCTCGTCAAACGGAAGTGCGTTTACAACAAAAGTGTGAATCTGTGGTAAAAGTGGGCGGGGCAGAATAAGGTGAATACACAGAAATGTACAGCTGGACAGTCAGCAGTGCAAATAGACAGCTCTTTAATAATATATCGATAAAGGCTTTACAACAAAAACATGTATGAAACGTCCATCTGTTTGATAAAAGTGTCCAGAAGACCAGGGACTAAAGCGTGGGCTGAACATTTTCAGATGCATCAGTGACTTTGAGGATGCTTTTCTGAATAAAAGGCCAATTCATGTTTCATCCTCGAGCTGTAAGAACAACATGACAGCAGCTTGTTCTTGACACTTTGAGCAGAACTTGATTGGCTGGAGTTTCAAAGTGGGCGTGGCTAGGTGTAAATCTATATCTTTTTTGTTAAATTAAAATATTAAACAATGACATGTCGGTTATTTTGATAAACACACAATTCACCATATTCCGCTCACTTTGACCTCTTTTTGTTCCAGATTCACACTTTACGCACAAAGACACTTTCAACCTGTTCAAGCAAACGGCGAACGAGGCAAAAGTCTCGCCGCTAAAACACTATTCACCTTATTCTTGAAGTTGTCGTACGCGCCGCCGTCTTGTTTCCGTTGTAGTTCACACGGAGCAGACGAGCTCAACAGAAAATAAGTTCTACTCGACTAAAAAGACGTTTTCAGGAAATCGTTGCGTTGTGACTTGTTGTTGCTCGTGTTCATTAAACATTTTACACAAATCAATCTACTTTATGTAACATTTTAGCGTCAGACTTTTCTTTGCCATTACCTTTAACAGAGTCAGAGTCAAATGGAAGTGCGTTTACTACAGAAGTGCAGATCTGGCAAAAAGAGGCAAAAGTGGGCGGGAACAAGGTGAATATAAAGTAGATAGATTTGTGTAAAATGTTTAATGAACACGAGAAACAACAAGTCAACAACGCAACGATTTCCTGAGGCTTGAAAATGGCTTTTTAGTCGAGTAGAACTTATTTTCTGTTGCACTCTGCTCCGTGTGAACTAAAACAACGAAAAAAGATGGCTGTTGGCAATCTCCATAGCAACAGCTGTTTGATTTCAAGGGGGCGGGGCTTAGGCAGCAGAACGTTTGATGAAGTGAACCGTCCAGAAGAAGTTTGTTCAAGAAAAAAATATGAATTGACCTTAAAACTCACCCAATTTAAGTGTTTCTCTGTCCCTGAACCTGGAGTTTAAACGTCTGGACTCTTTGTCGTTTAATCCTTTGAGTCTGGTTTACTCTGATTATAAGTGCCACACACCCTGCTCAGAGGAATACGAATGAATGAATGAACTTTGTTGTCATTTCACTCTGAGCTGTGCATGACAATGTTAATAAACAGGTATAATAAACTTTGTAAATATAAAGAGGAATTAAGCTGCTGTTGGAGGAGAGATCACTTTCAAACGGCCTTTTCAAATGATGTGACTTGTGAGTTTGTATTCACCGTATTCTGCCCCGCCCACTTTTGCCTCTTTTTGCCCCAGATCTGCACTTCTGTAGTAAACGCACTTCCATTTGACTCTGACTCTGTTAAAGGTAATGGCAAAGAAAAGTCTGACGCTAAAATGTTACATAAAGTAGATTGATTTGTGTAAAATGTTTAATGAACACGAGCAACAACGCAACGATTTCCTGAAAACGTCTTTTTAGTCGAGTAGAACTTATTTTCTGTTGAGCTCGTCTGCTCCGTGTGAACTACAACGGAAACAAGACGGCGGCGCGTACAGCAACTTCAGGAATAAGGGGAATAAGACATTACTGCAGGATCAAACATCGAGCAGAGTTTTTTAGAAAGTTGAGTTGTAAATGTTAAGATCTTGACAACATCAGCAGCAGATCTTACCCGTGACCTCGTATGCTGAGGTTGAAGCAGCCGAGTCGGTCGCATCCTAAAGAGTCGGCTCCACACTGAAGAGAAAAACATTCTACATTACGGACTGGAGGAAAAGTGTGTTTAACAGAATGTGATTCACTGGAGAAACTGGGATGAAGCTCAGGACATCACAGACTGTGACAAATGCAGGAGTAAAAGACACACAGGAGCGACTCAGAGCTGCTGCAGCACATTTAACAGATTATGACACACAAATCATGATTGTTAGGTTCTATTTCCTTTCCCTCTGAACACCAAAGACGGTGCGTAAACACTGAATATTCTGTGCAAAAAGGGAATATTCAGTGTTTACAGTCATCCAGGATTCATAGAACCATAGTTACACACTGGACACGTACTCACAGAAATGTTGAAAGCTTTTTCTTTTTTTTTTAATCTTAATACATATTACAGACTTTAACCCAAATTATACTTTTGTAAATTCAGAATTGTAGTTCATTTTTGACTTAAAGTCATGAATATTTAGATGTGCTTTGAGTTAATTAATGAAAATGTTTGATGTTATTCTTCTCTTATTCACTTGGCCTCAGTTCCAGATATTCAAACATTTTAATGACAGTTTGTTACTTTAGATTCACCTGTAAAACGATGCACGTCGGCTGGTAATAATCCACCACTTGTTTAATGACCGGCTGAAACAGCTGTCTGTAACCTGTGAACAGCACAGAATATACTCACCAGAGAGTTAAAGGACAGAGTCAAACGACAGAGTCAAACGACAGAGTTAGAGGACAGAGTTAGAGGACAGAGTTAAACGACAAACAAGAGAGTTAAATAACAAATGACAGAGTTAAAAGAGAGAGTTAAATTGAAAAATGACAGAGTTAAAAGAGAGAGTTAAATGACAAATGACAGAGTTAAAAGAGAGAGTTAAATGACAAGAGTTAAAAGAGAGAGTTAAATGACAAGAGTTAAAAGAGAGAGTTAAATGACAAGAGTTAAAAGAGAGAGTTAAATGACAAATGACAGAGTTAGAGGACAGAGTTAAACGAGAGAGTTAAAGGGAAAATATTCAGAATTGTTCATATCGTTTCAAACCTTTAAACATGCTCTTGAGTGCCTTAAATTTACAATCTCATGTTTTGATTTTTTTTTTATTATGTTCTTACTGAAAGGAATTGATTGCACTGTTCACTGACACGCGGTGAGTGCATCCAGCCACTAGATGGCGCCTCACCACCCAGTCAACACACTCTTACAGCAGCAGCAGCAGCAGCTCATGTGTTCAGAGGCAGAAAGGCTCAGAACGAGTGATGATTTAAGGAGTTTTAAAACAGCAGAAGATTCTCTATAAGTGACGTATGACGTAGAAAATACGTCCCAGATAGAACGAGGGAGAGGGTTTTCTAATAAACATTCCTCAAAACAGTGTGAATGAAACTGAATGTAACTCCAGGTGTGTTTTTGATGAAGAACATTGTAAGAACGAGAAAGTCACTGTAGCAGAATATGTGTCCTTTAAAGTGACTGTAAAGAGTTAAACAACAAAGTTAAATTCTAAGAGTTAAAAGTGCACTGACTCTGGTCGTCGATGCCGTCTCTCAGAGGAACGTTTAGACAGTAATAACGACCGCTCTCTGCTCCCACTTCATACATGTCTCCTATAAACAAACCAGAACAATCAGATAAAACACCACGAGACACAACTAGACTGTTTTATAATGAGTAATAATCCATATGACTGAACCCTGGAGCTGCAGCTAACAATTATTTCAGTAGTCGATGGTTAAATGATTATTTCTGTTGCACATTGGGACTTTTTAAACAGACTTTTAACCAAATAAAGGTTGAAATCTGGGACTAAACGCTTCTAGACAGAGAATATGAATTGTATTATTGATGTTTTTGGGACATTTTGATTTAATAATGCCGCTGTCTGTTATAGAGTCATATAGTACAAAATTATAATTAATATTATTTCATAGTCAACTTGGCACAAAAATGTAATAATTTTCTTGTAAGACAAAGAAAACAAAAGAGAAAAAAAACCTTGCCTAACTCTTTAAGGCACACGAAACACTTTTGATATTTGTAAAAACGTCCACAGTTTATTTTACATTTGTTGCAGTTTGAATGTCTCTGTTTTTAATTTAAGAAGTGTTTGATTTAGTCTTGAATAGAGCTGCAATGATTAATCGACTAATCATGACGAGCAAACTTAAAAAACTGACCGTAGTTGTATTTTGTAATGTTTGTGTGGACTAAACTGAGTCTAAAACACACATGAACAGAGCTTTTATAACAAAGACAGTGATAAAATTAAATCAAAATGTGAAAAAAAGAATAAACTACTTCACATTTTGCACAATAATACACTTCATTCATAAATATTCTCTCTCTAGAAGCCTTCAGTCCCATATTTCAACCTTTATTTGGTTAAAAATGTGTTGTAAAAGTCTCTATGTTCAATAAAAAGTTGTTTGACGTCGACTACTAAAATAATCGTTAGTGACAGCCCTAATGTCTTAAAATGATTTAGTACCTGCAGCTCTCACAAAAATAAAACAATGATCAAACTATTGCATTAAACTGTGAATAGTAATCAAGCTAAACTCCTTTATCTTGATATTTTCACCCAGAAGTGCTCGTTAATTAAGATTTTAAAGATCCTCGCGCACCTGTCCCGGGGAAAAAGTAGTTCCCGTATTTGTGGAAGGACACGGTCATGACGCGGTCGGTGAGGTAAAAGGCCTCCTGGACGCCGTCGCCGTGATGGATGTCGATGTCGATGTAGAGCACCCTGGGGTGGTACCTGAGTCACACACGACCAAAAGTTACACGGTGACCTTTAAAGAGAGTGAAAGGTGAGTGCGGTCTGGTCTCACTTGAGCAGCTCCAGGATACTGATGACGATGTCGTTCACGTAACAAAACCCAGACGCCTGAAACAAACACACCGTCAGCTTTTACGAAACAAAAAAAACACAAAATGAATATCCTTAAACGTCAGACAAACCTGAACGTTTCCAGGACAAACAGAAAAAGGCACAAACCTTCCCCCGGCTTCAGTTTCATGAGGAATATTTCAATCTGTGCACATTTTTACAGCACGTGTGTCTGACAATCTAAGAGTTTAAAGTGCGTACAGCTTTAAAGATTTTCTAATTTAGAATTTATTTGGTGAATTAATACCTACTGTGCATGAAAAAATCTAGTTTTACACAAATCAAGTAGAAGTTTGTGGAGAAAAGTTGAAAAATCTGTTGAAAATTGATGAATCACACCAGGGCGACTCACTCCATCCAAAGGTTACGCATAATTTACCCAAAATGAACAACTTTTTACCCTTAAAACACGGATTCAACAAAATAAAGGTGTTCACACGCATTTTGATTTGTCAAATAAAAAAATCTGTGACATTAGAATACATTTGTTGTTATTTCCTGGTGTGATGTCATCGTTTACAACCAGGAAGAGAAATTACAAAACTAGAAAATTGCTAAATCATGATAAAATGTTGTTGTTGTTGTTGTTTTTTTAGCAAAACTTTAAATATATTTATCTTACCTGTATTTTAGTTACATGAGCAGTCCAACCTGTCACTTTAACAAATGTACATTACTGATTTGGGCTGAACCAGTCTTTTTAGATTAAGTCACAAAGCTTTAAAAAATATGAATCTATACATTTACTGCTGATCTTGTGAGTGGACACTGTCAAAGGCCGAAAGTATTCACCCCCCTGAAAGTATTTCTCCCCAAACAGTATTTAAAGTCCACATTTTTTGCTTCACGTGTACTTATTTCCTTCATGTGTATTGGACCAATTAAAAAAAACTGAGAGAAAAAAGCAAATTTGACATAATTTCACACAAAACTCTGACTGTATTCATGTCCTCAGGGTTCTATTGTAGTTCTATTGAGTTTTATTGTAAACTGATGTTACACAAAAGCTGAATAAACTGCAGACTTTTTGAACCTTCCTGGGAACAATGTGCTCCGTTACAACCAGTTTTTTTGGACTTTTATTCAATGTTTTTGCACGTTTGAAGTCCAGGGGATCAAAGTGGCATTTAAAGGATCACATTTATGTTTGGAGCAGAACTAGATCTTTAGATTAAGTTGAAAAAAAGTATAAAAAGAAAATAGTCATACTGTTTTCAAATGTTTTTGAAGTGGACATTTATGTCATTCCTAGAGTCCTAAGTGAGATTTTAAAATACAGTACGTTCCAGTGGAGCCGCAAAACTGGAACTAAAAACTTTAACAAGAAACATCCCGGGTCACAAAATAAAGTAAGCGTTAAGTGAAATGTAAAAGTGGGCGACAAAGTTTGGAAAAAATGGCAAAAGTGACAAAACTGTCCAAAGGGAAGGCTGAGGTTAAAGTCTGTATTTCAGGTTCTCATGATTCTGACTTCGTTTGATGGGAGGGCACCTGGGGTAAACATTGACTGTAGTTTTACATTTGTGACGTCGCGGTTTGTGAAGACACTTTGAGAAATAAAAGTTTAAAATGACAGGAGGTGCTGCGTTCTACAACAGACTCCCTCTGTGATGTCATCAAAAAGCGACGTTCCTTTAAAAAACGCAGACAATTCACACAAAACCGACGCGTTTTTCTGAACGTTTAAACACAACAAAGTGTTCTCGGGGATTATTTATAGTCAGATCCTAACTATTGTGTAGTTTATCTGTACTCTGGCCCTTGTTTACAGTCTGGTTGCTATGGTAACTGTTGTGGAATGACCTCTAAATATGTCATATTTGTGTCATGTTCAACAGGAAGTGATGTTACAAACTTTAACTTTCAAACTGGGACAAAGAGACAAAATGTTTAGTAAAATCTTAAACAGAATCATGTTCACTACGTTTTAGTCCAATGTGTCGTCGAACCTGTCATTTAGACGGAAGTTTAGAACCTATTTTTCTTTGTTCCCAAACCAAGTCTTTGTGAAGCAGAGGCTCTTTCTTCTCATTCTAAGCGTCACAAGCTCTGCTCAAAGGAACGTCAGAGTGTCTTTGGTGAATATAAAGCTGGAGGTCGCTCTGATTGGCACTAGTTGGGGCTTTTATTGGGTTTTGACAGTTCCTCTTTAAAAGCAGAAGCTAATTTAACTAAACATGAGATTTAATAATAATAAAAAAGTAAAAAAGTCCAGGCAGAATCCACATAACAGTCCTAGTCATTTTTTAAGGAATCTTAGGGTGGATTTGACTGATATTAAGGGAGTTACAGCTGTATTTCTGTGTTTAACACGTGCAGCAGCTTCCTCTTCTCAGATGGTGAACAAAAAGGAATGAATTGTGATAAAGTCAGAAGCCTCCTTTTAATAATAAAGATGACGTTATTCACCTCAAACTTTTTGGCGTGATGCAAACCTCCGGCCCAGTTTATGGCGATGTCACAGATCTGTAAAGAAAATGAAAAGTTAAAACTTTAAAATCAATAATATAAACATTATTTCAATGAAGGGTTGAAATTAGGGAGAGACAATAATTTATTACATATTATAGCTGTATTCAATAATTTCAGTCACTTTTTAATGCATTTTAAGGCCTTATTTTTTGCCAAAAAGCTAATTTACACGAAATTTAAACCATGGAAATGGTACGTATGTTTTTTAGATTCAATAAAGTCAGTACACCTGGGATTCAAAATATATTTGACATTGACATTACATTTATATTTATTGTTCTGATGGATAAACCTTTTTGTAAAAGTGTTTTTTAGATTTAATGCCTGTGGGGATTGGACTTTTTAAAAAAAAATGCATTTTAAGGCCTTATCCAATGACTTTTAATGTTTTTTCATGCATTTAAGGCTTCATTTCATTACTTTTAATGCATTTCAAAGGCTTATTTCATGACATTTAATGCTTTCTAATGGATTTTAAGGCCTTATTTCATTACTTTTAATGCATTTTAAGGCCTTATTTCATGACTTTTAATGCTTTCTAATGGATTTTAAGGCCTTATTTCATGACTTTTAATACTTTTTAATGCATTTTAAGGCCTTATTTCATGACTTTTAATGCGTTTTAAGGCCTTATTTAATTACTTTTATTGCTTTTTAAGGTTTTTAAAGCTTGATTTAATGACTTTGAATACTTTTTAAGGCCTTATTTAATGACTTTTATTGCTTTTTAATGCATTTTAAAGCCTGTTTTAATGACTTTGAATACTTTTTAAGGCCTTATTTAATTACTTTTATTGCTTTTTAAGGTTTTTAAAGCCTGTTTTAATGACTTTGAATGCTTTTAATGCCCTGCAGAAACCCTCGAATGCTGTTTTATGTTTGAATGTTGTTTGAATGTTAAAAGCACCTTGTGGTTGAGTTGCGTCGCTCCCTGAAGAGACGCTCCGGTGTATCTGGAGCAGAACTCGAAGAGGCCCGGGAAAACAGGACTGAAAAACAAAGACACAAACGCTCAGATGAAACAGGACGGGGACAGAGCGGGTGGAGAGGGAGCAGGTGCGCACCAGTCGTCTCCCACGTTGAAGGTGTTGAGGCTCTTGGTGAAGCCCTGCATGTTGTTGGGACTGACTTTCTGCAGGAAGTCGATGTAATCCTCCGAGTGGAAGCGGCACATGTCGTGTTGAGACGCTTTGTACGGCTTAAAAACCTGAGGAGAGCAAAGGGTTAAATCAGAGGTCTGGACTCGGGTTCAGGCTCGAGCGGAACGATTCGGGAAAAATGTCTAAATGGGATTTTTCTGACCAGTTTTGTGATTTATGTTTCAATAATGGGATTCTGTTCAAAGCTCACAGGAGAATTGACAAAAAGACTGAAATATGAACGGACAAACTACGAAAAGAATCGCGCTGTCCGGAAGCCTATCCGCCTAATGGTCAAAGTTACGGAATTCACTTGAACGCAGCATCATGTGAACAGACTCTGCTCCGACGCGACGAAGAGAAGCAGAAAGAGACTGTTGTTTATCAGTTTGTGTGCGTACATGGACATAGGTAAGTTCCATGATTATGTTGTTCATTTATAGAGTTTAAGTGCTTAAAGGTCCCATATCCTGCAAAATGGACTTTTCAGAGGTTCTAACCTTCCTCCAGTGCTATTTGGGCCTCATATGTTGTGCCCAAAGTGGTTTTTTGATTGATTCCCTCATGTTTTCACTAGAGAACTGTCTTTTCCGTCCCCCTCGGCTGAGCAGCAGGCGGGGCTCCTCACTAAGATGACGCGGTGTTTAAGCCCACGCCTCCAGGAAGAATAAAAACAGCTAATGCTAATGCTACACAGTAATTACACGATGGATACGACCAGACCGAAGAGTTAGCTTGTTATTTACCAAACGGCACGTCCGTCGTCGAGGCCCTGGAGCACGTCAAACTCCAGGTCAGATCCAGGACGTAGGACTCAGCACGACGCACCGTCAGGACGAGAAAAGGTTTATTCAGTGTTTGTGTATCGCTGTTTACCGGAGCACACGGCGCATGCACCATCTCCACTCTAGGCTTCGGCACGAGTTGGGCGGGGGAGGTGCGCGGGTTGGGCGGGGGAGGCGCGCGAGTTGGGCGGGGGAGGCAGCCTGCTCTCTGTTCGGGGGGTCAGATCTCAGAGTGAGCCGTTTGCTTTTGCAGGAGGGGGGCCAGTCCAAGAAATGGGTGTTTTTTGTAAACTGTTATGTTATGGATATTACACAACGAGAAAATGTATCAACAAAGCCCTTAGAACAGACTGTGTGAAGGGGAAAGAGCAGAATATGGGACCTTTAAGTTTGGATTATGTTGTCTGTTTAAAGAGAGTTCAGCACCCACGTTAGTTCGGTTAGTAATTAGTGCAGTTCCTGTAGTATACGCACCACGTTTCCCGCATTGTGTAATTATTTGTTGATGTTAAGCTAACTATGTGTATTGTTACTTACTCTGAGCATGTATATCGTGTGTATTTAAAGGACACATATACTTCATTACACTGTAATTACTGTAATCACGTTATTCTTGTATTTCATATTATTTACTTCAGCTAGTTATTTATGTCAATAGTACTCATTATCTTTCCGTTTATTTAGAACCACACACACACAGCCCTGATACCCACATCCTCCCTGTACAACTGTGATGACCTGGTGGAAATAAAGCTGATTAAGGATTCTGTGGCCGGAGTCTGTCTGTAGTGCTGCCAACCTAAAAGAACCACTATCCATTCCTTACACACACAATCTCACAAAAATAACTATTCACAAGAAAAGAAGGAAGGAAACCGTGTATTTATATGTTAGACTTCAATATCGTTATCCAACTCAGTATTTCCCAACCAGGGGTACGGGGACCCCAAGGGGTACGTGAGGAATTTCCAGGAATTACTTGGAATGTTTTCAGGTTTTAAATCAGAATCAGAATCAGAATCAGAATTACTTTTATTAATCCCCAAGGGAAATTCTTTTTGTTACTTGTGCAACCGACCAGTAGAAGCAGTAAAGTATTAGAAACAAAGTAAGATATATATAAAATAAAAATAAAATACAATAGCTCTATAATGGTCAACCCCATTTAACTTAACTTATAAAGTGTCTATATTAATCAACTAAACCCCAGATATGAACAATTTACAACAATGATCAATAAATGAAGATCAAATGTACTTTTCTGAATAAAAAAAGTGTCATTAGTTGTAAATTTAGCATCTTTTGGAGTATCTTGGATCATAAAAATAGTTAAAATAAAAAAATATAATAGTAATAATTGACTATGTTCGACTAGTAAACCCATTTATTTGCCCGAAACTAAAAAGGTTGAGAACCACTAATCTAACTCGTGACATATCTTCTTGTTTTTCCTGTTTTTTGCCGTATAAATCATTTATTCTTGTCTAGTTAATGAAGCTATCAGCAATGACATCTCGGATACGTTTGAGAAGTCAGAGTTTAACGTGGGTCTGGGCGATACGGTGATAAAAAACGAACGGTGAGCTCGTCCCTGTGACAATCTGATATTTTTGAGAAATGTTATCGTGATTGACTGTTTGTCTCTTTAATGCAGCTGTCTGTTCAAACACACTTTTTCTCCTGATGTTTAGCCTCTGAAGCCTCTGAGCAGATGACTTTATTTACCTCTTAAAGGCCAGAGCTGCACAATTAAACCAAATCCACACAAAAACACAATCTTAATGGATGCAATTAGCAAATCACAAAGACTGCAATTTTTGAAGTGCAATAATTATTTCCACAAACAACAAAATGTCTTACTTTGATTTGAAAAAAAACACTGTTGTTTGGATTTGTACAAAAATGTTCTGAAACAAGCGACAAAAGCAATAAAAAATGTGTTCAAAAGCGACAAAAATGCGCCAACAAACTCAATGCAGCAAAAAACGACTAAAAGTTACAAAAACACAACTGAAACCGACAAAGATATGACTAGATGTGACAAACACAACTGAACGTGACAAAACCCCGACTAAAAGCACCTAAAATGTGAATTTGAATAGAATCCTATTTTAAAAACAATCACAGTCTAATCTAATCACAGTCGCACTGGTCAGAACCATCACAAATGTCATTTCGCCCGGCCCTCCGTGAACGCAGCGTGAGAGCAGTTTCTCACCATCATCTTCTTGTAGAGTCCGTAGTGCAGCACCAGGCTGTGGGTCAGAGACAGACGGTGAGGCTTCATGGGGTGACCAGCACCTGCAGGAAAACAACAGATCAATGAAAAAGCTAATTTACATGAAATAAACCACGTATGTTTTGATCCCAATATTTTACTTTTTAGTGGATTTGACAAAACTATTAATGTCTAGTTTAGGGCTGCAACGAATTATTTTGGTGATCGATTAGTCTGGCGATTATTCCTTCGATTAATTGATTCCTTGTTTGGAACACGAAAGACCCGTGAATATGACAATTTTTACTCAATTTTCCCCAGACAAAGCTGAAGTGAAGGTGTTTGACAATGTCCTGGTGGAGAATATTTAAAGATGAAGTATTTTAATCAAAAACACACCAATGACATGTTTCCTGAGTGTTTTTTGTGTCATTCCTGCTCTGTTTAAGTAATAAAACCTCTTCTTTCAGCTCATACCATGTTTTTTGAGACCAGTTAATGATTACTTGATTATTTAATTAGTTGACAACGATTTCTATCATTGAATAGTTGCAATTAAATCAGCCCTAATAGACTTGTTAACGGTTAATTGGCTACTAAATTAGTTAACAATAATTAAAATTATTAATTTCAGTTGCAATTAATCAATTTCACTTGTTTCAGCCCATAAGCTTCAAGATAATTCTAAAATGGTTCACGAAATATCAAATGTTTTGTCCTTATATGCCATTTTTAGTATCTATACTTGGACAAATGAGGAGTTTTAGTAGTGATTAATATATGATTTTTTTTTCTATTTACAGAAGATATTACAACATTACTGACAGTAATAATTGCAGTAACAGTAACAATAGTAGTAACTTAGGTTAGTAGGGTTTAATTCATGTAAAAGCATCGCTCCATCTTTCTACAGCCACTGGATCATCAACTAAAAACATATTCCACAGACACTAGAACCTTTTAAAACAAATCTGAGTCTAAACACATAAGTTCAGGAGATCCACAGTTTATCTTGAACAAACCAGTGGCAAAATGCAAAGAAAAACGCTCTGATTCGTGAGTAGCGTCAGTGAGAGCTTGTTAGCAGTTAGCATCATTAGCTTCCCTCCCTTTAGCATTGAATCAAACTGACCGTAATGAAAGTTCCCCACGTCCGGGTCGTAGAAATAAGAAGTCCTGTTCGTCATGCTGAAAAAACCGTTCCGAGGTTTGCTTTCTGTGAAAACGAGGAGGAAATCTGCAGCTGAAAACCGCACGTTTGATTCCCGTTAGCTGCAAAAAGCGACCGCCATTGTAAACATCCAGCTCTGCGTCATCAGCCCGCGACAGCGACGGCGGGAGGGGCGGGGGACGCTGCAGGCGAACAGTAGTTCTCCTGTAGTTTCCTCACATAAATGTAAGAAATAAATGTATTATACGTTTTCATCATGTCACGTTTTCATAAAAATGAGGCATTTTATGTTGAAAAATGGCCAAAATGTCACATATTTGGGACATTTCAATCTGAAAAATGGACAGAACCAGGTTTAAATGTTTTCGTTCATTCTGTAACATATTAGTGACAAAAAAGTACAGACGGGATTTTGGATTTCTTCTTTAGTTTTTGAGGAAACTAGATCTGACTAAAAATTAGCATTAAAAAATCTAATTTCGCTTCTTTTTTTTTACTTAAAATTTTAATAAACCAGGATTAGAATTAGATAACAATAAATCCTTGTCTACGTTCTGTTAGAATCTTGTTGAGTCCCAGGTTGTACAGTTTGGTGCAGGGGCTACTTTAAGACTGATCTTCATGTCCCCGACAGATATATTCATTTAAGAAAACCTCTGAATGTCCCAGAGAAATCTACGGAAACACTTGCTTTTGAGGGACAATTGATCAGTTTAAAATGTAAAACTGCATTTTGCTGGGCAAAAACTTTGTTTAGGTGAACTAAAACCAAAATTTTGAATGGAAAATGTGTGAAAGCGATTGATAAAAACTGCAGTAGTATAGTTTACGTGTGACCTGGCCTCTGAGACTGCAACTGGACGGAATGTGACACGTAAAAAAATCCACCATTTCCCGTGGCTTCAGCTATTTGTTTTAAAAGCACATAAACAAAATAAAAGAAGAACACACAGAGCTTATAAAAATAAAAAGCGAGCGAAGACATAAAAAAAAAAATAAAAAAACGTAGACATCCGGAGTGTGACGTCACCCATAGTGTTCCAAAGCAACACAGTTGAGCCAAACAGTGTTGCCAGATTGGGCGGTTTTCCGCCCAATTGGGCTCCTTTTCTTGGCTTCGGGCGGAAAAAAATAGTGTTGGGCGGGTGCATATATTTTGGGCTATTTTTGGACGTCTCAGGCGGGAATTTGAAAATGCAAAATAGATTAATATCTTCATAAATATTTGTGTATTATTGATTGAGTTGTTGAATATTAAATAGAATAATAGAATAGAATAAATTACAGAAATTGCATATTGAATGGTTTGCAACAGTGACATTGGATGTGCTGGTTGTCAGTCAAAATGGGAGGGAACTTGTGGTAAATATTTAGCAGTTTTACATTTTTGAAGTACAGTTCCAGAAGAAATTTTAAAAGTTTAAAATTACAGGTGTGTGTCATCAAAATGTGACGTACAGTTGAAAATAGACAGTTAACACTATAAATGTTATGAAGATTGTCAAACAGATGACAAAATAGGCAAAATGTGTAGTGAAATCTTAAATACAATCATATTCAGTATATATTAGTCAAACATGTCTAACCTGTCAACTTTAAACGCACCACACAATCAGATGGTGGTATAGTTGCCAAATAAGGAGGGCTAAGGGCCCGACTGGTCTATATGTTTATCTGGTGTGTGCCGTTGGTTTGTTCATGATTTTACCATTGCACCATACAGTCAGATGGTGGTATAGTTGCCAAATAAGGAGGGCTAAGGGCCCGACTGGTCTATATGTTTATCTGGTGTGTGCCGTTGGTTTGTTCATGATTTTACCATTGCAACTGTGCTTTGTATGCCATTTAAATAGTAATTTTGGAAAGTTTATAATTTGGGCTGTTTTTCATTGATCTTGGCGGGTTTTATGTGGACTTTGGGCTGGAAACTGTCAGTAAAATCTGGCAACACCGGAGCCAAACGAGCACTTTATGTCATCGATGCCTCTGGGTTGTTAAATCAGACGGATACGCATTCGGGAGAAACGTGGATATTGTGTTTAAAACAAAATATTACGTTTATTTAAATAGGGTCCTTGGAAGCCACGCCCACACCATGTCGACACAACGCCCTCAAAGTGATCCGTACAGGCGGGTTTAAGGCTCGTTTATTTCTCCGTCAAAGCGCCAAGCCCCGCCTCCACGCACACGAGAGCACAAAGCTCGCGATTGGCCCTCCGCGTGCGTCGGGGCGGGGCCTGAGTCCTGACGCGTTGGCGGAGAAACATAAACCAGCGCAACACCAGCAGCTCTTCGTCCCCATTCAGTGCGCCTGACGGAGTGGGAGGATAACATTTAGTTGTTTTTATTCTGTAACTTCCCTGGACTCTGGTCACTTTACACTGGAGTTTGGCCACACATTCAGATTACGCTCTTACTTGGACCAAGCACGGATTATGGATCATATAATTTGACAGCGCAGACTGGGACTGATGTGGATTAATGAGCACCAAGCAGACTTTTGACACCAGGCTCCCGCTGAAGACGGTGTTCTGGGCCGTGGTTTGTTTCCACCGCGCTTTGTTTGGACTCGTGCTGTTAATTTGCTTTATATTTGACCGACGAAGTGTCCGGAATGTTGACTGGGGTAACTTTATCCATCCGTTCTGTCCCTGCGTCACGGCGCGCTCTGGTCGAGTGGCACAAGGTTAAAAGTGAATGTGTCCATATTTGTAATGTCTACATTTATGTCAGGATTATGTCGGTCCAGTCTTTAGTCGTTGGTTCGTTTGTGTCGTCCATGTTTTATTGACTTCGCCGAGAGTTTGTTCCAAGGATCCACTTATTGTGTCCAGAGCCGGAGTCCCGAGTCCCAAAAACATCTGAAATGGTGACGTCATAAACATCTGTAACGCTTTGTAGATTTCAGTGCAGGATTTCTGGGCCACAGGACCGTCCCAAAACACAAGGTAATGATGGGCCACAGGACAGTCCCAAACACATGGTAATGATGGGCCACAGGACAGTCCCAAAACACATGGTAATGATGGGCCACAGTTTCTCTGTGAACAGTGGACACTTTGACACAGAGTTTTGTAAAAACGAGACACATTTTTACAACAAAACTCTCCCACAATCAGCCTGGCGTCTCCTGCTTGTCTCCATGGAAACAAGCGACACTGTGGAACATTCTAGACAAAGCATTAATACTTTAAAAGGAACATTTGGTCTTCCATAATATTATTGTTATTATTATTATTATTATTATTATTATGAATGTCTTTTTCAGACCAGTGCGCTGTTTTGTTTTTCATACCTTGACATTTTAATAACAAAGATATAATAATCGTTTCTATTAAACTCTAAACTGAATTTGGGACAATCGTCTGTAAAACCTGCCGTGAGAGTGTGGCGCCCTCTGCTGGAGCTCACTGCGCCTGCGCCTCAGACACAGTGCGGACAGTTTTTGTTACTGTCGAAACTGAAACTAAACTGCACTCGTTCAGAGCCGACGGTGACGCAGTGAGTATTTCTCATGATTAACACGAAATAACGGAACATTTATCCTTTTTTCTTGGTTCAGTTCAACAGGAAGTAGCTTTAGAGATAAAAAGGGTCAGAATTCTTCCTCGTTTTTTCCTCAGTTCTTTGAGTGTTCAGTTTACAATCTACTGCGTCACATTTAGTAACATCGCCATTACATGAGAGACCAGGACAGGACAGACCGGAGCACGACAGGCAGACATTAGATCTAATAATAGAACTGTATTTGTCTCATGAGGGTTTGGTTTTGTTGTAACATTTAACAAAATGATATTGTGTCTTGTACAACATATAATTTTTATTAAATATGACATTAAAACAGTCAAACATATGTTCAGACTCTTTTATCTGAAACAAAGACGTTGGTCTGACGAATGTAAAAGTGACAATGATATGATGTGTATATAATGTATGTTCAGTTATTTCTCCTGTTGTTATTTTATGAAGCACGTGTCACCGCGTGATCGGATAAAAATAGGAACTATTATGTGATTTAGACGACCTTTGTCCTGTGTTTACCGCGTGGTTAATTAGATTGAGCAACCACAAATCAGATTGTAATCTTCAACTGTCAAACTGAAGACAACAGTCTGTTTGTGCATTTTGTCAAACGAGTTCTGTGTTTGTAGAGAATAATTAATTTCTTTTTAATTTTTAATTTAATGATCTAAGGACAATGGAGTCTAAAAGTCTAAAACTAGGCACGATACTTAAATATGTCAAATCTGAAACATAATCATTTCTCTTTCTCTTTTGATGAACCTGACTTAGGTTAATTATAGGCACCTTAATATGAAAATACATATATACATCTTATTTACAAGATATAAAAGGATAATTTGAATCATAACTGACACAAAACAATCTATAACTCAGTCACATTTATAAACTCAACTTGACACAGCTCATTTCCTCTGAGCTGTATCTCAATAATACCATTTCTCTGTATTTTATTTTGAGTTGATAAATTGTTGAATGTTGTTCCTCTGAGTTGATTTTCAGCCAGTGTCGGGGAACACGAGTGCGCCTTGAAAAAAAACTAATTTGGATTCACAGTGGATTTATTTTTAACATTTTTGGAGAGTCCTGAACCGAAGAAGAAGCAAAACAGTCGCAAATGTCAAATTTACAGAACCAGACAGTGGCACAGTCATGATTTGCCAAATTACACCACATTTTTTAATTAAAAGGTCTGATTTGGTCATGATAATTAGTAGGTGGTGTATCTTTTCAACCAAAACAGTGTGCCACAAGAAAAGGTTTAAACAGGAGTTGTACAGTTTGAAAAGTCACTACATCAGAAAGTTTTAATAATTTAGAGTTTGTGTGTTCAAAAGAACCAATGTTCATGATCCTTACAGCACGTGTTTGAAGTATTACCAGGGGTTGAAATGCACTTTTGTAATTATTACCCCATATTTCTAAACCACATGTTGAATAAGGCAAAACAAGACTAAAATACAAATATATAGAGGGCAATGTAACTCAAACGATGCTTGGTTTTGTTAATGATAGAAGTATTTTTAGAGACTGTACGTGTCTGATGTGAGGTTTCCATCTTAGTTCACTGTAGTTATAGTTATAGTTGTAGTTAATATCATTTCAGACACTTCCTCTATCTTAGTTCCTCCTATTTCTATCCATTGTCTTTTGTTCGCTTTAAAATTGCCAAACATTAGTATTTATCTTTTTTTCTAGGTTTATTGATCATTTATTAATGTCCGTCCATGTTTTTAATGTATTTAATTCCTTGTTTACACAATTTACTACCGTATTATAATTTCATTTTCTAATCTGTCATAGACTTCAAATATGAATGCAGTAAAGCCCGTTTTACTGATGTGTGGAGTTTAAATTATTGGGGATTATTATTGGTGTAAATGACTTTAAAGATGGTTTTGGTTATTACTGGGTAAAGTATTTGTTTAGAACTGGTTTAGTCCTAGTTTAGTTCAGTTTGGATCAATAAACCATAAATCATGTTCAATATTTGACCAACATCTGATCTAAAAGTCTTTACAACAAAAGACAAGCAACAATTCTGAATTTCCAAAGGTCGAAATGTCAGTTTGTTTCTGTCACAAATGAAGCAGAAAAAAACATGAACTGATCTCAAAAGTGTATTTGAGTCACAGAAAGAATCATTTGTGTTAAAGTAATATCTGTGGAGTAGATGACATGAAAGATTATTGTGGGGTCATTATTTCTGTAATTATTTGTCCTGTAAAACCTCCTAAAACCCTTTGTTTAAATAAAGAAATAATGTCAAACACAGAGTTAATGTGTTTAAAGCAACTCTGATGTCACTCATGTGTCTGAGGCTTTTACTTTGACAAAACATCCTGGATTTTTCATATTTTGTGATATTCTGAGGTTAATCCCAGTTTCTCAGTGAATCACATGATGTTCCACTGAAACTTTTACAATGTATTTGTTCACAAACCTTTAAAGGCTCTGTGTATAATGTAGTGTATAATGTCTGTGTAAATAGTTTTTGCTTGAACTCCTGTGCCGTTGTGTCTTTTGAGTGCAGTTTGAGTCAGAGATTAGAGACTTAGACGTCCTTCATAGTTTGATATATTTTTGCCACACGCCTTTAGTCGATGAATCGTTGATAAGGCACGTCTGTATCGACCACTGCCCTGATATCGTCCCGGGCTAAATATGTATAAGACACAGTTTATAAAAGTCACAGCTGTGTGTAATGTGGTCATGTGACCAGCAGAGGGAGACACAGGTCAGAGCTCTGGTGCAGGACACACAAACATTAATAAGATAAGATAAGAGATCCTTTATTTGTCCCACAATGGGGAAATTCCACTGTTGCAACACACAGTTTAGGACAGGAATGAAAGAAATAGGCACATGCAATAAAAATAGGATAAATAAACATGGTAGTAAAAAATACAATATAAAGTATAAAGTGCACACTCTTATTTACAGTAAAAATGGCAACTAAAGTGGCTTAAGTGTATGTTATATACAGTAAGTGACTATAGTGAGGTAAAAGTGTATTAATAGTATGATAAATTATATTGCACATGATTGTAGCGGGTGAATGACACATGTTCAGGGCTAACAGTGTTCATTGTAAAGTCTGACAGCAGCAGGAAGGAACGACCTGCGAAACCTCTCCTTCACACAGCGAGGGTGAATCAGTCTGTCACTGAAGCTGCTCTCCAGGGCAGACAGAGCGTCCTGCAGGGGGTGGGACTCATGGTCCAGCATAGACGTGAGTTTAGCCAGGACCCTTCTGTCCCCCACCTCACGCACTGAGTCCAGAGCACAGCCCAGGACGGAGCTGGACTTCTTGATGACCTTGTCCAGCTTCTTCCTCTCCCTCTCTGTGATGCTGCTGCTCCAGCAGACCACACCATACAGGACGGCTGATGCCACCACAGAGTCGTAGAAGGTCCTCAGGAGCGGCCCTGTCACTCCAAAAGACCTGAGTCTCCTCAGGAGGTAGAGCCGACTCTGACTCTTCCTGTACAGTGCGTCTCCTTAGTCTTTCCCGCGTTGATGAGGAGGTGGTTCTGCTGACACCAGTCCACAAAGTCCTGCGTTAGTCCTCTGTACTCTGCATCATCGTCGTCCGTGATGAGTCCGATGATGGCAGAGTCGTCAGAGAACTTCTGCAGAACACAGCACAACTCAACAACAATTACACACAAACTCCACATCTGTATGTTCTGTTCACATCTTCTTCTGATTCCAGGTCCTACAACATGGACCCATCTGGACCTGGCCCCGGGTCTAAACCCAGACCTGGACCTGGCCCCGGGTCTAAACCCAGACCTGGACCTGCTCCCAGCTCTGTGTCTCTGAAAAGTGACTGGTCTATGGAACTTCCTCCGGTCTTTAAAGAAGCTCCTCCTGAAGACCAGAGGTGAGACTGTCATTTGAACAGTTCTTTTTATGTTGATAAATGAGACCAATCTGAGTCGAGCTGTTTCCAGGGGTGAAAGTACTTTTATTCTTTTGCTGCTACTGTCACATTTTTGTTTATATTGGTTAATATAAATTATAATTCCTTTGTTTGTGAATTTGATCACTGACAATGGCAATAAACCGATTCTGATTCTGAAGTCAAGGCAAGGTAAGTTTATCTGTAAAGCACAATTCGTACACAAGGCAATTCAAAGTGCTTTACAGGAAAAGTTGCATTAAAATCACAAAACACAAAAAGACACACAGAACCATTTTAAGATAAAACACTTTAAAAGAGAAGAGTGCAGATAAATCTCTCAGTCGTCTGCACATCTTCTGAATGATAGCTAATCCTGCCACATAAAACACAGAGTAATCTGCTATAATTTGGTTTATGTAGAATTATTAATAAAAATGTATATCATCACAATATTACATCGTGTGTAAAATCAGGGCCATGGTGTTTTTTCCTCAACACCAGATCATTTTCTGATGCATTTTAACATAAAGACTCACATCCAGCAGCACTTCTGTGCACGATTAATGGAATTCACTTAAATTCCCTTTGAAGCCTCTGGACAAAGTACTCTGTCTGTCATGTTTAGATCATAAGACTATTTTAAATTAGGCCCAATGAGGAGTGACAGTTAGCTCTTGACTGAGGATGTCATTGATTAGACTTAACTGTAGCTCTGACACAACAAGACGCTCTTCTTTGGCCTAAATAAACTCTCTGTCAGTGACCATTATTTTTCACTTGGGCTGTTAACCTGAGAAGGAGCAACACTCAACGCCTCGTTACATTCACACGCAGCTAATTTACATAAATGGTCCAATAAGAGTCCAGTGTTTCTTACAGTAGAGCTGGAGGCCACAGTGACATTGTCCAGAGAAACTATCTGGTCAGATAAAGAGTCTCACACACGATTAGGGCCAGGCACAATGACCCAGGGTTAAGAAGTAGATAGTTAAGTGTCATCCAGGTTTTTATGTCCTACTTGATGGGTCTGGTCAGGTTTCATTGATAAATACAGCTGTGTGTCGTAGCAGTGGAAGTTAATGTCATGTTTTCTGATAATAAAAAGAGTGAACAGAAAAGCACATAAAGTGAAATCAAAGACTGTAAGAACAGTTTGGAAACTGTGGTCACTTGGTCACTTAAGCTTTTAGTGTTTTCTTATGTGTGTCTCTTATTGGTGATTTTATGAGCAAAACTGAAATGAAATGAAATAAAACATCTGTAGATTGAATAGTGCAATTAGCCTGGTGAATTTGTCTGGAAAGATAATTCAATTCATCTTAACTCAAGGTCCATAAGATAAGTTTCTTTCATGAGAATTAAACATAAGTCCATGAGTCTGCACACAAGTTTAAGACAGGACTGTTGTGTGAGGCGTCTGTGCAGAGGCTGCAGCTCACAGACAGTGTCTGCTCCAGAGTCTGGAGCTCCAGCCACACGCCCTACACTGTGGAGAAGCAGAGGCAGAAAATCTGATTAAACAATTAGGCCTTTATACTGTGTCAAGAAAAAATCTAAAAAGATTATCTGTCAGTACAGCAAGAAAATTTTACTAAGAAAAAAATCCTAGACATGAAAATTAATCAACAGAGGGATGTGCCCCACTGACTGGAGCTGGACACAAGTCATTAGTATTTGTAAAATTCATGTTAATGACATAAAGAAGGTCATAAAAATAGATATAGTCGTACAAACAAAATGTTAATTTTCTCCCCTATGTTTTGTTAGATTAGTCCAGGACCCCTCAACTCACTGAACTCACAACATGCACAAAGCTTTGCAGCTAGAAATTAAGCAGCCATTAATGTAAAAGTTATTTCTAAAGAAGAATACAAATATTTGATGATTCATTTTAAACATCACATATAAATTCATTTTGAGCGATTTGGAAAAGTGCCCTTTTGTTCATGGTTGAGCACCTGCCCCACAAAATATCTGTGCACGTCCCTGCCCACAAGATTAGATAGTCACTAATATATTTATAATAATAATAATAATAACAATAATAGTAATATTAATATAAACTAAAGCTTACATTCCATAGTTCAAACTTTGCAGAGAATAGTGAAAGTGTAAATAGTTCTGGCCTTGAATCCTTCTGACCGTCAGAGCAGGAGACATCTGTATGTTCTGTTCACATCTTCTTCTGATTCCAGCTCCTACAACATGGACCCATCTGGACCTGGCCCCGGGTCTAAACCCAGACCTGGACCTGCTCCCAGCTCTGTGTCTCTGAAAAGTGACCGGTCTAAATCCCTTCCTCCAGACTTTAGAGAAGCTCCTCCTGAAGACCAGAGGTAAGACCTGCTTAATCCAGAGCTCTGGACATGTTCTCAGGACAGCGCCACCTGCTGCTCGTCCTTCATCAGTGCAAACAGTGATCCTGTGTTTAATGGAGCTGCTCTCAGTGTGGGACAGATGAGTTCAGGTGGGACAGGATCACAGGGGATTCTACAGATTGTACAGAGTCTCAGAGAGTCAGCTGTTCTGAACCAGGACTGAACACATCACAGTCAAACAACTGCACTACTGTACATTATGGACTTGTATTTATTATTCACTCTGGTTTTCAACGGCATTTAACAAAAGATTAACTTTCCTGACACATTTTGTCCACAGTCTTTAGACTGAGCAGATCGTCCCATGAGGCTAAACTCATTCTACATCAGACCTGATGAGTCTAAATGAGTCCAAAAGCAGCTGGTCCTGCTCAGAGCTGTGGGACTGTCCTGTTCACTGTCTCTGTGTGAACCTCCTGTACACTCTGTATACAGCCCCACTGTGCTGCAAATATAAGAAGGACACAAAGCCCAAAGTATCTCATAATGATGCACGGAAACCAGAGGTTGAACAACATATTCAGATGATGAGTCGGTCCATGCATTTATTTCTAGTCTGGATTATTGTAAAGGCCTGTTCTCACGTCTCACACTGTCCTCCATCAGACAGTTACAACTGATACAAAATGCTGCAGCCAGAGCCACAAAAAAGACAACATTATCACAGTATCCTGAGTGTTTCATTGGCTTCCAGTACCTCATAGAATTAATTTTAAAATTATTTTATTGGTCCACAAATCTCTAAACCAGGGGTGTCACTCATTTTGAGAGGGGGCCGGTTGAATTGCCTCTTCCTGAAAATATGTGACTTGTAATAAGACCTAATATGTTAATCCAAATTAAAGATGCATTTTTTAAAGTTTATGTATGAATTACTTTTTGTGAAGTAATACATTTATTGTCTTTGTATTTGTATTTATTGTCGTTGGTCAAATACACAAAACGTACCACTCCAAAACAAAGAAGCAAATATATATTATTTGATCAGGTGTAGGCAGAAGCCAAGGGTTATTGTGCCTACCCTTCTCACATCTATAACACTTTGATGGAGATTTATCAACGTGAAGGTCCCATATTCTGCTCTTTTCCCCTTCACACAGTCTGTCCTCAGGGCTTTGTTGATAACATTTTCTCGTTGTGTAATATCCATAACATAACAGTTTACAAAAAACACCCATTTCTTGGACTGGCCCCCCTCCTGCAAAAGCAAACGGCTCACTCTGAGATCTGACCCCCCGAACAGAGAGCAGGCTGCCTCCCCCGCCCAACCTGTGCGGCTCCCCCGCCCAACCCGTGCCTCCCCTGTAGTGGAGATGGTGCATGCGCCGTGTGCTCCGGTAAACAGCGATACACAAACACTGAATAAACATTTTCTCGTCCTGACGGTGCGTCGTGCTGAGTCCTACGTCCTGGATCTGACCTGGAGTTTGACGTGCTCCAGGGCCTCAACGACGGACGTGCCGTTTGGTAAATAACAAGCTAACTCTTCTATCTGTCGTATCCATCGTGTAATTACTGTGTAGCATTAGCATTAGCTGTTTTTATTCTTCCTGGAGGCGTGGCTTAAACACCGCGTCATCTTAGTGAGGAGCCCCCGTCTGCTGCTCAGCCGAGGGGGAGGTTCAGGTTTTTAAGAGCAGGCTCAAGACCCACCTTTTTAGTTTAGCTTTTGACTAATATTTATTGAGTGACTGCCTATGCCTATAGGAAGTCACTATTTGTTCTTGTATTTTCCGGTTTTTTGGCACGTTTCACAGGCCACAGTTTTTAAATTCTTTTAAATTTTTTTGCATTTTTCAATACTTCCTAGCCTTCTAATGTCTGCTATTACTTTTGGTACATGTACCTTTTGTAGTTTTTTCATAATTTGCCGAGCAGTTTTTCCCTATCTTTTACAGTGGGAGCCTTTCTGTTGGTCCTCTACAGGAAAGTTTGCTGTTTGAACTGTTTTAGGCAGGTGCACGGTGGCAGAGCGGCTAGAGCTTCTGCCTCCCAATGAGGAGGTCGTGGGTTCGAATCCTGGACCATACCAACATCACACAAATTAAATTGCGCAGTCACTCGCAATAGCTTTAGCTATTGCAACAGCATCTAGTTTATTTTATTATTTATTTATTTATTATTTACATCGGTATTTTAAATAATTTATTATTTTATTTATAATTGAGGCTGCTTTTTATGTATTTTACATTCAACCTTAGGTACTAGTGTTTACTTTACTATATATTTTATCTTTATCCTCCTTTATCTGAATCCCTTTATTCATTTTAGACTCTCCAGTGTTTCCTCTGAGGGGCCCTCTGTACTGGGAGCGGTGGTCGTCTGTGGCCCCTGGGCCCTGGCTCATGGGCCCCTGGGGGAGGTTTGGTCTGTGCCTGGTCTCTCCTCTGGGTTTTGAGTCTGTGTCCTGCAGCTGCAGGCGACTCTCTGCTCCTGGCGCAGATGGCTCCACTGATGGTGCTCTCACAACTGGTTCACCTGCATTCAGCCTCATACCCATTATCTTATTGCATGTATGTGTGCGTGAATGTGTGCGTGAATGTGTGTGTGCATGTGTGTGTGTGCGTATGTGTATGTGTCTGCACGGAAGTTTTAATATAGGGATGGTTGGGCCGGGGCGGGGGTGGGTTTGGGGAATTGTTTTTAATATGTAAATTGGAAAGCACTTTGTGTTACAATTATTGTATGAAAAGCGCTTTATAAAATAAAATAAGTTTCAACATGAGGGAATCAATCAAAAAAACACTTTGGGCACAACATACGAGGCCCAAATAGCACTGGAGGAAGGTTAGAACCTCTGAAAAGTCCATTTTGCATGATATGGGACATTTAAATTACATGTATGGACATAAATCAACAACAAAAAAGTACAGTACAGCAATTTATCAATTATTTGTATTCCAGGTATTAAGTATTCCAGGTATCACAGCAATAAGATTTTATTCTGCTAAATATCGTTCCATTAATATTTTCTTAAAGATACTTTTAAACTGAAATAGAGGCGTAGCGTTTTTAACTCATCTCAACAGTTATTCCATAATATAACTCCTTATTTGATAAACAGTGTTCCCTCAGAGTGGGTCTCACCTGGGTCTGTCAAACACACATGTTCCTCTTAAATTATTATTATTATTATTTACTTTCTCTGAGTGAACTTTACCTGCAGTGAGTTAGGGATTTGATTATATAAACATAAACTTAGCCGTATACAAGTCAACTAAGTCATAAAACTTAAACATTTTTGACTGAACAGTGGGTTACTTGGTGAATTGTAAGGTTCAGTATTGATCAGTCTAACAGCCTTTTTGTAGTATAGAGTTTGGTTTAGGTTTATGTGTTTCCCCAGATTTCAATCCCATGTGTCAGGTCTGGTGTGGTGAGAGAACAATACAGTAAATATAATGTGGTTTTGTTCAAAATTTGTATAAAATTGCAATAGTTTTTGATACTTTGTTCTGCACATTTTTATATGACCTTTCCATCCATTTTGCGATCTATGATCACACATTTTATATAATCAACCCTTTCTATTTCATGGTTATTTATTTTAATCATAATATAATTTTCTATTTGTTTATTGCTAAATACCATGAATTTAGTTTTGTTCAAGTTCAATGATGCAAACTAATTATTTGGTTTATAGGTGAAGCCCAGTGGTAAACGTGGGTATTACAGTGTAATAAAACGTGATGAGTTAGTGTTAATCCACATTTCACTTAAAACAAGTCCCATGATTAATTTTTAAAAAGTAAACGTTTATTTACTTGTCATAAATAAGTAGTGACACATGATTAATAAATAAATAAATAGATTATTTTACAAGATTAAAATTAGATACATATTCGGTGATTTCATTTGATTAGAAAGATTAAAACAAAGATTTACTGCTTACATTATTTTGTTAAAATAATAAATAATTGGAGGTTTATGTAGTTAGACCATAGAACTACAATAAAACCTGGAAGATGAATCCAAGATGGCCGTCCTGTTTATCCCTATGGAGTGAGCTCATTGGCGTATGACCCCAAAAAAGTTTCTTACTTCCGCATTTACTTCCTGATACGGAGGCTGCCATCTTTGTTTTACTTCCTGAAACGGAGGCTGCCATTTTTGCTTTAGGGCGCCACGTGACGACAATCCCCCACTTCATATAAAAACGGTAATTTCGGTGATTTTAGAAACGGTAGAAAAGAACATTTCCTTCTATTTTATTTAAATACTGATAATAATTCAGTCCTGTCTGTGATTATAATGAGCAATTTTAGAAAAAGGCTGGTTCCAAGAGGCTGCAGTACCTCGCACGGCCACAAATCAACCTGGGACACAGACAGAGGGGCCGGGGCTTATCCAGTTCTTTTAATACATCCATGAGTTAGCCTCGCATTACATGTTTCTTAATGTTTCAATGTTATTATTTCTTATTGGTCATTTGAGCCCTCACTCTGCATAGTCGATTGTGATTGGCTGTTGGTACGTAAGGGGGGGGTACACGTGACCTTGAGTGGGGAGACGTACAAGAAAGTTCGGGAAGACGCTCTCTTCCCGCCGGACCGTCAAGAAAGCTGGATCCTGACAGTTTTTTCTCGGAGCAAAAAAGACGTTGGAGCCTCGGAGCCGGGTGGACTGAACGGGAGGTTCATAGAAGAGGACCGCGGACTCTTGGTCGAGAGCTGAGAGCTGTAGCGGAGATCCGAGACCGGAGAGTCGTCCAGGAGCGGGAGTAACTGAGCGGGAGGCGTGAGCGGAGGTGACCGAGCGGGAGCGAGCAGCGCGGGCGGAGCTACCGGGTCGTTGCGTCGCACTCAACCGGACCGGACCATGAGTTTCGGCGCTCTCCAACCCTAGGACTGTGGATTTCAGCGCTCTCAAGTTGTGACAGAGAAGATCAGGCCTGCACCGTTACTATTTTCCTTTTTTTCCCTTCCAAAACGGTACCGTAACTGTGTGTGTTTGTGTGTGGGGGCCCACTACTTCTGCTTAACGTTAACGGACAATTTCGTGCGCTTTGAGTGTTCTGTGTTTTTTGTGTGCTGGACATTGTGGGGAACAGCTAAGGGAGGGGACCTTTTGTATATTTTAACTTTTTGTGTGTAGGGAGATTGTGGTTGAAACTATGGGGGTTTCTTGCTAAATTTAAAGGAGATATTGTTTAGATTTTTGGGGATATATTTTGTTATTTATTTTGTGTATATTTTTGTGCATAATTGAATATTTTACATTTTGTTGAGGGAAAACTTTTATATTTTGTTTCACAAATTAATATTCTTAATTGAGTGATTTGGGTAATGACTAGGTGCACCTTCGTGGTATCCACCGAAACTAAAGCGAACCCAAGCACCCACCATTCTCACGTAAGTATCACACAGAGTGGTTGTACGGGTGCTACATATAGTTCTCTTTCCATCACTATCTCTATGAGATTTTGACCCGAGCAGGAAACTGTGGTATCGTCAGCAAACAGGACAAAATTAAGAACATCAGAAACCTTAGAAATATCATTTATGTACAACACAAATAATTTAGGGCCCAAAACAGAGCCTTGTGGCACCCCACAATTAATCCTCTGCCAACAAGATTCAGCTCCTTTAAAATGAACTTAATGAAACCGATCTGATAAATAATGTTTAACCATGAGTACTGAGTACTTTTCACCTAAAGTCTTATTTTTCTAGTTTTTGTAGTAAAATTGTATGATAAATCGTATCAAATGCCTTCTGTAAATCCAAAAAAATAATCCTATTGTATGTAAATTAAGGTCAATTGATTGTGAAATATTTTCAACCAGGTTTACCACTGCCATTGTTGTGGATCTGTAAGAAAACCAAACTGATGCTCATTCAAGATATTAACTTCAACTAATTTATCTAATCTTGTCAAATAATCTTTGTAAGAATTTGTATTCTGTAAGTGTATAATCCTCCATCATCATGTTTTACATTTAAATTATTTAAGTTATAACAGATGTCGACAGGATCATTATCTATTTCATTGATGGCCTCATCACTGAAGTACTCTACGCTAAGTCTGAGTTCTGGCATATTCATAATAATAACACACAAATGAGTTAATAAGTAATTTCACTTGTCTGAATGAATGTCCTTCCATAGTCCATAACGAAAAGTCTTCTTCTTCCTTATAAAGATCACAATCCATTTCATCCAGTTCATCTTTGTTGAGTTTTTTTTTTTTTTTTCATGTGTTGTCAGTCCCATCGCATTGTGTTATTTGTACTGTTCCAAATCTTTAATATCACTTACCGTGGTCCCTCATGATTGTTCTGCTGTTCCACTCAAAACACGACCATTCCTCGTCCATGTCACTTGTATCTTCTATTGTTTCCACAGTGTCTTACTGTATCTGCGTTCTTGTAGGTAAGGTGTTCGTTGATGTACACTGCTCCCTTTTAACTTACATGCCTAGCGCACTTTCTGTTCACAAAGAGAACTACTATCGCTGGTTTGGTATTATTATGCTTTCGGGGAAGCAAGAACGTGCGGATATCTCTTTTGGGTCAATTGTCTTTGGTTGCAAGAAAATTACTTGCTGCTTCAGTGTTAGCAACTCCTCCACCGGTGCGTCCGGTCCCTCCAAGACGCTATTGCAAGCAGCAGCTGCCTGTGCATAATTCTTGTAGCGGCCAAAACTTGCCCTGTGCAAGGTCCGCTATGGATGCAGCGTGTGTGGCGTCTCGGACGCGTGTCTTCCACAGAATAAAGTTCAGAAAATGCTCTGTGTTCCACTGGTTTATTGGCATTACCTTCAGCCATCCACAAATACACAGAAATCCAGAACTCATGACAGATAGAACACGGTCAAAAGACTGTTTGCCTCCACACTGCAACACCTGAGAGCACCTTTCTCCCCCTTTATATAGGGCAGGTAATTGCAGGACAAAAATACAGTGCGCCACCCAGTGGCAGGAGGAACAATAGACAATATGGCTCCAACAATTCTGATGTTTCGTTTCTAATCCATTGTCATCCATTCGCGTATATTGCTCTAAAACGTCAGTTTTTCTCCGTAACCCACTTATGACCCGGAAAAGGACCCTGTTCTTTTCCTGTAAAAGTTCTCCTAACTCCTTAACTTTGTCCACCAGCTTCACTAGCTTAGCTTGTTGCTGTGTTACAGTGGCGATTCCTTTACATAGTCCATTTAGCGATGCCTTAATTTCCTCCAGATCTTGGACTCCCTCCATCAAAGTGTCTGATTTCTTGAGTGGCTTGGTTGATTTAATCAAACTATCATTAATACACAAATATACAGCCTAAGGTCTCAACTCAGATCCCAGGTCCACGTGCGTTCATGTTGCCAGATAGTTTGGTGCAGGCTTAAAAGTGATTTGTCATGTTTAGGTTTTTAAGAGCAGGCTCAAGACCCACCTTTTTAGCTTAGCTTTTGACTAATATTTAATTTAATTAGTTCATTTAATATATTTATTTATCCTATTTATTGTGTTTATTTACCATAGGCCTCGCATTTTAGTTGTATTTAGTTATTATTTATTTAGTTTTACTCTATTTCAACCCACTTATTGACTTATTTCTTAATATTTATCTATTGTTTTATTCATTTTAGACTCTCCAGTGTTTCCTCTGAGGGGCCCTCTGTACCGAGAGCGGCGGTCGTCTGTGGCTGTGGGGCCCTGGCTCATGGGCCCCTGGTGGAGGTGTTTGCCTCATCTCTGGGCCCTGAGTTTGTGTCCTGTGGCTGTGGCCGACTCTGCTCCTGGTGCAGACGGCTCCTCTGATGATGCTTGTTCAGCTGGTGTATCTGTGCTCAGCCTCATGTCTTTTTAGAACGGTGCGCATGCGTGCGTGTGTGTGTGTGTGTGTGCATGTGCGTGTGAATGTACAGGTTTGTATATGTGACTGCCTTTGGGGGCGGGGTTGGTTGAGTGGGCTGGATGGCTGTGGGGGAGGTTGGAAGGGAAACGGGATGTGGGAATGTTTTTAATGCACTGTAAAGCACTTTGTGTTACATTATATGTATGAAAAGCGCTATATAAATAAAGTTTGATTTGATTTTGATTTGATTTAACCGTTGTATTTAATGAATATGTGTAAATTATATTAATTTATATATATTTGACAAATGTTTGTGGTTGAATTCTATGTAAAACACTTTGAGTTGTCTTTGTGCATCAAAGGGGCTCCACAAATAAACGTGACTTGACTGAATGCAGCTGAAAAAGCCCAGGGCCAGTAGTGCCAGTCTCCTGTTCTGTCAGGCTCTTGTGAACACTTTTCAGACTCTCATGACAAACCTGAAGTATAAACTCATGTGTGTCCTGAATGACTCTCTGAACTCTCTGGTGGTGATGCTGGTGAGTCCCAGGTTTAGTGCTGTTCAGTGTCACTGCTCTTTATGAAACACTGAGCTGTCGTTTATTGTTGTCTACTTATTGTGTTCTTTTATGGGCCGTGAGTCTGAAACAAATAAATGATGGTGATTTTCTTGTTTCACAGGGAGCCAGGCCCAGAGGAGCAGCTGGACGCCATATTCAGGGTGAGCAGCCCACGACCGCAGCATGTGTGGGGTTCTCTGGGAGCTCCTCAGGTTCTGTCTTTGACTAAAACTCTCCTCTTATTGTTCTGTTCCAGCGTCTGGAGGAGGACGTCCTGACTTTTGTCAAAGAGCAGCTGCAGAGGCTCCACAGGCTCCTGGCCTCAGCTTACCCAGAATGCTCTGAGAGTGAGGAGGAGGAGCCAAGCAGCAGAGAGGTTCTGAACATCACCCTGGACTTCCTGAGGAGGATGGACCAGGAGCAGCTGGCCCAGCGCCTGCAGCACAGTAAGAACTCTGTTACTGTCAATCTGAGGAACAGCTCCTGGATCTGATCTGTTTAACTTTACAATTTAAAGTAGATCATTTCATTTGACATTTTAGTGAAGAAGAAGTTTTCACAAACAGAAGGAGCTGGAGTTGACTGTTGTTTGTGTCTTGATTCAGGAAACACTGTTGGAGTTTTTACAGATAAACTGAAGTCTCATCTGCAGCACAAGTTCAGCTGTGTGTTTGAGGGTGTGGCTAAAGCAGGAGACTCCGCCCCCCTGACCCAGATCTACACAGAGCTCTACATCACAGAGGGCGGGGCCTCAGAGGTCAACCAGGAACATGAGGTCAGACACATGGAGCGAGCGTCCAGGAGAGCGGCCGCTCCAGAGAAAACCATCACATGTGAAGACATGTTTAAGCCCCGCCCACACTCACCAGAGCCAATCAGAGCGGTGCTGACGAAGGGCGTGGCCGGCGTGGGGAAAACAGTGCTGACTCAGAAGTTCAGTCTGGACTGGGCTGAAGGCAGGGCCCACCAGGACCTCCAGCTGCTGTTCCCGTTCACTTTCAGAGAGCTCAATGTGCTCAGAGACACACAGTTCAGCCTGGTGGAGCTGCTGCACCACTTCTTCAGTCCATCCAAAGGTCTCTGCAGCTTCCAACAGCTCCAGGTGCTCTTCATCTTGGACGGTCTGGACGAGTGCAGACTTCCTCTGGACTTCGGCCGAACCCGCGTTCTGGTCGACCCCACAGAGTCCGCCTCAGTGGACGTGCTGCTGGTGAACCTCATCAGGGGGAGCCTGCTTCCCTCCGCTCGCCTCTGGATAACCACGCGCCCCGCGGCAGCCAATCAGATCCCTGCTGAGTGCGTCTCCATGGTGACAGAGGTCAGAGGGTTCACAAACCCACAGAAGGAGCAGTACTTCAGGAAGAGGTTCAGAGACGACACCATCATCTCCCACATCATGAGCGTCCGCAGCCTCTACATCATGAGCCACATCCCGGTCTTCTGCTGGATCCTCTCCACAGTTATACAGAAGCTTCTGGAACAAACAGAGAGACCAGAGCTGCCCCGGACTCTCACACAGATGTACGTCCACTTCCTGGTGGTGCAGGCCAAAGTCCAGAACATCAAGTATCACCAGGGATCAGGGGCAGACTTTCACTGGACTCCAGAGACCAGGAAGATGGTGAAGTCTCTGGGAAAACTGGCCTTTGAGCAGCTGCAGAAAGGAAACCTGATCTTCTACGAGTGTGACCTGAGAGAGTGTGGGCTGGACACTGCAGCGGCCTCAGTGTACTCCGGAGTGTTCACACAGGTCTTTAGAGAGGAGCCAGGCCTGTACCAGGACAAGGTCTACTGCTTCATCCATCTGAGTGTGCAGGAGTTTCTGGCTGCTCTTCACGTCCATCAGACATTCTTCAGCTCTGGACAGAACCTGCTGTCACCTCCACACTCCTCTGACAGTCCTGAGTCTGAGGCAGACTTCTACTGCTCTGCTGTGGACCAGGCCTTACAGAGTCCAAATGGACACCTGGACCTGTTCCTGCGCTTCCTCCTGGGGCTGTCTCTGCCGACCAATCAGAGTCTGCTGCAGGGTTTGCTGACTCAGAGAAGAAGTGGTTCAGGGACCAATCAGGAGACAATGAAATACATCAAAGAGAAACTGAATGAAAAGGGGCTGTCTGCAGAGAGAAGTCTGAACCTGCTCCACTGTCTGAACGAGCTGAACGACCACAGTCTGGTGGAAGAGATACAGAAGTACATGAAAGCTGGATTGCTCTCCTCTTTAAGTTCTCCTGCTCAGTGGTCGGCTCTGTCCTTCCTCTTACTGTCCTCAGACTCAGACCTGGAGGAGTTTGACCTGAGGAAATACCAGGCCTCAGAGACAGCTCTCCTGGGTCTGCTGCCGGTGTTCAAAGCCTCCACCAAAGCCCTGTGAGTCCAGACTGTGTTTAAACTCTTGTGTCATGTTCTAGTCTCTAATGTCCCTCTCTGTCCTCAGTCTGTCCCTCTGTGGACTGTCCCCTCACAGCTGTGGTCCTCTGGCCTCAGTCCTCAGCTCCTCCAGTCTCACACTCCTGGATCTCAGTAACAACGACCTCCAGGACTCAGGAGTGGAGCTGCTGTGTGAGGGACTGAAGAGCGCCCCCTGCAGACTGGAGACTCTCAGGTGAGACGCTCTAATGATGCACTCTGTCCCTTGTGTCCACATGAGTGTAATGCTGCCCCTTGTGTCCACATGAGTGTAATGCTGTGTGTCTTTAGGCTGTCTGGATGTTTGGTCTCAGAAAGGGGCGGGACTGCTCTGGCCTCAGCTCTAAGCTCCACCCCCTCCCATCTGCGAGCGTTAGACCTGAGCTACAACCATCCAGGACCCTCAGCAGAGCTCCTGACCGCTCTACGGGACGACCCCCACTGCCCCCTGGACTCTCTCAGGTCTGGGTCTGGTTCAGTCTATGGTCCACGGTTGGTCCAGGTCTTGGTCTCTGGTCTGGTCTAAACTGGACTTGTGTGTTTCAGGTTGGATCCTGCTGGAGAACAGTGGATGGTCCCAGGTCTGAGGAAGTGTGAGTGTCTTATATTCATTTCATGAAGACATTAACATTATGTGACTTCATCAGACTTCACAGTTCTAGAGAAATAAGAGGTTTGAACGACAAGCAGTTCATACTATTACAGTGTGAGTTTATTTGAAAGATTTAAGCTTAACTTAACATTGGTTTCTCCAAACCAAAATCAAAGTAGCAAAACTTTTTTCATAGAATGAACAATCCAAGCAGCATCACAGCTATAACAAAATCATTTTAAAAATTAATCAAATGACATTAACCCATGAGGACTTTAATTCATATAAATAGCACATTCTTCTGAGTCTTAAGGCTCCGTTACATGAAGTCCTGTCACAGATTTATAAAAAGGACATCATTTCATTTTTGAAAGCAATAAAATAAGGTTTTACTTTTAGGAATCTATATTTGTGTATTTGTTACAGGCAAAGTTGATCATTTCTATTTTATCGGACGCATTTAGGCAAAGTAGAGAATCTCTGATGTAGTGCTGTTTATTTTGGTGATAAATAAATAATGTTTTTGTAAGACAGTATTAAATAATTTCATGTGGGCTATACATGTCTGATCTGCAGATCTGAGTCGATCTGACGCTGTAGACGAACAGATCTGATCAAACAAACCTATTTAATCAATTCAATTTATTTATGTAACGCCCAAAATCACAACAGCAGTTGCCTCGATGGGCCACAATGAAACAGTCAATAGTCAATAATTGAAAAGATGTTTAAATAAACTCTCCCAGAGCACCCTCCTTTTTTGTTTTGTATATAAATAATAAAAAAAAAACATTCTGACAGAGCTAAATGATTAAAGTGTCCTGTGTTTGTGTCTCAGATTCCTGTGAGTTCTCTCTGGATCCAAACACAGCTCACAGAAACCTCAAACTGTCTGAGGACAAACGGACAGTGACCAGAGTGAAAGAGGAGCAGCAGTGTCCAGATCATGAGGACAGATTTACAGACCAGCCTCAGGTCCTGAGCAGCACTGGCCTGAGGGGGCGCTGTTACTGGGAGGTGCAGTGGAGCGGGTTGAAGGGCGTTGTTATAGCAGTGAGTTACAGAAGAATCAGACGGAGAGGAGAGAAAGAGGAGTCTGAGTTTGGAGACAACGACCAGTCCTGGAGTCTGAGGATCAAGGATGGATGTTACTATTTCTGTCACAAGAACAGACAAACAGCCCTCTTCCCCTCCCAACGTTGCTTCCCTCTTTTCTGCCACAGTCTCTTCAACACTTCCTCCCACCGTCGTTCAGGTCGAGTGTCTGTGTTCCTGGACTCTGAGGCTGGATCTCTGTCCTTCTATGACGTCGGCTCTGATGGAAAAGTGTTCCACCTCCACACCTTCAGATCCTCCTTCACTGAGCCTCTGTTTCCTGGGTTTGGACTGTGGGATGAAGGTTCTTCTGTGTCTGTGGTGGATCTTAGTAAAGCGCTCCCTGGTGGTTATCTGTGACTGTGAGGTTATTCACCTTATTCCGCCCGCTTTCGCCTCTTGTTTGTGGCTCTTGTTGGCAGGAACTCGATGTTTATTTACAGTTTATATAGTGATAACTGTCAATATCTAACTTCAGACTCTGTTTAGATTAGATTAGGTCTTTATTGTCTCCTAATAGAGAAATTTGTGTTGGACAAACAATGGGCACAAAACAGACAGATTTTCTGACCCTGTTTCACTGCTGTCTCCTCAAACACTTCCTGCAGTGTGTGGGGGAGAGGCAAGCTGACAATCTTCCCCGCTCTCTTAGTCAAATGTAGGATTTGTGATTTTGGTTTGACTGTCAGGTTGCCAAACCACGTTGTGATGCCGTATCGAATCATCGACTCTATGCAGGCCCCATAAAAAAGAAGCATCACTTTTTTATCAACCCATGTAGTCTCAATCTTCTCAAAAAAAATGTAAACACTGGTTGATTTTTGCACAGATATGGTCCACATGTTCAGCCCAGTAGAACTGTGGGTCAAAGTAAACTCCCAGATACTTGTATGTAGTGACCTGCTCTATTCCCTGATCCTTGACCAGGACCACACTATGGTCCCCAACTCTGTTTATTATGAGGCTGTTAGCATGTACGCTAATTTCAATGCTATACGCAAATGATAACAATCTACACATAACACTTCTTCAGGTGTAATGTTTTCTAAGTCTGTTCTGGTGTTATTTTAGTGTGCACCAGTGGTTTTAGTCGCTAAAACAGTTTGTGATGTTTGGAGGCTAATGCTTATGCTACTATTGAAAACTCACCAGGCTAATGTAACACTATGTTGTTGTTTTTTACAAACACTGGAAGGGTCTATATCGTTTGAATACCGACATCGGGAGAGTGGAAAAATGTCATTTTTGTCAATATCGCCCACTCTATGATCAATCATTGAACAAACATTTCTCAGGTTTTAAATGCCACTGCACCTTTATTCAGTTCTGAAGCCTTAACATCAGGTCTGTCTCACACCAGGATCATTATGGATTCATGAAGGTTAAGGATTTTAAACTTGGAGTCAGAAGGACTTCAGGATAATGTGGAACAAGAAAGACTGGACTGAGAGCCACATTTGGACGTCTGCTTTAGTGAATGTTCCACCAGGACATGACCAGATGTTCTCAGACTGAGAGGAGACCTGCATCGGGCCAGATTCACGTCACATCGTTTCACACATTTACCTCCATCCCAGAATTCTAAACATTCTGATAGATATTTCACATTCCTACACATTTAATTTTCTCATCTTTTGCTCTTTTTGATATTGGTTTGTTTTTATTACAAAATGATAAACATATTTAACATAATAAACACTATATCCACAAAGAGCAGACATTCAGAACCAAACAACGGTGGAAATATAACATTAAACTAAAAAATACAAACGACAAACACAAAACAAAAACATTTAACTGTTGTATATGTTGATGATTTCTGGGTTTTTTTAAATAATAAGTTAGTTGGATTACATGTTTGATAGAATGATTCATTTCGATGTAGAGCTGTATTTGTTTTCGAACATTTTGTTATGATGCTTGAAATGAATTTCAACATTTTGTTCTTAAATCGGTCTGTAAAGTGTGCTTTTAACTGTTACTTTTAACATTTATGTTACTGCGTGTGTTGTGTTACTGCCCAGAAAAGCACTTAATTAATAAAATGTAAAATTATTCTTGTGTTTTCTGAAAAAGGTAGACTTCTATTTTTTTTAAAAAGGTGGTACATGAGAAAAAAAGATGGTTATATTGTCAATTAATCTTTCACTAATTTTTTTAAATAATAATCTTTCTTTTCTTATCACAGTGTTACTTTTGTCATGCTTTTCATTTACAGATTATTGCATGTTACATCAAATTACAAAATACATTAAATAAAGTTATTATTCTTGACCTTTATTTAACCAGGACGGTCCCACTGAGAGTCACAATCTCTTTTTTACGAGAGCCGTTCCAGGACTGTGCTTTAAAAAGTACAATTTAACAAAGATGGAGTCCATGTTCAGCCTCAGAGTTCAAAGGGTGGGATTTCACACAAACCTTTGAGCTTTAGGTCCATTCACATATTTCAAGGATTTTATATTCGTCTTATTCACTTTTGCCTCTTTTTGCCTCAGATCACACTCCTGTAAAGGCACTTCTAGTTTGACAAAACCTCCTTCATGTAAAAGAAGAAAGAGGGAAAAGTCTCACTGATAAAATATTATATAAAGTACAGACTCCAAAACATTGTGTTCTGAAAGAAGAGGCTTTATGACTCAGACAGAAACACTCAGGACACATTTGTGTGTTTTTGATTAAAATCCTTCTTCATCTTTAAATATTCTCCTCCAGGACGTCGTCAAACGCCTTCACTTCAGCCTCGTCTGAGGAAAACTGAGTACAATTCTCATATTCAAGGGTTTCAAGGCGATGAATTGAAAGAATAATCGTCAGACTAATCGATTACAAAACAATTGTCAGTTGCCCCCAGTGCAGTTCAGTTAACGATTAGTCGATTATCAGTTTTTATAGTTGTAGCTTTAATCTAAATAAAATGATTTATCGATTAATAGAAATTTTTCATCGACTAAAACAAACAATTAATCGAGTAAACAACAGAAGATACAGCCCTATTGGAGCAGATTGTGTTTAATCTCGTTTGTCCTGGTCGGGTTCTGGAGTAGATTGTGTTTAATCCCGTTTGTCCTGGTCGGGTTCTGGAGCAGATTGTGTTTAATCCCGTTTGTCCTGGTCGGGTTCTGGAGCAGATTGTGTTTAATCCCGTTTGTCCTGGTCGGGTTCAGTACCTGGAGCAGATTGTGTTTAATCCCGTTTGTCCTGGTCGGGTTCAGTACCTGGAGCAGATTGTGTTTAATCCTGTTTGTCCTGGTCGGGTTCTGGAGCAGATTGTGTTTAATCCCGTTTGTCCTGGTCGGGTTCAGTACCTGGAGCAGATTGTGTTTAATCCCGTTTGTCCTGGTCGGGTTCAGTACCTGGAGCAGATTGTGTTTAATCCCATTTGTCCTGGTCGGGTTCTGGAGCAGATTGTGTTTAATCCCGTTTGTCCTGGTCGGGTTCTGGAGCAGATTGTGTTTAATCCTGTTTGTACTGGTCGGGTTCAGTACCTGGAGCAGATTGTGTTTAATCCCATTTGTCCTGGTTGGGTTCTGGATCAGATTGTGTTTAATCCCGTTTGTCCTGGTCGGGTTCAGTACCTGGAGCCAATTGTGTTTAATCCTGTTTGTCCTGGTCGGGTTCTGGAGTAGATTGTGTTTAATCCCGTTTGTCCTGGTCGGGTTATGGAGCAGATTTTGTTTAATCCCGTTTGTCCTGGTCGGGTTCAGTACCTGGAGCAGATTGTGTTCAATCCCGTTTATCCTGGTTGGGTTCTGGAGCAGATTGTGTTTAATCCCGTTTGTCCTGGTCGGGTTCTGGAGCAGGTTGTGTTTAATATCGTTTGTCCTGGTCGGGTTCTGGAGTAGATTGTGTTTAATCCCGTTTGTCCTGGTCGGGTTCTGGAGCAGATTGTGTTTAATCCCGTTTGTCCTGGTCGGGTTCAGTACCTGGAGCAGATTGTGTTCAATCCCGTTTGTCCTGGTCGGGTTCAGTACCTGGAGCAAATTGTGTTTAATCCCGTTTGTCCTGGTCGGGTTCTGGAGCAGATTGTGTTTAATCCTGTTTGTCCTGGTTGGGTTCTGGAGCAGATTGTGTTTAATCCCGTTTGTCCTGGTCAGGTTCTGGAGCAGATTGTGTTTAATCCTGTTTGTCCTGGTCGGGTTCTGGAGCAGATTGTGTTTAATCCCGTTTGTCCTGGCCGGGTTCTGGAGCAGATTGTGTTTAATCCCGTTTGTCTTGGTTGGGTTCTGGAGCAGGTTGTGTTTAATCCCGTTTGTCCTGGTCGGGTTCAGTACCTGGAGCAGATTGTGTTTAATCCCGTTTGTCCTGTTCGGGTTCAGTACCTGAAGCAGATTGTGTTTAATCCCGTTTGTCCTGGTCGGGTTCAGTACCTGGAGCAGATTGTGTTTAATCCTGTTTGTCCGGGTCGGGTTCTGGAGCAGATTTTGTTTAATCCCATTTATCCTGGTTGGGTTCTGGAGCAGATTGTGTTTAATCCCGTTTGTCCTGGTCGGGTTCTGAGGCAGATTGTGTTTAATCCCGTTTGTCCTGGTCGGGTTCTGGAGCAGATTGTGTTTAATCCCATTTGTCCCGGTCAGGTTCAGTACCTGGAGCAGATTGCGTTTAATCCTGTTTGTCCTGGTCGGGTTCTGGAGCAGATTGTGTTTAATCCTGTTTGTCCTGGTCGGGTTCTGGAGCAGATTGTGTTTAATACCGTTTGTCCTGGTCAGGTTCTGGAGCAGATTGTGTTTAATCCCGTTTGTCCTGGTCGGGTTCAGTACCTGGAGCAGATTGTGTTTAATCCCGTTTGTCCTGGTTGGGTTCAGTACCTGGAGCAGATTGTGTTTAATCCCGTTTGTCCTGGTCGGGTTATGGAGCAGATTGTGTTTAATCCCGTTTGTCCTGGTCGGGTTCTGGAGCAGATTGTGTTTAATCCCGTTTGTCCTGGTCGGGTTCTGGAGCAGATTGTGTTTAATCCCGTTTGTCCTGGTCGGGTTCTGGAGCAGATTGTGTTTAATCCCGTTTGTCCTGGTCGGGTTCAATACCTGGAGCAGATTGTGTTTAATCCCGTTTGTCCTGGTCGGGTTCTGGAGCAGATTGTGTTTAATCCCGTTTGTCCTGGTCGGGTTCTGGAGCAGATTGCGTTTAATCCCGTTTGTCCTGGTCGGGTTCAGTACCTGGAGCAGATTGTGTTTAATCCCATTTGTCCTGGTCGGGTTCTGGAGCCGATTGTGTTTAATCCCATTTATCCTGGTTGGGTTCTGGAGCAGATTGTGTTTAATCCCGTTTGTCCTGGTCGGGTTCTGAGGCAGATTGTGTTTAATCCCGTTTGTCCTGGTCGGGTTCTGGAGCAGATTGTGTTTAATCCCATTTGTCCCGGTCAGGTTCAGTACCTGGAGCAGATTGCGTTTAATCCTGTTTGTCCTGGTCGGGTTCTGGAGCAGATTGTGTTTAATCCTGTTTGTCCTGGTCGGGTTCTGGAGCAGATTGTGTTTAATACCGTTTGTCCTGGTCAGGTTCTGGAGCAGATTGTGTTTAATCCCGTTTGTCCTGGTCGGGTTCAGTACCTGGAGCAGATTGTGTTTAATCCCGTTTGTCCTGGTTGGGTTCAGTACCTGGAGCAGATTGTGTTTAATCCCGTTTGTCCTGGTCGGGTTATGGAGCAGATTGTGTTTAATCCCGTTTGTCCTGGTCGGGTTCTGGAGCAGATTGTGTTTAATCCCGTTTGTCCTGGTCGGGTTCTGGAGCAGATTGTGTTTAATCCCGTTTGTCCTGGTCGGGTTCAATACCTGGAGCAGATTGTGTTTAATCCCGTTTGTCCTGGTCGGGTTATGGAGCAGATTGTGTTTAATCCCGTTTGTCCTGGTCGGGTTCTGGAGCAGATTGTGTTTAATCCCGTTTGTCCTGGTCGGGTTCTGGAGCAGATTGTGTTTAATCCCGTTTGTCCTGGTCGGGTTCTGGAGCAGATTGTGTTTAATCCCGTTTGTCCTGGTCGGGTTCTGGAGCAGATTGTGTTTAATCCCGTTTGTCCTGGTCGGGTTCAGTACCTGGAGCAGATTGTGTTTAATCCCGTTTGTCCTGGTCGGGTTCTGGAGCAGATTGCGTTTAATCCCGTTTGTCCTGGTCGGGTTCAGTACCTGGAGCAGATTGTGTTTAATCCCGTTTGTCCTGGTCGGGTTCAGTACCTGGAGCAGATTGTGTTTAATCCCGTTTGTCCTGGTCGGGTTCAGTACCTGGAGCAGATCCGGCAGACGGTCTTCGAGAACCTGAAGATGTTGAACCACGCTCCGTCCGTCCAGATCCACGACGTTCCCTCAGACATGCTCAGCTACGAACGCACGGACGAGCCGGACCCCGAGGAGCGCGGGGGCGACGAGAACTACACCAGGTCTGACCCACAATCCTCTGCTCCGCCTCTGTCTTTGCTCTGTCTCGTCTTTACTGTGTCTCTGTCTCTGCTCATGTTTTTTCAAGTGAATTTTCATTTAAAACTCGATGAAACAAATGGATTGTGAATTTAAATAAAGGTTAAATGAATGAAAATCAGTTGAAGCTGCAGCGGATCAAAGCAGACGGTTCATTTTCTCTCTTTCATTCCTCTTTTTGTCACAGCTGCTCAAACGTATGGATTCTGTTGTTTATCACATGGTGCTGAAGCTGGTGACGACCAAATGGGGTTAACAACAATAACTTCATCAGTGGACTCTTAAAAGACTCTTTTAGACGGAAACGTGTTTGTCATTTTTAATATTGTCGTTTTGTTTTTAATAAAATAAGCGCTGCTCAAATGTCTGCGCTGTTGTTCTTGAGGCGGCCGCCAGAGGGAGACATTTACACACTTTTAATGTCACACAAAACTGTTGAAGTTTGTTCTTTTTCTGTTCGTGAACATAAGGACAGGACTCTGGGGGAAGTTTGGCCATTAACCCATTAACTCTTAAGACTTTAATGAGCGAGTTACATCATTAATTGAAAGCACAGATGTTCAAGAGAGTCAAGGGAAACTGGAAAAGAAAGAAAACGATATTTGGGAGAAAATGTTTTGTAGTGACGTATTACAATAAAGCTTTTTTATTTAGAGCAAATATATTTAGTCGTGTTACTGGATCATTTAACAAGCTCTAAAATATTATTTATTTCCTAAAATAAAACAATATTTGTTAAAAGGTCAATTGATCCGGCCGCGTTTCTTAAAGCAAGACTCTGCAGGCACAGCACTTTTTTTTCTTCCATTGAATCCACTTCATCCATAGATTTCTCTGGGACATTGTAACTTCCATTTTCTTCAAATGCATTTTTGTCCCTCGAGACATAAAGATCAGCCTTAAAGTAGATCCTACACCAAACTGTACAATCTGGACTCAACAAGATTTAGACCAAACACAAGGATTTGTTCAGATCTGATTCTGAACCTGATTTATTCATGTTTTAAATCAAACATAAAAAAAACAACAACTAAATAATAAATCCAAATCCTCTGTACATTTTATAACTAATATGTTACAAAATGAACTTGACATTTAAACCTGGTTCTGTCCATTTTCCAGATGTAAATGTCCCAAATATTTGTATTTTTTGTCGCTTTTACATAAATGCCTTATTTCTTACATTTATGTGAGTCGACTACAGGGAAGATTCAAACTGATATCTTTAATTTAAGGTGTTTTCCTGTTCACTCACCTTTAAACAAACAAAGAAGAGACAATGATGGACCATTACATTTCACTCTGAGTCAGATTTAAGTCCATTTTCAAAAGTGTTTCATGTGAGAGTTTAAACGTGTGGATGATAAAGTCTGACAGAGCAGGGCTGAGTTTAAAGATCTGGGCGGGACATTCCTCACGTGTCTCTGAAAATATCACTCTCTCTCTCTCTCTCTCTCTCTCTCTCTCTCTCTCTCTCTCTCTCTCTCTCTCTCCCTCTGGCACTCTCTCTGTCTGTCTCTGTCTGTCTCTCTCTCTCCCTCCCTCTCTCTCTGTCTCTCTCTCTCCTTCTCTCTCTCTCTCTCTCTCTCTCTCTCTCCCTCCCTCTCTCCCTCTCTCTCTCTCTCTCCCCCACTCTCTCTCCCTCTCTCTCTCTCCCCTCTCTCCCTCTCTCTCTCTCTCTCCCCCCCTCTCTCTCTCCCTCTCCCTCTCCCTCTCTCTCTCTCTCTCCCCCCTCTCTCTCCCTCCCTCTCCCTCTCTCTCTCTCTCTCTCTCTTTCTCTGGCACAGGGTGAGGGGGGTTTCACAATAATAATCCTTTAGCTATTACTCAATACTCGAGCTGCAAATGAAGATTATTTCAGTATTTTTTTTATTATCAATGATTCAAACCATTATTTCTGTTGAACGTCTGCACTTTTTAAACACATTTTAGGTTGTAATGACTTCTACATTGACAATATTTATGAATAAAGTGTGTTACTGTGTGACATGGAACTTCAACAATGGAATAAATAGATGGATACCTTTGTACTTCTGACACTGACGGAACCGAGTATCAAGGAACTTTAAAAAAAAAAGACAATAAAGCGACTGGTTTGCAAAAAAGCGTCTTTAATAATTGAAGAGTGAAAGCTGCAGCTCGTGTTGAGTCCATTTAAAAAAGTATTACACCCTTCATTGTCTTAAAATATATTTTGACTGATTATCCTCTGTCTTCAGTTTTTTATATTTTATTTGTTCTATTTGTGTTTTAAAAGAATTTAAACAAAACAAAAGAAGAACACACAGAGCTTATAAAAATAAAAGACGAGCAAAGACAAAAAAATAAAAGAAAAAAGCTACGGCACAAACACAAATCTGGTCCAAAGTTTGTTGAATTTGTCCATTTGTTATTTGAGTCCAAATGTTTTTATATTTAACACATGGTAATGATGGGCCACAGGACAGTCCCAAAACACATGGTAATGATGGGCCACAGGACAGTCCCAAAACACATGGTAATGATGGGCCACAGGACAGTCCCAAAACACATGGTAATGATGGGCCACAGGACAGTCCCAAAACACATGGTAACGATGGGCCACGGGACAGTCCCAAAACACATGGTAACGATGGGCCACGGGACAGTCCCAAAACACATGGTAACGATGGGCCACGGGACAGTCCCAAAACACATGGTAACGATGGGCCACGGGACAGTCCCAAAACACATGGTAACGATGGGCCACGGGACAGTCCCAAAACACTTGGTAACGATGGGCCACGGGACAGTCCCAAAACACGTGGTAACGATGGGCCACGGGACAGTCCCAAAACACGTGGTAACGATGGGCCACGGGACAGTCCCAAAACACGTGGTAACGATGGGCCACGGGACAGTCCCAGAACACGTGGTAACGATGGGCCACAGGACAGTCCCAAAACACATGGTAATGATGGGCCACAGGACAGTCCCAAAACACATGGTAATGATGGGCCACAGGACAGTCCCAAAACACATGGTAATGATGGGCCACAGGACAGTCCCAAAACACATGGTAATGATGGGCCACAGGACAGTCCCAAAACACATGGTAATGATGGGCCACAGGACAGTCCCAAAACACATGGTAATGATGGGCCACAGGACAGTCCCAAAACACATGGTAATGATGGGCCGCAGGACAGTCCCATAACACATGGTAATGATGGGCCACAGGACAGTCCCAAAACACATGGTAATGATGGGCCACAGGACAGTCCCAAAACACATGGTAATGATGGGCCACAGGACAGTCCCAAAACACATGGTAATGATGGGCCACAGGACAGTCCCAAAACACATGGTAATGATGGGCCACAGTTTCTCTGTGAACAGTGGACACTTTGACACAGAGTTTTGTAAAAACGAGACACATTTTTACAACAAAACTCTCCCACAATCAGCCTGGCGTCTCCTGCTTGTCTCCATGGAAACAAGCGACACTGTGGAACATTCTAGACAAAGCATTAATACTTTAAAAGGAACATTTGGTCTTCCATATTATTATTATTATTATTATTATTATTATTATTATTATTATTATTATTATTATTATTATTATTATTATTATTATTATTATTATTAATGTCTTTTTCAGACCAGTGCGCTGTTTTGTTTTTCACACCGTGACATTTTAATAACAAAGAAATAATAATCGTTTTATTAAACTCTAAACTGAATTTGGGACAATCGTCTGTAAAACCTGCCGTGAGAGAGTGGCGCCCTCTGCTGGAGCTCACTGCGCCTGCGCCTCAGACACAGGGTATGGACAGTTCTTGTGACTGTCGAAAGTGAAACTAAACTAAACCCGTTCAGAGCCGACGGTGACGCAGTGAGGTGAGTATTTCTTATGATTAACACGAAATAACGGAACATTTATCCCTTTTTCTTGGTTCAGTTCAACAGGAAGTAGCTTTAGAGATAAAACGGGTCAGAATTCTCCTTCATCGTTTTTTCCTCAATTCTTTGATTGTTCAGTTTACAATCTACTGCGTCACATTTAGTAACATCGCCATTACATGAGAGACCAGGACAGGACAGACCGGAGCACGACAGGCAGACATTAGATCTAATAATAGAACTGTATTTGTCTCATGAGGGTTTGGTTTTGTTGTAACATTTAACAAAATGATATGTTGTGTCTTGTACAACATATAATTTTTATTAAATATGACTTTAAAACAGTCAAACATATGTTCAGACTCCTTTATCTGAAACAAAGACGTTGGTCTGACGAATGTAAAAGTGACAATGATATGATGTGTATGTAATGTATGGTCAGTTATTTCTCCTGTTGTTATTTTATGAAGATCATGTCACCGCGTGATCGGATAAAAATAGGAACTATTATGTGATTTAGACGACCTTTGTCCTGTGTTTACCGCTTGTTCTGTTAGATTGAGCAACCACAAGTCAGATTATAATCTTCAACTGTCAAACTAAAGACAACAGTCTGTTTGTGCATTTTGTCAAACGAGTTCTGTGTTTGTGGAGAATAATTAATTTCTTTTTAATTTTTAATTTAATGATCTGAGGGACAATAAAGTCTAAAAGTCTAAAACTAGGCACGATACTTAAATATGTCAAATCTGAAATATAATCATTTCTCTTTCTCTTTTGATGAACCTGACTTACTTTAATTATAGGCACCTTAATATGAAAATACATATATACGGTTTATTTACAAGATATAAAAGGATAATATAAATCTTAACTGGCACAAAACAATCTATAACTCAGTCACATTTATAAACTCAACTTGACACAGATCATTTCCTCTGAGCTGTACCTCAATAATACCATTTATCTGTATTTTATTTTGAATTGATAAATTGTTGAGTGTTGTTTGAATTGTTCCTCTGAGTTGATTTTCAGCCAGTGTCGGGGAACACGAGTGCACCTTGAAAAAAAACTAGTTTGGATTCACAGTGGATTTATTTTTAACATTTTTGGAGAGTCCTGAACCGAAGAAGAAGCAAAACAATCGCAAATGTCAAATTTACAGAACCAGACAGTGGCACAGTCATGATTTGCCAAATTACACCACATTTTTTAATTAAAAGGTCTGATTTGGTCATGATAATTAGTAGGTGGTGTATCTTTTCAACCAAAACAGTGTGCCACAAGAGTTTGTGTGTTCAAAAGAACCAATGTGTATGATCCTTACAGCACGTGTTTGAAGTATTACCAGGGGTTGAAATGCACTTTTGTAATTATTACCCCATATTTCTAAACCACATGTTGAATAAGGCAAAACAAGACTAAAATACAAATATATAGAGGGCAATGTAACTCAAACGATGCTTGGTTTTGTTAATGATAGAAGTATTTTTAGAGACTGTACGTGTCTGATGTGAGGTTTCCAGCTTAGTTCACTGTAGTTATTGTTATAGTTGTAGTTAATATCATTTCAGACACTTCCTCTATCTTAGTTCCTCCTATTTCTATCCATTGTCTTTTGTTCACTTTAAAATTGCCAAACATTAGTATTTTTCTTCTTTTCTAGGTTTATTGATAATTTATTAATGTCCGTCCATGTTTTTAATGTATTTAATTCCTTGTTTACACAGTTTACTACCGTATTATAATTTCATTTTCTAATCTGTCATAGACTTCAACTATGAATGCAGTAAAGCCCGTCTTACTGATGTGTGGAGTTTAAATTATTGGGGATTATTATTGGTGTAAACGACTTTAAACATGGTTTTGGTTATTACTGGGTAAAGTATTTGTTTAGAACTGGTTTAGTCCTAGTTTAGTTCAGTTTGGATCAATAAACCATAAATCATGTTCAATATTTGACCAACATCTGATCTAAAAGTCTTTACAACAAAAGACAAGCAGCAATTCTGAATTTCCAAAGGTCGAAATGTCAGTTTGTTTCTGTTACAAATGAAGCAGAAAAAAACATGAACTGATCTCAAAAGTGTATTTGAGTCACAGAAAGAATCATTTGTGTTAAAGTAATATCTGTGGAGTAGATGACATGAAAGATTATTGTGGGGTCATTATTTCTGTAATTATTTGTCCTGTAAAACCTCCTAAAACCCTTTGTTTAAATAAAGAAATAATGTCAAACACAGTGTTAATGTGTTTAAAGCAGCTCTGATGTCACTCATGTGTCTGAGGCTTTTACTTTGACAAAACATCCTGGATTTCTCATATTTTGTGATATTCTGAGGTTAATCCCAGTTTCTCAGTGAATCACATGATGTTCCACTGAAACATTTACAATGTATTTGTTCACAAACCTTTAAAGGCTCTGACTAATATATAAATGTAACATATGAATGCACTGTCTCTGTGTAAATAGTTTTTGCTTGAACTCCTGTGCCGTTGTGTCTTTTGAGTGCAGTTTGAGTCAGAGATTAGAGACTTAGACGTCCTTCATAGTTTGATATATTTTTGCCACACGCCTTTAGTCGATGAATCGTTGATAAGGCACGTCTGTATCGACCACTGCCCTGATATCGTCCCGGGCTAAATATGTATAAGACACAGTTTATAAAAGTCACAGCTGTGTGTAATGTGGTCATGTGACCAGCAGAGGGAGACACAGGTCAGAGCTCTGGTGCAGGACACACAAACATTACACACAAACTCCACATCTGTATGTTCTGTTCACATCTTCTTCTGATTCCAGCTCCTACAACATGGACCCACCTGGACCTGGCCCCGGGTCTAAACCCAGACCTGGACCTGGCCCCGGGTCTAAACCCAGACCTGGACCTTACCCCAGGTCTAAACCCAGACCTGGACCTTACCCCAGGTCTAAACCCAGACCTGGACCTGGCCCCGGGTCTGTGTCTCTGAAAAGTGACTGCTCTAAATTACTTCCTCCGGTCTTTAAAGAAGCTCCTCCTGAAGACCAGAGGTGAGACTGTCATTTGAACAGTTCTTTTTATGTTGATAAATGAGACCAATCTGAGTCGAGCTGTTTCCAGGGGTGAAAGTACTTTTATTCTTTTGCTGGTACTGTCACATTTTTGTTTATATTGGTTAATATAAATTATAATTCCTTTGTTTGTGAATTCTGATCACTGACAATGGCAATAAACCGATTCTGATTCTGAAGTCAAGGCAAGGTAAGTTTATCTGTAAAGCACAATTCATACACAAGACAATTCAAAGTGCTTTACAGGAAAAGTTGCATTAAAATCACAAAACACAAAAAGACACAGAAACATTTTAAGATAAAACACTTTAAAAGAGAAGAGTGCAGATAAATATTTCAGTTGTCTGCACATCTTCTGAATGATAGCTAATCCTAACACAGAAAACACAGAGTAATCTGCTATAATTTGGTTTATGTAGAATTATTGATAAAAATGTATATCATCACAATATTAAATTGTGTTTAAAATCAGGGCCATGGTGTTTTTTCCTCAACACCAGATCATTTTCTGATGCATTTTATCATAAAGACTCACATCCAGCAGCACTTCTGTGCACGATTAATGGAATTCACTTAAATTCCCTTTGAAGCCTCTGGACAAAGTACTCTGTCTGTCATGTTTAGATCATAAGACTATTTTAAATTAGGCCCAATGAGGAGTGACAGTTAGCTCTTGACTGAGGATGTCATTGATTAGACTTAACTGTAGCTCTGACACAACAAGACGGTCTTCTTTGGCCTAAATAAACTCTCCGTCAGTGACCATTATTTTTCACTTGGGCTGTTAACCTGAGAAGGAGCAACACTCAACGCCTCATTACATTCACCTGCGACTAATTTGCGTAAATGGTCCAATAAGAGTCCAGTGTTTCTTACAGTAGAGCTGGAGGCCACAGTGACTTTGTCCAGAGAAACTATCTGGTCAGATAAAGAGTCTCACACACGTTTGGGTCCAGGCACAATGACCCAGGGTTAAGAAGTGGATAGTTAAGTGTCATCCAGGTTTTTATGTCCTACTTGATGGGTCTGGTCCAGAGTCTGGAGCTCCAGCCACACGCCCTACACTGTGGAGAAGCAGAGGCAGAAAATCTGATTAAACAACTTTACACTGTATCAAGAAAAAATGCTCACAACTAGAAAGATTATCTGTCCATACAGCAAGTAAATTTTACAAAGAAAAAACCCTACACATGAAAATGAATCAACAGAGGGCTGTGCCCCACTGACTGGAGCTGGACACAAGTCATTAGTATTTGTAAAATTCATGTTAATGACATAAAGAAGGTCATAAAAATAGATATAGTCGTACAAACAACTGGAACAATAGCTGTATATGTATCAGACTGATGAAAATACACCAGAGTACAGGAAATCTCATGGGGGAGACCCCCAAACCCCCCTCAGTTATATTAGTCCAGGACCCCTCAAGTCACTGAACTTACAACATGCACAAAACTATGCAGCTAGAAATTGAACAGCCATGAATCTTAAAGTTATTTCTAAAGAATCATAAAAATATTTGATTCATTTTAAACGTCACACATAAGTTCATTTGAGCGATTTGGAAAAGTGCCCTTTTGTTCATGGTCGAGCACCTGCCCCTCAAAATGTCTGTGCACGTCCCTGCCCACAAGATTAGACTAATCTAAGATTAGATTAGACTAAGTAACTAATACATTTCTTCTTATAATAATAATAATAATAATAATAATAATAATAATAATAATAATGTAAACTAAAGCTTACGTTCCACCAATCAAACTTTCCAGAGAATAGTGAAAGTGTAAGTAGTTCTGGCCTTGAATCCTCCTGACCGTCAGAGCAGGAGACATCTGTATGTTCTGTTCAAATCTTCTTCTGATTCCAGCTTCTACAACATGGACCCATCTGGACCTGGCCCCGGGTCTAAACCCAGACCTGGACCTGCTCCCAGCTCTGTGTCTCTGAAAAGTGACTGGTCTAAAGACTTCCTTCCTCCAGACTTTAGAGAAGCTCCTCCTGAAGACCAGAGGTAAGACCTGCTTAATCCAGAGCTCTGGACATGTTCTCAGGACAGCGCCACCTGCTGCTCGTCCTTCATCAGTGCAAACAGTGATCCTGTGTTTAATGGAGCTGCTCTCAGTGTGGGACAGATGAGTTCAGGTGGGACAGGATCACAGGGGATTCTACAGATTGTACAGAGTCTCAGAGAGTCAGCTGTTCTGAACCAGGACTGAACACATCACAGTCAAACAACTGCACTACTGTACATTATGGACTTGTATTTATTATTCACTCTGGTTTTCAACTGCATTTAACAAAAGATTAACTTTCCTGACACATTTTGTCCACAGTCTTTAGACTGAGCAGATCGTCCCATGAGGCTAAACTCATTCTACATCAGACCTGATGAGTCTAAATGAGTCCAAAAGCAGCTGGTCCTGCTCAGAGCTGTGGGACTGTCCTGTTCACTGTCTCTGTGTGAACCTCCTGTACACTCTGTATACAGCCCCACTGTGCTGCAAATATAAGAAGGACACAAAGCCCAAAGTATCTCATAATGATGCACGGAAACCAGAGTTTGAACAACATATTCAGATGATGAGTCGGTCCATGCATTTATTTCTAGTCTGGATTATTGTAAAGGCCTGTTCTCACGTCTCACACTGTCCTCCATCAGACAGTTACAACTGATACAACATTATCCCAGTGTCCTGAGTGTTACACTGGCTTCAGGTCCCTCATAGAATTAATTTAAACATTCTTTTATTGTCCACAAATCTCTAAACCAGGGGTGTCACTCATTTTGAGAGGGGGCCGGTTGAATTGTCAGACCTGCAGACTCTGAGCCCCGTCGGCTCCTGAGATCAGCTGTGTGTCTCTTAGTGGTTCATGTTGAAGTCTCATTTTGTTTTTATTAGAGCTGTCAAATGATAATAAAAAAAATCAAAATTAATTAATCAACCCTTTTTTGTAGTGTAAAGATTGGTTTAGTTCTAGTTTTATGTATTTCCCCAGATTTCAATCCCATATGTCAGGTCTGGTGTGATGAGAGGACAATAAAGTAAATATAATGTGGTTTTGTTCAAAATATATTGCAATTTGTATAAAATTGCGATAGTACATTTTTATACGACCTTTCCATGTCATTTTGCGATCTATGATCACAAATTTTATATAATCAACCCTTTCTATTTCATGGTTATTTAATTTAATCATAATATAATTTTCTATTTGTTTATTGCTAAATACCATGAATTTAGTTTTGTTCAGGTTCAATGATAATTTATTTTCTACAAACCAATTATTTGGTTTATATAGTTCTCTTTCCATCACAGTCTCCATGAGATTTTGACCCGAGCAGGAAACTGTGGTATCGTCAGCAAACAGGACAAAATTAAGAACATCAGAAACCTTAGAAATATCATTTATGTACAACATAAATAATTTAGGGCCCAAAACAGAGCCTTGTGGCACCCCACAATTAACCCTCTGCCAACAAGATTCAGCTCCTTTAAAATGAACTTAATGAAACCGATCTGATAAATAATGTTGAGATATAATGAGTATACTTTTCCCCTAAAGCCATATTTTTCTAGTTTTTGTTGTAAAATTGTATGATCAATCGTATCAAATGCCTTCTGTAAATCCAAAAAATAATCCTATCGTATGTAAATAAAGGTCAATTGATTGTGAAATATTTTCAGCCAGGTTTACCACTGCCATTGTTGTGGATCTGTGAGAAAACCAAACTGATGCTCATTCAAGATATTAACTTCAACTAATTTATCTAATCTTGTAACAAATAACTTCTCTAATATTTTAGAAAATTGTGAAAGCAAAGAAACTGTCCGATAATTACAAGTCACTGCTTGTCACCGCCTTTGTGCAGTGGAAAAACCTTAGCTATTTTCATTTGGTTTGGGACAATTCCTGTTTTAAATGATTGATCACAGATAAAGGCAAATGGATGGACAATATATTTCATTATATTTTTAACTATATACATATCGGATCCATTTTTGGCCCGAGCCAGTAAACTGGCGAGGGTCATTGTTCTTCGTCGGTTTCTTGCTTATTATTTTTCCCGTTTTCATACTTTTCGCGGGCCTTTTTGACCCAGTAAACATGCACGAAAAGTCTTCAATATATAGTCGCGATCGGATCGAATCGGACCCTATGGGAAATGGGACGAGCAAATTTTGCCCGATGCGCACGAAACTCGGAACAGTGATAGAGAACAGTGAACCGAGCAAAACATGACATTGGAGCGCGGCCCTCGGACCAAGCGCACGGCGGCCATATTGGATCCAAGTCGCCACGCCAGTTTGACTTTTTTTTTTTGAGCTAACAGAAGGCCTAGGGTTTTGGTCCGACATTGTTGTGACATACACGTAGTCGATCTACATGGATTGAAATTCAATAGTTATCCACTTTTTTTTCGGATATCTCAAATGGTTTCGCCGTGGCTCGCCATCGAAGAACGCCTTCGTTTCCTGTTTTTCCGATCGCATGTCACGGCTACACGCTTGAACTCAGAGAGCTGTAATTTCAGTCAAGTGTGCGTAATTATGGTCTGAATGTAATGCATTAATAAAAATACATAAAAAGTACTCGCTAGCGCCCCCTACCTATTAAGTGAAACATCGACTTTGTCCAATTTGGACGAAACTTGGGTAATATGTCCAGTGCAGGGTGCCATGAAAAAAACTGAATTAGTGATATGGTGCATTTATCACCGTTGGCCACCAGGGGCGCAAAGAGTACTTTTAAATAGTTCCTGCGCGCACACGCATACTCCGATCGACATGAAATTTGAAACACTCGTCTACAAAAAGCTGCTGAAACCATTTATATGCACACAATAACAATCAACCCTACGGCGCCACCTGTAGGAGCGCACTAAATTACAATGGGGAGAAAAAACATTACTTTGAATTTTATTAGTAAAAATTTGCAGACAATTCCTAGACGGCCTCCTGATCAGAAAAGCCAATGAGACCCATCACCTATTCTTCACACTTTTGCCTCTAGAGCCCTCCAGAGCTCCTATTCATTGTCTATGGGACTCTGACTGTCTTCACACAAGGCTGCAATAAAAAACAACTAAAACCTGCAGGACAGCCACCAAACTCAATACAGTGACTCATTTTAAAGGACATTAATGGGTCATAACTGTATTTTTCCTGAAACTAATAAACAGCCTCTACAGCGCCACCTTTTGGGTCAGGCCTATGGAGAGGGAGACACATTTACTTTGGAGGAGGCCCATAAAATTTGGCACAGTGATAGTACACGTGAAAACGCCACTTAAAGTTTTTGTTTTCCATTGAGAACTTGTCCTAGGGTTTTGTCCCGACACCGGTCTAACATACACGTGCCTAATCAAGACAGAATGAAATTTAATAATCTGCCAATTTTTTTTTTGCCTATCTCGCGTGGTTTAGTCATGACTTCCTGTGAAAAATCACCTCTATTTCCTGTTTCTTTGCGTGCTCCTCAAAGACACATGCACTGGACCTACAGAGTCCAAATTGCCACCAATGATGGAGAATTAAATACTACACAAAATAGACTAGGGAGCACAGGACCACGAGTCACTATAGCGCCCCCTATAGTTCAGTTAAAAGCTACAAGCTTGTCCGATTGACACCAAATTTGGGGAGATGATTCTTCGCGTCACAAGATGCAAATAAGTCAATGGGACACATGCCCTATTCTTCACAATTTTGCCTCTAGAGCCCCCTTTTGGGTGAGGCCTATAGAGAGGGAGACACATTTACTTTGGCGGAGTCCTGTGAAATTTGGCACAGTGATAGTACACATAAAAACCACCCTAAAACATAATTGGTGCAAACTCATCAGACAAACGACGAGGCAGCCATATTGATTTCAATTTTAAATGCCACTTTAAGTTTTTGTTTCAAATTGAGAACTTGTCCTAGGGCTTTAGCCCGACATCGGTCTATCATATACGTGCCTGATCGGGGCGCATTGAAATGTAATAATCTGCCAACTTTTTGGCATATCTCACACGGTTTCATCGTGATTTCCTGTATAAAAACACCTTAATTTCCTGTTTATTTGAATAACTCTCCCAGCCACAGGTATTGCCCTGCAGAGCCCAAACTGTAGTCACAGATGCAGAATAAAATATTAAACGGAACAGACTCAGGAGCACATAAGCAGTTTTCACTATAGCGCCCCCTGCTGGTCATGTAAAAGTGCCAACATTTCCTGATTTCCACGAAACCTTGTAAACTGATTTTAAGCGGCAAAAGCTGCAAAAAAGTCAATTACACCAATGTCCTATTTTGGATCGTTTGGCCTGGGGGCCACGCATATTCCCTATTCATTTCCTTTGTATATTGTGTGTTTTTATAGAAGAGATATACTGTAATTACTGTAATCACTTTATTCTTGTATTTCCTATTATTTACCTCAGATAAGTTATTTGTGTCAATAGTGCTCATTATATTTCTTTGTCTTTCTGTTTATTTAGAACCACACACACACACGCCCACCCACCACCCCTGCAGACCCGTATCGTCATAATTTCGGTACAACTGTGATGACCTGGTGGAAATAAAGCTGATTAAGGATTCTCTGGCCGGAGTCTGTCTGTAGTGCTACCAACCTAAAAGAACCACTATCCATTCCTTACATAATCCACAACAAAGTTTAGTCCCATCAAATGTTATCCGTCCCATCGCATGTTGTCAGTCACGCATTGTGTTATTTGTTCCGTTGCAAATCTTTAATATCCCTTACCGTGGTCCCTCGTGATTGTTCTGCCGTTCCACTTAAACGAATCAAAACACGACCATTCCTCGTCCATGTCGCTTGTATCTTCTTATGTTTCCACAGAATCCGCGCGTCTTACAATATCTGCGTTCTTGTAGGTAAGGTGTTCGTTGATGTACACTGCTCCCCTGTAACTTAAGTGCCTAGTGCAGTAGATCGACTATGCGCTTTCAGTTCACAAAGAGAACTACTATTGCTGGTTTGGCATTATTATGCTTTCGGGGAAGCAGGTGACATGCGGATATCTCTTTTGGGTCAATTGTCTTTGGTTGAAAGAAAAGTAATTACTTGCTGCTCCAGTGTTAGCAACTCGTCCGGTCCCTCCAAGACGATGGTGCCAGCAGCAGCTACCTGTGCATAATTCTGATGTTTCTGATGGGCGCGCGGGTTGGGCGGGGGAGGCAGACTGCTCAGATCTCAGAGTGAGCCGTTTGCTTTTGCAAGGAGGGGGGGCCAGTCCAAGAAATTGGTGTTTTTTGGAAACTGTTATGTTATGGATATTGCACAACGCAAAAATTGATCAACAAAGCCCTTAGAATAGACTGTGTAAAGGGCAAAATAGCATATGAACATGGGTCCTTTAAAAGGGATTTGTCAAGTTTAACCGTTGTATTTATTGAACATGTGTAAATTATATTAACTTATATATATTTGACAAATGTTTGTGGTTCAATTCTATGTAAAACACTTTGAGTTGTCTGAGTGCATCAAAGGGGCTCCACAAATAAACGTGACTTGACTGAATGCAGCTGAAAAAGCCCAGGGCCAGTAGTGCCAGTCTCCTGTTCTGTCAGGCTCTTGTGAACACTTTTCAGACTCTCATGACAAACCTGAAGTATAAACTCATGTGTGTCCTGAATGACTCTCTGAACTCTCTGGTGGCGATGCTGGTGAGTCCCAGGTTTAGTGCTGTTCAGTGTCACTGCTCTTTATGAAACACTGAGCTGTCGTTTGTTGTTGTGTCCTTATTGTGTTCTTTAATGGGCCGTGAGTCTGAAACAAATAAATGAGGGTAATTTTCTTGTTTCACAGGGAGCCAGGCCCAGAGCAGCAGCTGGACGCCATATTCAGGGTGAGCAGCCCACGACCGCAGCATGTGTGGGGTTCTCTGGGAGCTCCTCAGGTTCTGTCTTTGACTAAAACTCTCCTCTTATTGTTCTGTTCAGCGTCTGGAGGAGGACGTCCTGACTTTTGTCAAAGAGCAGCTGCAGAGGCTCCACAGGCTCCTGGTCTCAGATTACCCAGAATGCTCTGAGAGTGAGGAGGAGGAGCCGAGCAGCAGAGAGGTTCTGAACATCACCCTGGACTTCCTGAGGAGGATGGACCAGGAGCAGCTGGCCCAGCGCCTGCAGCACAGTAAGAACTCTGTTACTGTCCATCTGAGGAACAGCTCCTGGATCTGATCTGTTTAACTTTACAATTTAAAGTAGATCGTTTCATTTGACATTTTAGTGAAGAAGAAGTTTTCACAAACAGAAGGATCTTGAGTTGACTGTTGTTTGTGTCTTGATTCAGGAAACACTGTTGGAGTTTGTAAAGATAAACTGAAGTCTCATCTGAAGCAGAGGTTTAGCCGTGTGTTTGAGGGCGTGGCTAAAGCAGGAGACTCCGCCCCCCTGACCCAGATCTACACAGAGCTCTACATCACAGAGGGCGGGGCCTCAGAGGTCAACCAGGAACATGAGGTCAGACACATGGAGCGAGCGTCCAGGAGAGCGGCCGCTCCAGAGAAAACCATCACATGTGAAGACATGTTTAAGCCCCGCCCACATTCACCAGAGCCAATCAGAGTGGTGCTGACGAAGGGTGTGGCCGGCGTGGGGAAAACAGTGCTGACTCAGAAGTTCAGTCTGGACTGGGCTGAAGGCAAAGCCAACCAGGACACACAACTTCTGTTCCCGTTCGCTTTCAGAGAGATCAATGTGCTAAAGGAGAGAAGCTTCAGCTTGGTGACACTTGTCCATCACTTCTTTAGTCAAACACAAGCAGAACTCTGCAGCTTTGAAGATCTCCAGGTGCTCTTCATCTTTGATGGTCTGGACGAGTGCAGACTTCCTCTGGACTTCGGCCGAACCCGGGTCCTGAGCGACCCCACAGAGTCCGTCTCAGTGGACGTGCTGCTGGTGAACCTCATCAGGGGGAGCCTGCTTCCCACCGCTCTCCTCTGGATAACCACACGACCCGCAGTGGCCAATCAGATCCCTGCTGAGTGCGTCTCCATGGTGACAGAGGTGCGAGGGTTCACCGACCCGCAGAAGGAGCAGTACTTCAGAAAGAGGTTCACAGACGACACCATCATCTCTCACATCAAGAGCATCCGCAGCCTCCACATCATGAGCCACATCCCAGTCTTCTGCTGGATCCTCTCCAGGGTTATGCAGAAGCTTCTGGAACAAACAGAGAGACCAGAGCTGCCCCGGACTCTCACACAGATGTACGTCCACTTCCTGGTGGTGCAGGCCAAAGTCCAGAACATCAAGTATCACCAGGGATCAGGGGCAGACTTTCACTGGACTCTAGAGACCAGGGAGATGGTGAAGTCTCTGGGCAAACTGGCCTTTGAGCAGCTGCAGAAAGGAAACCTGATCTTCTACGAGTGTGACCTGAGCGAGTGTGGGCTGGACGCTGCAGCGGCCTCAGTGTACTCCGGAGTGTTCACACAGGTCTTTAGAGAGGAGCCAGGCCTGTACCAGGACAAGGTCTACTGCTTCATCCATCTGAGTATGCAGGAGTTTCTGGCTGCTCTTCACGTCCATCAGACCTTCTTCAGCTCTGGACAGAACTTGCTGTCACCACCACACTCCTCTGACAGTCCTGAGTCTGAGGCAGACTTCTACTGCTCTGCTGTGGACCAGGCCTTACAGAGTCCAAACGGACACCTGGACCTGTTCCTGCGCTTCCTCCTGGGGCTGTCTCTGCCGACCAATCAGAGCCTGCTGCAGGGTTTGCTAACAGGAAGTGGTTCAGGGACCAATCAGGAGACAGTAAAATACATCAGAGAGAAATTGAATGAAAAGGGGCTGTCTCCAGAGAGAAGTCTGAACCTGCTCCACTGTCTGAACGAGCTGAACGACCACAGTCTGGTGAAGCAGATACAGAAGTACATGAGAGCTGGACGTCTCTCCTGGTTAAGTTCTCCTGCTCAGTGGTCGGCTCTGTCCTTCCTCTTACTGTCCTCAGACTCAGACCTGGAGGAGTTTGACCTGAGGAAATACCAGGCCTCAGAGACAGCTCTCCTGGGTCTGCTGCCGGTGGTCAAAGCCTCCACCAAAGCCCTGTGAGTCCAGACTGTGTTTAAACTCTTGTGTCATGTTCTAGTCTCTAATGTCCCTCTCTGTCCTCGGACTGTGTTTAAATTCTTGTTCAGTTCAATTAAATTTATTTTTGTAGTTCCCAAAATCACAACAACAGTTGCCTCGATGGGCCACAGGTAGAAAGCAGTTCAGATAAACAATGTTCAATAGAATTTAGCAGTAGATAAATGTCCCGGAGCATCCCCTGCCCTTGACCCTCCTTCTCTCAAGGAAAAACTACAAAAAACCCTCTGGGAAAAAGTAGAAACCTCGGGGAGAACCAGAGTGATTCTCACTCTCCCTCATTTAATGAGGGAGAGTTCCTCCAGACAGATGACGAACAGTCCATCCAGCACAGAGAGGTCCCCCAGGCAGACAGAGAACAGTTCATCTAGAGCAGAGTAGAAGTAGTTCCTCAAAGGCAGAAGAGGATCAGTTCTTCCAGATCAAGGAGAGTTCCTCCAGGCGGATAAGGGGGGGACATCACTGGACCAGCCGCCGCGGTGTCTGGAACTCCCCGAGAAAGAAAAACATGTGAACAGCAATGAACAGACTGAACTGATCTTAATCCCCCGCTATCTTGGGGTCCATTTGACCCCATCTAGATTTTTTTTTGTTTGACATTTTATTGCTATGAAACTTTCATGGGTGGTCCAAAACATCACCTAACATGCAATTTATGCAAAATGTTTCAATAAAATTAGTATTTTTTTCCTGATATGAAAACGTATATTGCTCTTTGACCAAATGTGCAGCTCAAACAAAGAGAGCACAAGGGTTAAATATTGTCGATATGGAAAGTTTGTCCCCTTGTGTCATGTTCTAGTCTCTAATGTCCCTCTCTGTCCTCAGACTGTGGGCCTGTGGACTGTCCCCTCACAGCTGTGGTCCTCTGGCCTCAGTCCTCAGCTCCTCCAGTCTCACACTCCTGGATCTCAGTAACAACGACCTCCAGGACTCAGGAGTGGAGCTGCTGTGTGAGGGACTGAAGAGCGCCCCCTGCAGACTGGAGACTCTCAGGTAAGACGCTCCCATGATACACTCTGCCCCCTGTGTCCACATGAGTGTAATGCTGCCCCTTGTGTCCACATGAGTGTAATGCTGCCCCTTGTGTCCACATGAGTGTAATGCTGTGTGTCTTTAGACTGTCTGGATGTCTGGTCTCAAAAAAGGGCGGGGCTGCTCTGGCATCAGCTCTAAGCTCCGCCCACTCTCATCTGAGAGACTTAGACCTGAGCTACAACCATCCAGGACCCTCAGCAGAGCTCCTGACCGCTCTACGGGACGACCCCCACTGCCCCCTGGACTCTCTCAGGTCTGGGTCTGGTTCAGTCTATGGTCCACGGTTGGTCCAGGTCTTGGTCTCTGGTCTGGTCTAAACTGGACTTGTGTGTTTCAGGTTGGATCCTGCTGGAGAACAGTGGATGGTCCCAGGTCTGAGGAAGTGTGAGTGTCTTTCATTAATTTCATGAAGACATTAACATTATGTGACTTCATCAGACTTCACAGTTCTAGAGAAATAAGAGGTTTGAACGACAAGCAGTTCATACTATTACAGTGTGAGTTTATTTGAAAGATTTAAGCTTAACTTAACATTTGTTTTGCCCAAATGTTTATTTCAATAATCAAAGTGGCAAAACGTTTTTCATAAAATGAACAATCCAAGCAGCATCACAACTATAACAAAATAATAATTATTAAAACAAAATCAAATGACATTAATCCATGAGGACTTTAATTCATATAAATAGCACATTCTTCTGAGTCTTAAGGCTCCGTTACATGAAGTCCTGTCACAGATTTATAAAAAGGACATAATTTTATTCTTGAAAGCAATAAAATAAGGTTTTACTTTTAGGAATCTATATTTGTGTATTTGTTACAGGCAAAGTTTATCATTTCTATTCTATAGGACGCATTTAGGCAAAGTAGAGAATCTGATGTTGTGCTGTTTCACGAAATGTAAACAAGAACACACCAAATGTAGATTTTTTGTTTTCGTGACATGGCTGTGATAAAGTCTGCTAATGCTTCACTAATTTTGGTGACAAATTAATGATGTTTTTGTGAGTCCTTATAGGGGCCTATGTAAAAGCCCTGTTAAAGTGAATGAAAGAATCACGAGTGATTTTTTGACGTTTCCTCACTGCAGACTTCATTGTATGACATGTGAACAGTATTTCCATTGTACACATTAAACTGTAAATGTCTTATATTGACAACTTTAAATGAACAGAACATTAGCACCATGCAGCTAGAGAAGATGGCGGAGCACAAGTTCACAAGTACAAACGCATGGTCTAATTCACTCAGCAAAACGTCTCTAAACCAACGCTGGATACACAGTACAGTGCTTTAGTAATGTACAGACTGCAAAGATAAAATGTATGGTAGCCTTTACCTGTTAAAGTGAATGAAAGAATCACGAGTGATTTTTTGACGTTTCCTCACTGCAGGACTTTATTACAATGAGGTAAACCCGCGAAATCCCCCTTGTGGTTGGTGAAAGGCGTTACCAGTCAAACAAAAAAAAGGATTTAAGGCTTACTAGCCGATGACCTATTCTAGGATCACAATTCCCTTGGAGAATGAAACAGTTTTTCTAGGAAACATGAAATAAACATTTGTGCCTACTTTTTAAACTGTATTTATATTGTTTTTAAGAATACGAAAATTAATATGAATTAATATTTATTGCAAACCTATTTACTGTTTTTAGCTTTTTCTATTACTATGAAATTATTGTACGAACTGCATCACTGTGGAACAGTATGAGTATCATTCTAATCTATTACACCTACAGCTTTTAATTTCATGTGGGCTATATATGTCTGATCTGTTCTCTGCAGACGACATAAATAGCCTTTTCTAAATCAGAAGTGTAAACCCAGGTCGTTCTGACGCTGTAGACGAACAGATCTGATCAAACAAACCTATTTAATCAATTACATTTATTTTTGTCACGCCCAAAATCACAACAGCAGTTGCCTCGATGGGCCACAATGAAACAGTCAATAGTCAATAATTGAAAAGATGTTTAAATAAACTGTCCCAGAGCACCCTCCTTCTCTCAAGGAAAAGCCAAGTATATAAATAATTTTAAAACATTCTGACAGAGCTAAATGATTAAAGTGTCCTGTGTTTGTGTCTCAGATTCCTGTGAGTTCTCTCTGGATCCAAACACAGCTCACAGAAACCTCAAACTGTCTGAGGACAAACGGACAGTGACCAGAGTGAAAGAGGAGCAGCAGTGTCCAGATCATGAGGACAGATTTACAGACTGGCCTCAGGTCCTGAGCAGCACTGGCCTGAGGGGGCGCTGTTACTGGGAGGTGCAGTGGAGCGGGACGGACATTTATATAGCAGTGAGTTACAGAGGAATCAGACGGAGAGGAAAGAGAGAGGAGAGCGAGTTTGGAGACAACGATCAGTCCTGGAGTCTGAGGATCTATGATGGACGTTACTATTTCTGTCACAACAGACCTCTTCCCCTCCCACCGTCTCTACAACAATCGTTCAGGTCTCATGTCTGTGTTCCTGGACTCTGAGGCTGGATCTCTGTCCTTCTATGACGTCGGCTCTGATGGAGAACTGTTCCACCTCCAGACCTTCAGATCCTCCTTCACTGAGCCTCTGTTTCCTGGGTTTGGACTGTTGGGTGAAGGTTCTTCTGTGTCTGTGGTGGAGCTGAAGAGAGCGCCCCCTGGTGGACAAGTGTGACTCTTCTATGTTACTCCGTCCCGCACACTTTCGCCTCTTGTTGCTATGGCTCTGCACTTCCGTTGTAAATATCCCTTTTGTCTCGGGCCTGTCTGAAGAGCTACGAAGGATTTTTAGACGACACAACATCCCTGTTTACTTCAAACCAGGCAACACTTTAAGATAGAAACTGGTCCATCCGAAAGACAAGATGCCAACACAAAACAGAGCAATGTAGTTTATTCGATAGAGTGCAGTGAGGACAGCTGCAAAGAACATAGTGAGACCAAACAGCCACTGCACAAAAGGCTGTACCAGCACAGACGATCAACCACAGCTGGACCGCAAAGTGCAGTCCATGTGCTCCTGAAAGCAACAAACCACTCGTTTGAGGACAGTGAGGTGAAGATATTGAGCAGAGAGAAGAACTGGTTTGAAAGAGGAGTAAAGGAAGCTATTTTTGTAAAAAGAGAGAATCCCTCTCTAAACAGGAATGGGGGCTTAAGATTTAATTTAGCTCAGATTTATGACAGCATCCTAACACCTTGGTCCAAGTCAATAGACCAGCCACATCCTAATCAGACACTCAGCAGTGATGAGGGAGTAACAGCTATCAACAGGACAATAGAACAAAGGCTATCATTACAGATGAGCCTCAGGTGACACAAGGCAGGGCAAACTATTGACCTGACAAAGACAGGCCATTATCAGTGACTCCTCCCTGTGGGCGGGGCTCTCGATACTCAGAGTAGCATAAACCAGAGTTCCCAGACCAGCTCAATGACTGACAATGACTTCTGGATAGAACCTGAAACGTCTCAATCTTCAAACAGCGTCCGGATGACAACCCTGAAACCTTTTCTACAATATATTAGCATAGTGATAACTGTCAATATCTGTTTATTACAAGGCTGTTAGCATGTACGCTCATTTTGCCACTATTCGCAAATAGTAACAATCTACACATAACACTTCTTCAGGTGTAATGTTTTCTAAGTCTGTTCTGGTGTTATTTTAGTGTGCACCAGTGGTTTTAGTCGCTAAAACAGACTGGAGGCTAATGCTTATGTTACTATTGAAAATTCACCAGGCTACACAATGTTTATTTATTTTTATTTTTTTTTACAAACACTGGAAGGGTCTATATCATTTGAATATCGTCATGGGGAGAGTGAAAAATAAAGACATTCATTTTTGTCCATATCACCCACTCTGTGTCAATCATTGAGCAAACATTTCTCAGAGGTTTTAAATGCCACTGCACCTTTATTCAGTTCTGAAGCCTTAACATCAGGTCTGTCTCACACCAGGATCATTATGGATTCATGAAGGTTAAGGATTTTAAACTTGGAGTCAGAATCAGAATCAGAATCAGAAGCGGTTTATTGCCATTGTCAGTGAAATTCACAAACATAGGAACTTGCTTCGGCGAAGGTGCAACATAAAGCAATGAGTAAAATATAAAAAATATATAAAAAGGCATGCATAAAAATTAAGAATAAAATAGACTAAGATAGACTATATACAGAATGTACAGTTGGCAGATAGTGCCATGTGCAAATGTGTAGTGCAAGTAGATTGTTCTTATATAATATATGGTTAAAGTGGCAGGTGTTACAAAGTGTTCATGAGTCCAACGGCAGAGGGAAAGAAACTGTTCTTGTGGCGGGAGGTTCTGGTCTGGATGGACCGTAGCCTCCTGCCCGAGGGGAGGGGCTCAAATAGTCCGTGTCCAGGGTGAGAAGGGTCAGCTGTGATCCGACCTGCTGCGTCCCGAGTCCTGAGACGTACAGGTCCTGGACAGATGGAAGGCTGCAGCCGATCACCTTCTCAGCAGAGCGCACAATGCGCTGTAGTCTCTGTTTGTCCCTGGCTATGGCTCCAGCGTACCACACGGTGATGGAGGAGGTGAGGATGGACCACACGGTGATGGAGGAGGTGAGGATGGACCACACGGTGATGGAGGAGGTGAGGATGGACTCGATGATGGCCGTGTAGAACTGCACCATCATCTCCGCTGGCAGCTTGGCTTTCCTCAGCTGCCGCAGGAAGTACATCCTCTGCTGGGCCTTCTTGATGATGAGCTGATGGTCGGCTCCCACTTGAGGTCCTGAGTGATGGTGGTGCCAAGGAAGCGGAAAGAGTCCACGGTGGTGATGGGGGAGTCTGTCAGGGCGAGGGGGGGCAGGGGGGCTGAGACTTTCCTGAAGTCCACGATCATCTCCACTGTTTTCTGGGTGTTGAGCTCCAGGACTTCAGGATAATGTGGAACAAGAAAGACTGGACTGAGAGCCACATTTGGACGTCTGCTTTAGTGAATGTTCCACCAGGACATGACCAGATGTTCTCAGACTGAGAGGAGACCTGCATCGGGCCAGATTGACAACCATTTGAAAGCGTTTTTGCAAGTTGTCTGGAGGAGAGTTGAATTGTTTAAAAATGTACTAAATGAACTATCAGTGTACTCATTCTAATTTACTATGACAAGGCAATCTATTGGCCTTTTTCCTGTTTTGAAGAGTCATTTAAGGCAGTAATTGACTCATTGGCGCATGACCCCAAAAAAGTTCTTTACTTCCACATTACTTCCTGATACGGAGGTGGCCATCTTTGCTTTAGGGCGCCACATGACGACAATCTCCCATGATGCTTTGAGTTTTTGTCATGATGTACATCCAGGAGGGATACTGCTGTAATTCCTGAAATACGAGAGGGTTGGGATTCACGTTGCCTCGGGCGGGACATTTAAATCAAAACACACAAGACATTGTACAAACTTACATTAATATTTAGTTCTGATGTCAGTAAATCATCTAAATGTTTTATTGTCCTTTTTTTTTTCCTCCATCCCAGAATTTAAACATTCTGATAGATATTTCACATTCCTACACATTTCATTTTCTCATCTTTTGCTCTTTTTGATATTGGTTTGTTTTTATTACAAAATGATAAACATATTTAACATAATAAACACTATATCCACAAAGAGCAGACATTCAGAACCAAACAACGGTGGAAATATAACATTAAACTAAAAAATACAAACGACAAAAACACTACATAAACATCTGAGGTCTGAGTCATAATCATAACAAGAAAACAATAAATACATCAATTATTAGAACCTTTTGGAGTGAAATAAGTATTTAACTGGATATTAAACTGTTGTATATGTTGATGATTTCTGGGTTTTTTTTAATAATAAGTTAGTTGGATTACATGTTTGATAGAATGATTCATTTCAATGTAGAGCTGTATTTGTTTTCGAACATTTTGTTTTGATGCATGAAATGAATTTTAACATTTTGTTCTTAAATCGGTCTGTAAAGTGTGCTTTTAACTGTTACTTTTAACATTTATGTTACTGTGTGTATTATGTTACTGTTATAATTTGACCGTGAGAGCCCAGAAAAGCACTTAATTAATAAAATGTAATATTATTCTTCTGTTTTCTGAAAAGGGTAGACTTCTATTTTTTCAAAAAGGTGGTACATGAGAAAAAAAGATGGTTATATTGTCGATTAATCTTTCACTTATTTTTTAAATAATAAACTTTCTTATCACAGTGTTACTTTTGTCATGCTTTTCATTTACAGATTATTGCATGTTACATTCAATTACAAAATACATTAAATAAAGTTATTATTCTTGACCTTTATTTAACCAGGACGGTCCCACTGAGAGTCACAATCTCTTTTTTACGAGAGCCGTTCCAGGACTGTGCTTTAAAAAGTACAATTTAACAAAGATGGAGTCCATGTTCAGCCTCAGAGTTCAAAGGGTGGGATTTCACACAAACCTTTGAGCTTTAGGTCCATTCACATATTTCAAGGATTTTATATTCGTCTTATTCACTTTTGCCTCTTTTTGCCTCAGATCACACTCCTGTAAAGGCACTTCTAGTTTGACAAAACCTCCTTCATGTAAAAGAAGAAAGAGGGAAAAGTCTCACTGATAAAATATTATATAAAGTACAGACTCCAAAACATTGTGTTCTGAAAGAAGAGGCTTTATGACTCAGACAGAAACACTCAGGACACATTTGTGTGTTTTTGATTAAAATCCTTCTTCATCTTTAAATATTCTCCTCCAGGACGTCGTCAAACGCCTTCACTTCAGCCTCATCTGAGGAAAACTGAGTACAATTCTCATATTCAAGGGTTTCAAGGCGATTAATCAAAAGAATAATCGTCAGACTAATCGATTACAAAATAACTGTCAGTTGCCCCCAGTGCAGTTCAGTTAACGATTAGTCGATTATCAATGTTTATAGTTGTAGCTTTAATCTAAATAAAATGATTCATCGATTAATACAAATCTAGGTCGACTAAAATGAACAATTAATCAAAAAGAGGATTATAGCCCTACTGGAGCAGATTGTGTTTAATCCCGTTTGTCCTGGTCAGGTTCTGGAGCAGATTGTGTTTAATCCCGTTTGTCCTGGTCGGGTTCTGGAGCAAATTGTGTTTAATCCCGTTTGTCCTTGTCAGGTTCAGGAGCAGATTGTGTTTAATCCCGTTTGTCCTGGTCGGGTTCTGGATCAGATTGTGTTTAATCCTGTTTGTCCTGGTCGGGTTCTGGAGCAGATTGTGTTTAATCCCGTTTGTCCTGGTCGGGTTCAGTACCTGGAGCAGATTGTGTTTAATCCCGTCTGTCCTGGTCGGGTTCAGTACCTGGAGCAGATTGTGTTTAATCCCGTTTGTCCTGGTCGGGTTCTGGAGCAGATTGCGTTTAATCCCGTTTGTCCTGGTCGGGTTCAGTACCTGGAGCAGATTGTGTTTAATCCCGTTTGTCCTGGTCGGGTTCAGTACCTGGAGCAGATTGTGTTTAATCCCGTTTGTCCTGGTCGGGTTCAGTACCTGGAGCAGATCCGGCAGACGGTCTTCGAGAACCTGAAGATGTTGAACCACGCTCCGTCCGTCCAGATCCACGACGTTCCCTCAGACATGCTCAGCTACGAACGCACGGACGAGCCGGACCCCGAGGAGCGCGGGGGCGACGAGAACTACACCAGGTCTGACCCACAATCCTCTGCTCTGTCTCCGTCTTTGTTTATCTGAATTTAAATAAAGGTTAAATGAATGAAAATCAGTTGAAGCTGCAGCGGATCAAAGCAGACGGTTCATTTTCTCTCTTTCATTCCTCTTTTTGTCACAGCTGCTCAAACGTATGGATTCTGTTGTTTATCACATGGTGCTGAAGCTGGTGACGACCAAATGGGGTTAACAACAATAACTTCATCAGTGGACTCTTAAAAGACTCTTTTAGACGGAAACGTGTTTGTCATTTTTAATATTGTCGTTTTGTTTTTAATAAAATAAGCGCTGCTCAAATGTCTGCGCTGTTGTTCTTGAGGCGGCCGCCAGAGGGAGACATTTACATTTACTTTTAATGTCACACAAAACTGTTGAAGTTTGTTCTTTTTCTGTTCGTGAACATAAGGACAGGACTCTGGGGGAAGTTTGGCCATTAACCCATTAACTCTTAAGACTTTAATTAGCGAGTTACATCATTAATTGAAAGCACAGATGTTCAAGAGAGTCAAGGGAAACTGGAAAAGAAAGAAAACGATATTTGGGAGAAAATATTTTGTCACGTATTACAATAAAGCTTTTTTATTTAGAGTAAATATTTTTAGTCGTGTTGCTGGATCATTTAACAAACTATAAAACATTATTTATTTCCTAAAATAAAACAAGATTTGTAAAAAGGTAAATTGATCCGGCTGCGTTTCTTAAAGCAAGACACTGCAGGTACAGAACTTTTTCCATTGAATCCACTTCATCCATAGATTTCTCTGGGACATTGTAACTTCCATTTTCTTCAAATGCATTTTTGTCCCTCGAGACATAAAGATCAGCCTTAAAGTAGATCCTACACAAACTGTACAATCTGGACTCAACAGATTTAGACCAAACACAAGGATTTGTTCAGATCTGATTCTGAACCTGATTTATTTATGTTTTAAGTCAAACAACAACAAAAAATTCAAGTGAAATTTGAATTTTTCGGCCGATTTTCAGTCAGATCTATTATTGGAGAGGTACTGTCTAAGGTTTGAGGACTGTATATGGGACACAGGACACAGTGGATGGTTGTGGTTGCTTTAATGAAGCTCAGGCAGCAGCAGAGGTCCATCCGTACAACAGGTGAGTGAGTCCAGGTATGAGTGGGTGTGGTCTATACAAGAGAAAAGTAACAATTTAAGTCTGGAGTAATAATGAAGCTAAACAAATGTACTGATTATATAATAACATAGAATAACTAATATATACAGGCTTAAAGGGTTTGAAGTAATGAACGTCATAAACACATGTAACACACAGCACGACACATCCCCGACAACAGTCAAACTGACGCACCAATCAAGGGCAAAACTAAACAGATATTACAATTAGGAACTTGAACAACAATCGAGACATTTGCCACACAATAACAAAGGACTTATCAAATGTCCAGGGATTTTAGAGTAATTTAGAACTTACTTTCAGTCAATAAACAACTGCAGCGTGATCGGCAAAGGTGCAGCACCACTAGAGGGCGCCCTATACAAATCTACTGCCTTTCCAACATCTATTTTTACTCAAAAGCTAATTAATAAATCCAAATCCTCTGTACATTTTATAACTAATATGTTACAAAATGAACTTGACATTTAAACCTGGTTCTGTCCATTTTCCAGATGTAAATGTCCCAAATATTTGTATTTTTTGTCGCTTTTACATAAATGCCTTATTTCTTACATTTATGTGAGTCGACTACAGGGAAGATTCAAACTGATATCTTTAATTTAAGGTGTTTTCCTGTTCACTCACCTTTAAACAAACAAAGGTGAGACAATGATGGACCATTACATTTCACTCTGAGTCAGATTTAAGTCCATTTTCAAAAGTGTTTCATGTGAGAGTTTAAACGTGTGGATGATAAAGTCTGACAGAGCAGGGCTGAGTTTAAAGATCTGGGCGGGACATTCATCACGTGTCTCTGAAAATATCACTCTCTCTCTCTCCCTCCCTCTCTCTCTCTCTCCCTCTCTGAATTGGCGAAGTCGATGTCAGATACCGTAATATTTTCTGGTCCCCTCCCCAATCGGGTCAATGCTGAAATGTACAGCCGCTTTTCAGCATTCAACTGCTGGTTGTCTAGTTGGTGCCCCCAAAACAACGTAGTCTTTGTTGACAATTGGAGTGCGTTCTAGGGAAAGCCCGGGCTCATACGCAGGGATGGCATCCATCCGACTTCGGAGGGTACATCACTTTTAGTTCGAAATTTGGCCGATAGCCTTAGTCGCCTAAAGTGACGCTCTAAATGTGAGTCCCGGGTGCAGAGTCTCTTCTCTGTCGCTAAGCTCTCGCCCGCGCTGTCACAGGTCAAGTGTTCAGAGTCAAAGCAAATAGAGACTGTGCGTGTCCCTCGTGTAAATAACGCCAATAAGTCAGATCCAAATACAGATAATTTAGGTGTCAGACCAAATAACTTAATACAAATAATCCCTACACATGATACAAATAAACTAATAAATAAGCATGTAAAATGTGGATTGCTAAACATTAGGTCAATTTCCTCCAAATCACTTTTAGTTAATGAATTAATTAACGATTATAATATTGATCTTTTAGCTTTAACTGAAACTTGGCTTCAACAAGATGATTATGTCAGATTAAATGAGGCCACCCCACAGAGTCATGTTAACTTTCAAGCTGCCAGGAGCTCAGGCCGGGGAGGTGGGGTGGCAGTAATCTCACATTCTAGTTTACTCCTGAGTCCTAAAATTAATAAAATTAATAATGAGTCTTCCTCATTTGAAAGCCTTATCCTATCAATCACCTGCCCAAACTGGAGAAACCAAAAAGCTGTTCTGTTCATAATAATCTATCGACCTCCTGGTCCTTATTCATTGTTCTTAACAGAATTCTTTGACTTCCTATCAAATTTAGTATTAGACTGGGAAAATATCGTGGTGGTTGGGGATTTCAACATTCATGTGAATGAAAATAATTGCCTCAGTAATGCCTTTAGCGCTTTATTAGACAGCATTGGTTTCACTCAAAATGTAAATGAACCAACCCACAGTCACCAGCACACTCTGGACCTGGTTCTAACTTATGGAATAGAGATTAGTGACCTTAATGTCTTCCCCCCAAACCCAATAATGTCAGATCACTTCCTAATTACCTTTCAGTTTATTCTTAAGGACTATCCAGCTCCTCAGACTAAAACTATAATGAAAAGGACAATATCTGAAAAATCTATTTTAAAGTTCAGAGAAATAATAGAACCAATATTTAATATTATGTCATGTGATCCTGTCGTTAACAGCGCCAGTCCCAGTGCTATTGATAACTCTGTTGACTCAATGGTCAACTCTCTAAAATCTGCTCTTGATGTTGCAGCTCCACTTAAACAGAAAGTAATCAGGCCAAAACGAGCCTCCCCCTGGTACAATGAAGAACTACGTTCTCACAAACAAAGGGTAAGAAACTAGAGAGATCCTTACGCCGCTCCCACACAGAAGAATCCCTGAAAGAATGGAAAACTTGCCTTCTGTCTTATAAGCAGGCTCTGCGTAAGGCTCAAACCAGATATTATTCAAATTTAATAGAAGTAAATAAAAATAACTCTAGATTTCTCTTCAGCACTGTAGCCAGGCTGACAAACTGTCACAACGCAGTAGAACCCTCAATACCAGTTACTCTAAGCTGCAATGACTTCCTTCTATTCTTTAACAGCAAAATCACAACTATTAGAGATAAACTAAATGCAATTACTCCCACTATTAGTACTGAGCAAGCCCAGACTGCAAAGCTAGTGTCCCATACAAATCCTTCAGTAATACTAGATAGGTTCACTGCTGTTGATCAGGCAGAGATAACTTCAGTCATTATGTCCTCCAAAACATCAACTTGTATTTTAGACCCAATCCCAAGTAGACTCCTCAAAGAAATTCTCCCCCTAATTATAAATCCAATTCTTAATATAATAAATACTTCACTAGAAAGCGGTTATGTCCCTCAGTCCTTCAAATATGCAGTGATTAAACCACTTTTGAAAAAGCCTAATCTAGACCCGACATACTGGCAAACTATAGACCTATTTCTAATCTGCCCTTTGTCTCTAAAATCCTTGAAAGAATTGTGATTAAACAGCTTTGTCGCCACCTGCAGGACAATAATTTATTTGAAGTTTTTCAGTCAGGGTTCCGTGCATACCACAGCACTGAAACTGCACTAGTTAAAGTCACAAATGATCTGTTATTAGCTGCTGATGATGGACAGGTCTCAATCCTGGTTCTGTTGGACCTCAGCGCAGCGTTTGACACCATCGACCACAACATTCTACTGCAGAGGTTAGAATGTGATGTAGGTGTCAGTGGAACCGCCCTTAGCTGGTTTAAATCCTATCTATCTGATAGGTACCAGTTTGTTAATGTAAACCAGAGATCTGTCCCATGTTCTAAAGTAACCTACGGTGTGCCGCAGGGTTCAGTACTCGGTCCAGTTCTGTTCACTCTTTATATGCTGCCCTTAGGTATGATCATCAGAAAGCATGGCATTAACTTCCACTGCTATGCAGATGACACTCAGCTTTATTTATCAATGAAACCTGATCAGACCCATCAAGTAGACAGACTTAGTGCCTGCGTGAAAGACATAAAAACTTGGATGACTCTTAATTATCTGCTCCTTAACCTGAAAACCGAGGTCATTCTGCTGGGCCCTAAGCACCTGCAAGAGACTCCTTATCTGACCAGATAGTTTCTCTGGACAATATCACTGTAGCCCCCAGCTCTACTGTAAGAAACCTTGGGGTCCTATTTGACCAAGATCACTCGGTCAAAGCTCAGATAAATCACGCCTGTATATCAGCCTCCTTTCATTTAGTAACATAGCCAAAATTAGAAAAATCCTGCCCAGAGACGATGCCGAAAAACTCATCCATGCATTTGTCACATCCAGATTAGGACTATTGTAACGCTCTGCTTACAGCGTGTCCTAAAAGCTCTATAAGAAGCTTTCAACTGGTTCAAAATGCAGCAGCAAGATTATTAACAGGTACTAGAAAAAGAGATCATATTTCACCAGTGTTGGAGTCTCTTCACTGGCTTCCTGTTGAGTTTAGAATCAAATTTAAAAATCCTCCTCCTGACTTATAAAGCTTTAAACAATATGGCCCCATCCTACCTCAAAGATGCAATAGTAGCGTACCATCCAAACAGAGCTCTTCGTTCTCAAAATGCTGGACTATTTTTAGTCCCCAGAGTCTCTAAAAGCACAGTAGGAGGTCGAGCATTTAGCTACCAAGCTCCTATGTTATGGAACCAGCTCCCTGTTCATGTAAAAGAGGCCGACACAGTCTCTACATTTAAGACCAGGCTCAAAACGTTCCTCTTTGAAATAGCTTATGGTCAGGCCAGTTAGGAACAGAAATAAAAACCTACAGTTTTAGCTACGCTGCCCTTGGAGCAATTCTGCTGGGAAGTATGGCAGCTTGAACACTATCCTCTGGTTCTTCCTACTTTATCTATCAACAATATTTAATATTACTTCAACTGTAGTCTGTTCATTGCTGTTCACATGTTTCTCTTTCTCTCCACTTCCCCGGGAGTGGAGACTGTTTCAGGACACTGCGGCAAGCTGCTCCAGTGACCACCCCCACCCCCACCTGTCTGGACGATCTATGCGCCACCCGCCTGGACAGCTGGATTAGCCACACCTCGTCTGCCTGGACGAACTCCTTCTACTTTAGATGAACTGTTCCTCATCTCCTGCTGGAGGATCTCTCTACACTGGTGGACTGCTCCTCGTCCGCCTGGAGGAACTCTTTAAAGCCACCTCCCTCTTGAGTGGTTCTGGCTCCACAGTCCAAGTGGATGCGTCAGTCCTAGTTAATCTGCAGCCTGTCCGTCCGTGGGAGTAGGATCTCTCCTTCACTGTGGTTCTCCCCGAGGTTTCTACTTTTTCCCATGGGGTTTTGTAGTTTTTCCTCGCCGCGAAGGAGGGTCAAAGGACAGGGGCATTCTGGGACAGTTATCTGAACTGCTTTTACCTGTGGCCCATCGAGGCAACTGTTGTTGTGATTTTGGGCATTATAAAAATAAATTGATTTGATTTGATCTCTCTGTCTCTCTCTCCCTCCCTCCCCCCTCTCTCTCCCTCCCTCTCCCTCTCTCCCTCTCTCTCTCTCCCTCCCTCTCTCTCCCCCTCTCTCTCTCCCTCTCTCTCTCTCCCTCCCTCTCTCTCTCTCTCTCTCTCTCTCTCTCTCTCTCTCTCTCTCTCTCTCTCTCTCTCTCTCTCTCTCTCTCTCTCTCTCTCTCTCTCTCTCTCTCTCTCTCTCTCTCTCTCTCTCTCTCTCTCTCTCTCTCTCTCTCTCTCTCTCTCTCTGGCACAGGGTGAGGGGGGTTTCACAATAATAATTCTTTAGCTATTACTCAATACTCGAGCTATTTCAGTTTTTTTTTTATTATCAATGATTCAAACCATTATTTCTGTTGAACGTCTGCACTTTTTAAACACATTTTAGGTTGTAATGACTTCTACATTGACAATATTTATGAATAAAGTGTGTTACTGTGTGACATGGAACTTCAACAATGGAATAAATAGATGGATACCTTTGTACTTCTGACACTGACGGAACCGAGTATCAAGGAACTTTTAAAAAATGACAACAATAAAGCGACTCATTTGTAAAAAGGCCTCTTTAATAATTGAAGAGTGAAAGCTGCAGCTCGTGTTGAGTCCATTTAAAAAAGTATTACACCCTTCATTGTCTTAAAATATATTTTGACTGATTATCCTCTGTCTTCAGTTTTTTATATTTTATTTGTTCTATTTGTGTTTAAAAAGAATATAAACAAAACAAAAGAAGGACAGTCCCAAAACACATGGTAAACTGTGGCCCATCAGTGGACACTTTGACACAGAGTTATGTAAAAACAGGACACCAGAAAGAGTTTTCCAACAAAACTCACACACAATCAGCCTGGCATCTCCTGCTTTGAATTGAATTTGGGACACTCGTCTGTAAACCCTGCCGTGAGAGTGTGGCGCCCTCTGCTGGAGCTCACTGCACCTCAGGCACAGAGACAACATGTCAGGGAGATCGTGTTACTTTTGAAAGTGAAAGTAAACGAAGTTGTTCAGAGCCGACGGTGACGCAGTGAGTATTTCTTATGATTTACACAAAATAATGAAACATTTATAATTTTTTCTTGGTTCAGTTCGACAGGAAGTAGCTTTAGAGATTAAAAAAAAAGGGTCAGAATTCTCCTTCGCTTTTTCCTCAATTCTTTGATTGTTCAACTGAGTAACTGCTCCATATTAAGTGTGAGACCAGGGCAGGGCAGCACGGAGGGAGAACGAGCGGATTTATGAGGAAACATTAGATCAAAGAATGAAACTTTGTCTCATGGTGAGGGTTTTGTTTTATTTCTGTAATTATTTGTCCTGTAAAACCTCCTAAAAACCCTTTGTTTTTGATAATCTCATGTTAAATAAAGAAATAATGTCAAACACAGAGTTAATGTGTTTAAAGCAGCTCTGATGTCACTCATGTGTCTGAGGCTTTTACTTTGACAAAACATCCTGGATTTTTCATAGTTTGTGATATTCTGAGGTTAATCCCAGTGGATCACATTATGTTCCACTGAAACTTTTACAGTGTATTTGTTCACAAACCTTTAAAGGCTCTGTGTATAATGTGGTCCTTTAGTCGTTTAGTCCAATTATCAGTCGACGGCGTCTTGATCGAGCAACTTTTTTATTAGTTGACTAATTATTTATTTTTATTAATTAAAACAGTAAAAACAAAAGGATGAATCGTTGATAAGGCACGTCTGTATCGACCACTGCCCTGATATCGTCCCGGGCTAAATATGTATAAGACACAGTTTATAAAAGTCACAGCTGTGTGTAATGTGGTCATGTGACCAGCAGAGGGAGACACAGGTCAGAGCTCTGGTGCAGGACACACAAACATTACACACAAACTCCACATCTGTATGTTCTGTTCACATCTTCTTCTGATTCCAGCTCCTACAACATGGACCCATCTGGACCTGGCCCCGGGTCTAAACCCAGACCTGGACCTGGCCCCGGGTCTAAACCCAGACCTGGACCTGCTCCCAGCTCTGTGTCTCTGAAAAGTGACCGCTCTAAAGACTTTCCTCCACACTTTAAAGAAGCTCCTCCTGAAGACCAGAGGTGAGACTGTCATTTGAACAGTTCTTTTCACTTTGATAAACAGAGACCAAATCGAGCTGTTACTGTACGACTGCCTCCTCAAACAAACACGTTATTCAAGTTGATCTTCTTTCCTACTTGTCGTGTTCTGCTCACTACAGTCAAACGTTTGGACTCATAAGTCTATTATTATCAGGGCTCACAGGTGGAAAGCCAAGAATGTGAAAAGAACCATTTTCAGTTACTTCACGTTTTTATTTACATGAAAAACAAAACAAAACACTGAATGATTGTGTCCAACTGGTTGTAACATTGTCTGTTTCTTGATTTTTCTTAATTAACTGTAATATTAAACAAAACTGTGACTTACATAGGTTTTATTTGCAACGTAGAACCACCAGTGTGTAACGTTATACAAAATCTGTCTCCATGCTGTCCTCCAATCCCAAACGGACACCTTTCACTGACATCCATTTGGAGCCACTCAGTAGGAAGGAAGATGGCTTATCTGGTGTAGAGAGTTCCTCCAGGCAGATGAGGAACAGTTCATCTTTAAATTGGATTCTAAACTCAACCGATGGCAGCGAAGAGACTCTAACACCGGCGCAACGTGCTCTCATCGTCTAGTTCCTGTTAATAATCTTGCTGCTGCATTTTGAACCAGCTGAAAGCTTCTTATAGAGCTTTTAGGACACGCTGCAGGGCGTTACAGTCTAATCTGGATGTGACAAATGCATGGATGAATTTTTCTGATTTTGGCTGATGTTACGCGGATGAAAGTAGGCTGTCTGACAGGCTTTATTTATATGGGCTTTGAACGAGAGTTCTTGGTCAAATAAGATCCCAGTGTTTCTTACAGTAGAACTGGAGGCCACAGTGATATTGTCCAGAGAAACTATCTGGTCAAATAAAGAGTCACACACGATTAGGGATTTTTTCAGGGTTAAGAAGTAGATAGTTGAGTGTCATCCAGGTTTTTATATCCTTCACGCAGACACTAAGTCTGTACTTCATGGGTCTGGTCGGGTTTCATTGATAAATATAGCTGTGTCATCTGCATAGCAAAGGAAATTAATGCCATGCTGCAGCAGCATATAAAGAGTGTGTTTTTTTTTTGTTTATGTTTAACAACATAAGTCCATGAGTCTGCACACAAGTTGAAGACAGGACTGTTGTCTGAGGCGTCTGTGCAGAGTGATGTTGTGTTCAGACATCATATTCACGCCATCTGCCCCTGGTTTGTCGCCTCTGTATTTTGAGCACAGCCGCTTTGGTCTTGTGACTTGGCAGCTGAAAAAAGTTGGCGCGACCAACTTGGCCATTGCACATTTGCATTTCTGGCCTAACCTTCTTCCAGGCAGGTCCTTCTTGTCTCCTCTCTCTGTCGTTCACAGTGAGACATTATAGAGCTCCAGGCGCTGCCACAGACAAGTTTGTCATCCATTTTTGCCACTGTGTGGTTTGTTTGCTTAATTTTTTCCCCAACCCACTTGTGCCACAGACAGTCACTTTGCGTAGGTGGCTGTGCTAGCAAAAGTGAATTAAAATTTTTTTTAATTTTTTTTCCACAATTGGGGTAAGCATAGGGTTAGGTTTAGGAGTAAATAATTTGGTCATGTTTAGGGCTTTGTGGCAGGTAAGCAACTAGAAAGATGCTCTGTCCATACAGCAAGTCAATTTTACTAAGAATCATATGATGATCATAAAGCGAGACAACAGACGGAACCACTGACTGGAGCTGGACACGTGTCATTAGTATTTGTAAAATTGACATAAAGGTCATAAAAATAAATATAGTCGCACAAACAACTCGAACAATAGTTGTATATGCATCAGACTGATGAAAATACACCAGAGAACAGGAAATCTCATGGAGGAGACCCCCAAACCCCGGAAACGGAAACAATGATTTTTATCCTACAAGAATAATAGCTAGAGTCATGTCACTTTGTCACATTGTGCCCCATCACAAATACACCCTCTGTACATTTTGTCAGTGGTCCATGACAAACAGGTTGGCTTTTACGAATTTTTATGAATTAACAAATAAAAATTGCAAAGGGCGCTACTGAGCCAGTTTATAAGATAGCAGCTTGATTTGCATATCACTGCATTTAGCTCTCAAATCTGCACAAACGCTATTTGCATTTTCCAAGGAAAAAATGTTTGAAAAAATATATATAATTTAAAAAAAAATTCAAGTTTATATTATTTCATTTAACATGGGTTTAGGGTCTTTTGGCCGATGAAAACTGTTGGAGGAGGAGTCAAAAGTACACGTGTGCGCTTTGGTCAATCCCGGGGTTGATCCAATATGGCCGACATCCTCTAGGGTTTAGGACGGGGTCATATGTGTGGCCCATCGAGGCAACTGTTGTTGTGATTTTGGGCATTATAAAAATAAATTGATTTGATTTGATTTGATAATAGGATTTTTACATGTTTTGATCTGTTCTATTTTTTGGGGCATGTTTTGTATTTTTCCGTTGAAATTTCTTTGGGTGAGGCTCCCACTGGCCCAATGTTAATGAAAAATTCACCATGGCCACAGCTGAAAACGTATCAAATTCAAATTTAGACCATTTCATTCCACATGGGTTTAGTGTCTTTTGGCCAAATTTGAAGTGTAAAATAAAAACTGTTGGAGGAGGAGTCAAAAGTACACAGGTGTGCACTTTTGTCAGTCCCGAGTTCGATACAAAATGGCCGACTTCCTTTTGGGTTAAGAGCAGGGTCATGATGGGATTTTTTAGGCAAGGCAAGGCAAGTTTATTTGTAGAGCACAATTCATACACAGGGCAATTCAAAGTGCTTTACATAAACAGGAAAAGTTGCATTGAAATCACAAAACACAAAAAGACACACAGAATCGTTTTAAAATCATTTTAAAATAAAGTGCTTTAAAAGAGAAGAGTGCAGATAGATCTTTCAGTCGTATGCACGTCTAAAGAGAACTGTTTTTAGCCTGGATTTAAACATTGCCAGAGTGGAGGCCTGTCTCACATCTTCGGGGAGACTGTTCCAGATTTTAGCAGCAAAAAACTGAAATGCTGATTCCCCATGTTTAGTCCTGACTCTAGGCACCTTCAGGAGGCCGGTCCCTGAGGTCCTCAGAGTGAGGGATGGTTCATGTGGCTCTAACATGTCAGATGTACTTTGGTGCTTTGGAGAGACTTGAACACAAGCAGAGCTGCTTTAAAGTCTATTCTCTGACCCACAGGAAGCCAGTGCAGAGACCTGAGCACAGGACTAATGTGATCGTACTTCCTGGTTCTTGTCAGGACCCGAGCAGCAGCATTCTGGATGTACTGCAGCTGTTTTACAGCTCGTTTGGAGAGGCCAGTGAACAGGCCGTTGCAGTAGTCTAACCTACTGGAGACAAATGCATGGCTAAGTCTCTCCAAGTCTGGTTTAGACACTATACCTTTAATTTTGGCAATGTTTTTTAGGTGGTAAAAGGCTGTTGATGTTATTGATTTGATGTGGCTGTTAAAGTTCAGGTCTGAGTCAATTATTACCCCCAGATTTTTAACTTGATTTGTCGGTTTTAGAGCGAGAGACTGGAGGTGACTGCTGACACTTTCTCTCTGTTTCTGCAGCCCAAAGACGATGATTTCAGTCTTGTCTGAGTTTAGCTGAAGAAAATTGTTTTGCATCTACCACTGATATGTTGGATGCAGAGACAGAGTGAATCCACTGGTCCATATTCACCTGCCGTCAGTGAGACATAGATCTGAGTGTCGTCTGCGTAGTTGTGATAAGACACATTTGTGCTGAGTATTAACTGACCTAAGGGCAGCATATAGAGGTTGAACAGAAGGGGTCCCAGGATTGACCCTTGGGGCACCCCACAGGTCAAGCTCACGTGGTCTGAGACACAGTTACCAATCTCAACAAAGTACTCTCTGTCCTCAAGGTAGGACTTCAACCAATTTATGGCGGTGCCAGTGATGCCCACCCAGTCCTCTAGTCTCTGTAGGAGGATCCCATGATCGACAGTGTCAAAAGCAGCGCTCAGATCTAACAGAATTAAGACTGAGGCTTTGCCCGCGTCAGTGTTCAGGCGGATGTCATTTGTCACCTTGATAAGAGCAGTCTCAGTGCTGTCATGAGGTCTAAAACCTGACTGAAAAACATCAAATGAGTTGTTTATTAAGAGGAAGTCAGTGAGCTGTTGGTAAACAACCTTTTCGAGGACTTTGCCTAAAAATGGCAGATTTGAGATGGGCCGATAATTTTTCAGTTCTGAGGCATCAAGACTGCTCTTCTTTAGGAGAGGCTTAATGACCGCAGTTTTCAAGGCCCTTGGGAATGTTCCAGATTGAAGCGACATGTTAACTATGTGAGTGAGTGGTGTTAACAAAGTGCTCAGAACAGACTTTAGAAATCTGGTGGGTAACACATCGAGGCAGCATGTAGAAGAACTCAGACTGGTGATGATCTCTTGGACAGTTTTCTCAGTTACAGGTGCAAAGTGAGTCAGCTCTAAATGTGTAGGTGGTTTTAGGGTTATTATTTGCACTGTGGAATTTATGGAATTTTTAATGCCCTGAACCTTGTCATTAAAGAATACTGCAAACTCATTGCACTTAGCTGTGGAAATTAGTTCTAATGGCAGCAGAATTGGAGGGTTTGTTAGTCTGTTTACTGTTGCAAACAGAGCACGCGAGTTTTTACTGCAATTTCCAATTATTTCAGAAAAAAATCCTTCCCTTGTTTTACATAAAATGAGGTTGTACATGTACAACCTTTCTCTATAAATCTCTTTATGAATCTGGAGCTTTGACTTGCGCCATTTTCGCTCAGCCCTGCGACACTCCCTTTTCTGTGCCCTGACTGTCTCATTATTCCTCCATGGCGCCTTCTGCTTATTTTTAACCATTTTAACCTTCATAGGAGCAATGGTGTCCAGAACATTCAAGATATTAGATGTAACAGAATTTAAAAAGTCGTCAACATTTGAACATGAAGGATTTTCAAAGTTTATCATTTCCATGAAGAGTGCACTTGTGCTGTCATTTATGTGTCTCCTCCGAACAACTGCAGGACCAGTCGGTGATTTGGGAATAACAGACAGGTCAAAGAAAACACAGAAATGATCAGACAGTGCCACATCGACCACACTGACGTTTGAAATATTAACCCCTTTAGTAATTAGCAGGTCCAGAGTGTGTCCTCTGCTGTGAGTGGGGCCACTCACATGCTGAGTAAGACCAAAGGTTTCAAGGACAGCATCAAGCTCTTTAGCGTTTCTGTCGCAAACATTATCCACATGAACATTGAAATCACCTGTAATGACCAAACCGTCAAAGTCTGTGCACATGACTGAAAGCATCTCAGTAAAATCATCAATAAAACCTTGGCAGTGCTGGGGAGGCTTGTACAGGACAATGTAGAGTATGGAGGGAGATTGTTTTAGCTATATTTTAAAACATAAATACTCAAATGATGAAAACACCCCAAAAGACAACCTCTTGGTAACTATTTTATCTCTAAAAACTGCACAGACACCTCCACCCTTTTTGTTGTCGCGTGTTTCAGATTCAAACTTGAAGCTCGGTGGAGTCGCTTCTATTAGAACTACATCCCCCGTGTTTTTGTCAAGCCATGTTTCAGTTAAAAACATAAAATCAAGATTATAAGAAGATATAAAATCATTAATTAAAAGTGATTTGTTACATAATGATCTGACATTAAGCACAGCAAGTTTCAGATTGGTTTCAATGTGACTGGACGTTATCTTTTCACAGGGAATATGAATTAAATTTCTAAGATTGGACAGTCTAACTGTCCTTCTGTTCTCCAGTGTGACGTGACTACAGATATAACACAGGGCCCCGGGTTTGTTTGACCATTTTCATGACCATAAGTCCCGGCAACGCTGAGACCCACTGCATCCTAGCTATGGGAGATAACATTTACATGTCCTGACTTGATCTATTTTTCAGGCAACTTTCCCTAGTTTTTAGTCAATTTTTTTTCGGACATGGGCTAATAGGTGATTGGCCCATGTTAATCGATTTTTTAGGTGGCACTACTGAGCCATTGTTCAATATTTTTTCACGGGGTTTTAACTTTTTTTATTTTTTTTATTTATTTATTTGATAGGGACAATGCACATTAATGAACATCAGTATAAAACAGATGTAAATATGCCGGATTATAGCTACAAAGCTAGCAAACTCAAAATTTGAGCTCACTAAGTTCTAATTTGCAATACCAATCAGGGGCATATTCCTCCTTGTTTACTTCTTGAAATTAGCAATTTACGCCGTCTCGTTACGATTCCAATTAGTCCCTCGCCAGGACGATTCTCGTTCTTCGGCTCGAGCCTAATAATAATAATAATGTAAACTAAAGCTTACGTTCCACCAATCAAACTTTACAGAGCAATAGTGAAACTGTAAATAGTTTTGGCCTGGGTTCCTCCTGACCATCAGAGCAGGAGACATCTGTATGTTCTGTTCCAGCTGTTCCAGCTTCTACAACATGGACCCAGGACCTGGCCCCGGATCTAAACCCAAACCTGGACCTGCTCCCAGCTCTGTGTCTCTGAAAAGTGACGAATCCAAATACTTCCTTCCTCCAGACTTTAAAGAAGCTCCTCCTGAAGACCAGAGGTAAAACCTGCTTAATCCAGAGCTCTGGACATGTTCTCAGGACAGCGCCACCTGCTGCTCATCCTTCATCAGTGCAAACAGTGATCCTGTGTTTAATGGAGCTGCTCTCAGTGTGGGACAGATGAGTTCAGGTGGGACAGGATCACAGGGGATTCTACAGATTGTACAGAGTCTCAGAGAGTCAGCTGTTCTGAACCAGGACTGAACACATCACAGTCAAACAACTGCACTACTGTACATTATGGACTTTTATTTATTGGTTTATGTTGCACCTTACATCAAAACAAGTTCCTATGTTTGTGAAGTCTGATCAATGACAATAGCAATACATTTTCAACTGCATTTAACAACAGATTAACTTTTCTGACATATTTTGTCAACAGTCTTTAGACTGAGCAGATCGTCCCATGAGGCTAAACTCATTCTACATCAGACCTGATGAGTCTAAATGAGTCCAAAAGCAGCTGGTCCTGCTCAGAGCTGTGGGACTGTCCTGTTCACTGTCTCTGTGTGAACCTCCTGTACACTCTGTATACAGCCCCACACCATCCAACCACCCATCCATCAATTTTCTTCCACTTAACTAAATCAAATCAAATCAATTTATTTTTATAATGCCCATCACAACAACAGTTGCCTCGATGGGCCACAGGTAAAAGCAGTTCATATAACTGTCCCAGAATGCCCCTGTCCTTTGACCCTCCTTCGCGGCGAGGAAAAACTACAAAAAACCCCATGGGAAAAAGTAGAAACCTCGGGGAGAACCACAGTGAAGGAGAGATCCTACTCCCACGGACGGACAGGCTGCAGATGAACTAGGACTGACATCCACTTGGACTGTGGAGCCAGAACCACTCAAGAGGGAGGTGGCTTTAAAGAGTTCTTCCAGGCGGACGAGGAGCAGTCCACCCAGTGTAGAGAGAGCTCCTCCAGCAGGAGATGAGGAACAGATCATCTAAAGTAGAAGGAGTTCGTCCAGGCAGACGAGGTGTGGCTAATCCAGCTGTCCAGGCGGGTGGCGCATAGATCGTCCAGTGTAGAGATCGATCCTCCAGACAGGTGGGGGTGGGGGGTGTTGGGTCGTCACTGGAGCAGCCGCCGCAGTGCCTGAAACAGTCTCCACTCCCCGGGGGAAGTGGAGAGAAAGAGAAACATGTGAACAGCAATGAACAGACTACAGTTGAAGTAATATTAAATATTGTTGATGGTAAAGTAGGAAGAACCAGAGGATAGTGTTCAAGCTGCCATACTTCCCCCAGCAGAATTGCTCCAAGGGCAGCATAGCTAAAACTGTAAGGTTTTATTTCTGTTCCTAACTGGCCTGACCATAAGCTATTTCAAAGAGGAACGTTTTGAGCCTGGTCTTAAATGTAGAGACTGTGTCGGCCTCTTTAACATGAACAGGAGCTGGTTCCATAACATAGGAGCTTGGTAGCTAAACGCTCGACCTCCTACTGTGCTTTTAGAGACTCTGGGGACTAACAATAGTCCAGCATTTTGAGAACGAAGAGCTCTGTTTGGATGGTACGCTACTATTGCATCTTTGAGGTAGGATGGGGCCATATTGTTTATAGCTTTATAAGTCAGGAGGAGGATTTTAAATTTGATTCTAAACTCAACAGGAAGCCAGTGAAGAGACTCTAAGACTGGTGAAATATGATCTCTTTTTATAGTACCTGTTAATAATCTTGCTGCTGCATTTTGAACCAGTTGAAAGCTTCTTATAGAGCTTTTAGGACACGCTGTAAGCAGGGCGTTACAATAGTCTAATCTGGATGTGACAAATGCATGGATGAGTTTTTCGGCATCATCTCTGGGCAGGATTTTTCTAATTTTGGCTGATGTTACGCAGATGAAAGTAGGCTGTTTTACAGGCTTGATTTATATGTGCTTTGAACGAGAGATCTTGGTCAAATAGGACCCCAAGGTTTCTTACAGTAGAGTTGGGGGCTACAGTGATATTGTCCAGAGAAACTATCTGGTCAGATAAAGAGTCTCGCAGGTGCTTAGGGCCCAGCAGAATGACCTCGGTTTTTTCAGGGTTAAGGAGCAGATAATTAAGAGTCATCCAAGTTTTTATGTCTTTCACGCAGGCACTAAGTCTGTCTACTTGATGGGTCTGATCAGGTTTCATTGATAAATACAGCTGAGTGTCATCTGCATAGCAGTGGAAGTTAATGCCATGCTTTCTGATGATCATACCTAAGGGCAGCATATAAAGTGTGAACAGAACTGGACCGAGTACTGAACCCTGCGGCACACCGTAGGTTACTTTAGAACATGGGGAAGATCTCTGGTTTACATTAACAAACTGGTACCTATCAGATAAATAGGATTTAAACCAGCTTAGGGCGGTTCCACTGACACCTATATCACATTCTAACCTCTGCAGTAGAATGTTGTGGTCGATGGTATCAAACGCTGCGCTGAGGTCCAACAGAACCAGGATTGAGACCTGTCCATCATCAGCAGCTAATAACAGATCATTTGTGACTTTAACTAGTGCAGTTTCAGTGCTGTGGTACGCACGGAACCCTGACTGAAAAACTTCAAATAAATTATTGTCCTGCAGGTGGCGACAAAGCTGTTTAATCACAACTCTTTCAGGGATTTTAGAGACAAAGGGCAGATTAGAAATAGGTCTATAGTTTGCCAGTATGTCGGGGTCTAGATTAGGCTTTTTCAAAAGTGGTTTAATCACTGCATATTTGAAGGACTGAGGGACATAACCGCTTTCAAGTGAAGTATCTATTATATTAAGAATGGCATTTATAATTAGGGGGAGAATTTCTTTGAGGAGTCTACTTGGGATTGGGTCTAAAATACAAGTTGATGTTTTGGAGGACATAATGACTGAAGTTATCTCTGCCTGATCAATAGCAGTGAACCTATCTAGTATTACTGAAGGATTTGTATGGGACACTAGCTTTGCAGTCTGGGCTTGCTCAGTACTGATAGTGGGAGTAATTTCATTTAGTTTATCTCTAATAGTTGTGATTTTGCTGCTAAAGAATAGAAGAAAGTCATTGCAGCTTAGAGTAACTGGTATTGAGGGTTCTACTGCGCTGTGACAGTTTGTCAGCCTGGCTACAGTGCTGAAGAGAAATCTAGAGTTATTTTTATTTACTTCTATTAAATTTGAATAGTATCTGGTTTGAGCCTTACGCAGAGCCGGCTTATAAGACAGAAGGCAGGTTTTCCATTCTTTTAGGGATTCTTCTGTGTGGGAGCGGCGTAAGGATCTCTCTAGTTTTCTTCCCCTTTGTTTGTGAGAACGTAGTTCTTCATTGTACCAGGGGGAGGCTCGTTTTGGCCTGATGACTTTCTGTTTAAGTGGAGCTGCAACATCAAGAGCAGATTTTAGAGAGTTGACCATTGAGTCAACAGAGTTATTGATAGCACTGGGACTGGCGCTGTTAACGACAGGATCACATGACATAATATTAAATATTGGTTCTATTATTTCTCTGAACTTTAAAATAGATTTTTCAGATATTGTCCTTTTCATTATAGTTTTAGTCTGAGGAGCTGGATAGTCCTTAAGAATAAACTGAAAGGTAATTAGGAAGTGATCTGACATTATTGGGTTTTGGGGGAAGACATTTAGGTCACTAATCTCTATTCCATAAGTTAGAACGAAGTCCAGAGTGTGCTGGTGACTGTGGGTTGGTTTATTTACATTTTGAGTGAAACCAATGCATCTAATAAAGCGTTAAAGGCATTACTGAGGCAATTATTTTCATTCACATGAATGTTGAAATCCCCAGCCACCACAATATTTTCCCAGTCTAATACTAGGGTCGGGTCACAGTGGCAGCACTCAAGCCACCTCAGCTGGCTCTGCTCTCTACTCTGAGGTCCTCTATCTCTAAGGGAGGCCCAGCCACCCTGTGTAGGAAGCTAATTTCGACCGCTTGTATCCGCGATCTTGTCCTTTCAGTCATTACTCAGAGCTCATAGGTGAGGGTAGGAACGTAGATTGACGGTAAATCGAGAGCTTTGTCTTTCAACTCAGCTCTTTCTTTACCACAACGGTCCGATATAGCGCCCGCATCACTGCAGACGCTGCACCGATCCGCCTGTCAATCTGATGAGCAGGCCCACACCAGCCCGCACCAGCCTGCCGCCTCTCCCTAAAGACAATGTAAAATTTCGAATACTGCCCCACTTTGGAGCAAATAGAAGAAGGACACAAAGCCCAAAGTATCTCATAATTATGCACTGTAACCAGAGTTTGAACAACATATTCAGATGATGAGTCGGTCCATGCATTTATTTCTAGTCTGGATTATTGTAAAGGCCTGTTCTCACGTCTCACACTGTCCTCCATCAGACAGTTACAACTGATACAAAATGCTTCAGAGTTGTCTGGCACTACAACAACTAAAACAAAACAACAAAAAAGACAACATTATCCCAGTATCCTGAGTGTTAAATTGGTTCCAGTCCCTCATAGAATTTATTTCAAAATGATTTTATCGGTCCACATATCTCTAAACCAGGGGTGTCAAACTCATTTTAAGAGGGGGCCGGTTGAATTGTCAGACCTGCAGACTCTTTCTGAGCCCCGTCGACTCAACGGCCGTCGATCAGCTGTGTGTCTCTTAGTGGCTCATGTTGAAGTCTCATTTTGTTTTTATGCAACCCAATTGTGTAACCCTCCTCCTGAAAATATGTGACTTGTAATAAGCCCTAATATTTTCAATACAAATTAAAGATGCATCTTTTTAATATTATGTATGAATTACTTATGGTTATGTAGTAATGCATTTATTGTTTTTAATCCTTTGTTGTCTCCTTATTGTGTTCTTTTATTGGCTGTGAGTCTGAAACAAATAAATGATGGTAATTTAGGGAGCCAGGCCCAGAGGAGCAGCTGGACGTCATATTCAGGGTGAGCAGCCCACGACCACAGCATGTGTGGGGTTCTCTGGGAGCTCTTCAGGTTCTGTCTTTGACTGTCTCTCCTCTTATTGTTCTGTTCAGCGTCTGGAGGAGGACGTCCTGAATTTTGTGAAAAAGCAGCTGCAGAGGCTCCACAAGCTCCTGGTCTTAGATTACCCAGAATGCTCTGAGAGTGAGAAAGAGGAGCCAAGCAGCAGAGAGGCAGTTCTGAACATCACCCTGGACTTCCTGAAGAGGATGGACCAGGAGCAGCTGGCCCAGCGCCTGCAGGACAGTAAGAACTCTATTACTGTCCATCTGAGGAACAGCTCCTGGATCTGATCTGTTTAACTTTACAATTTAACCCTCATGCTCTCTTTGTTTGAGCAATGCACATTTTGTCAAAGAGTGATATACGTTTTCATATCAAGCTGCATAAATTGTATGTGAAAAATACTGACTTTTGTATGCTCAATACAATGAATGACTCAGCAAGTTCCAGTTCAAACATGTATTGATGGTGGTGTGATGAGAGGGGCATTGGTTGTTGTAGAGTAGGGATTGATGTTTTTTTGTCAACTACTCCATTTGGATAAGGGAAATCACCAGAATTTCAGGCAGCCTCAGCTCAGCACAGGACAAAGGATGAACAGGTGAATGGGCAAGGCAATGATACTCTAGAGGCAGAGAAAGTGCAGAGGCAAGGCAATGGGTGGGACCAAGGGGAAACAGGGTGAGAGACTGAGGGGATTTTGTACCGTATGTTAGGTAATTTTTTGGAGCACCAATGAGCGTTTCATAGCAATAAAATAAAAAATAAAACAAAAAATCTAGATGAAACGATCTACTTTAACCCTCCCACTATCTTCAGGTCCATTTGACCTGAAGATAGTGGGAGGGTTAAAGTAGATCGTTTCATCTTTGACCATTTAGTTACCATATGAACCCTCGCGGCCCCTGCGCTGCTCCGCAGCCGGCTCCTAGTCATTTCCAAAGTCAGGACACACACTCACGGCGAGGCGTCCTTCCAATACTATGGCCCTCGTCTGTGGAACGGCCTGCCGGAGAACCTCAGGGCCGCAGAGAACGTTCAGGTTTTTAAAAGCAGGCTCAAGACCCACCTTTTTAGCCTAGCTTTTGATTAATATTTATTATTTACTTTAGTATTTAATATAACATATTATTTTATTTATAATTGAGGCTAGTTTTTATATATTTTACTTTCAACCTTAGGTCTTAGTTTTACTTTACTATATATTTTATCTTTATCCTCCTTTATCTGAATCCCTTTATTCATTTTAGACTCTCCAGTGTTTCCTCTGAGGGGCCCTCTGTACTGGGAGCGGCGGTCATCTGTGGCTGCTGGGCACTGGCTCATGGGCCCCTGGTGGAGGTTTGGTTGGTGCCTGATCTCTCCTGGGTCTTGAGTCTGTGTCCTTTGGCTGCAGGTGACTCTCTGCTCCTGGTACAGACGGCTCCTCTGATGGTGCTCTCACAGCTGGTTCACCTGCATTCAGCCTCATGCCCAGTATCTTAATGTATGTATGTGTGCGTGAGTGTGTGCGCGTGTGTGTGCGCGTGTGTGTGCGCGTGTGTGTGCATGCGTACGTGTATGTGTTTGCATGGAAGCTTTACTGTGGGGATGGTGGGGTCGGGGTTGGGGTGGGTTCGGGGAATTGTTTTTAATATGTAAACTGGAAAGCACTTTGTGTTACAATATTTGTATGAAAAGCGCTTTATAAATAAAGTTTGATTTGATTTGATTAGTGAAGAAGTTTTCACAAACAGAAGGAGCTTGAGTTGACCGTTTGTGTCTTGATCCAGGAAACACTGTTGGAGTTTGTGCAGATAAACTGAAGTCTCATCTGCAGCAGAAGTTCAGCTATGTGTTTGAGGGCGGGGCTAAAACAGGAGACTCTGCCCCCCTGACCCAGATCTACACAGAGCTCTACATCACAGAGGGCGGAGCCTCAGAGGTAAACCAGGAGCACGAGGTCAGACACATGGAGCAAGTGTCCAGGAGAGCAGCCGCTCCAGAGAAAACCATCACATGTGAAGACATGTTTAAGCCCCGCCCACGTTCACCAGAGCCAATCAGAGCGGTGCTGACGAAGGGCGTGGCCGGCGTGGGGAAAACAGTGCTGACTCAGAAGTTCAGTCTGGACTGGGCTGAAGGCAGGGCCCACCAGGAGCTCCAGCTGCTGTTCCTGTTCACTTTCAGGGAGCTCAATGTGCTCAGAGACACACAGTTCAGCCTGGTGGAGCTGCTGCACCACTTCTTCAGTCCATCCAAAGGTCTCTGCAGCTTCCAACAGCTCCAGGTGCTCTTCATCCTGGACGGTCTGGACGAGTGCAGACTTCCTCTGGACTTCGGACAAACCCGGGTCCTGAGCGACCCCACAGAGTCCGTCTCAGTGGACGTGCTGCTGGTGAACCTCATCAGGGGGAGCCTGCTTCCCTCCGCTCGCCTCTGGATAACTACGCGACCCGCAGCGGCCAATCAGATCCCTACTGATTGCGTCTCCATGGTGACAGAGGTCAGAGGGTTCACAAACCCACAGAAGGAGCAGTACTTCAGGAAGAGGTTCAGAGACGACACCATCATCTCCCACATCAAGAACATCCGCAGCCTCCACATCATGTGCTACATCCCGGTCTTCTGTTGGATCCTCTCCACAGTTATACAGAAGCTTCTGGAACAAACGGAGAGACCAGAGCTGCCCCGGACTCTCACACAGATGTACATCCACTTCCTGGTGGTGCAGGCCAAAATCCAGAACATCAAGTATCACCAGGGATCAGGGGCGGACCTTCACTGGACTCCAGAGACCAGGGAGATGGTGTGGTCTCTCGGAAAACTGGCCTTTGAGCAGCTGCAGAAAGGAAACCTGATCTTCTACGAGAGTGACCTGAGCGAGTGTGGGCTGGATGCTGCAGCAGCCTCAGTGTACGACGGAGTGTTCACCCAGGTCTTTAGAGAGGAGCCAGGCCTGTACCAAGACAAGGTGTACTGCTTCATCCATCTGAGTGTGCAGGAGTTTCTGGCTGCTCTTCATGTCCATCAGACCTTCACAGAGTCAGGAGTCAACGTGCTGGAGGTCCAAGAAACATATTTTCTTACACGATTGTTGAAAAACAAGACTCAAATGAGAATCCTCCACCGCTCTGCTGTGGACCAGGCCTTACAGAGTCCAAACGGACACCTTGACCTGTTCCTGCGCTTCCTCCTGGGGCTGTCTCTGCCGACCAATCAGAGCTTACTGCAGGGTCTGCTGACTCAGACAGGAAGTGGCTCAGGGACCAATCAGGAGACAGTAAAATACATCAAAGAGAAACTGAATGAAACGGGTCACTCTCCAGAGAGAAGTCTGAACCTGCTCCACTGTCTGAACGAGCTGAACGACCACAGTCTGGTGGAGGAGTTACTGGAGTACATGAGAAGAGGACGTCTCTCCTCGTTAAGATCTCCTGCTCTTTGGTCGGCTCTGTCCTTCCTCTTACTGTCCTCAGACTCAGACCTGGAGGAGTTTGACCTGAGGAAATACCAGGCCTCAGAGACAGCTCTCCTGGGTCTGCTGCCGGTGGTGAAAGCCTCCACCAAAGCCCTGTGAGTCCAGACTGTGTTTAAACTCTTGTGTCATGTTCTAGTCTGTAATGTCCCTCTCTGTCCTCAGACTCTGTGCCTGTGGACTGTCCCCTCGCTGCTGTGGTCCTCTGGCCTCAGTCCTCAGCTCCTCCAGTCTCACACTCCTGGATCTGAGTAACAATGACCTCCAGGACTCAGGAGTGGAGCTGCTGTGTGAGGGACTGAAGAGCACCCCCTGCAGACTGGAGACTCTCAGGTTCCATGATGCACTCTGCCCCTTGTGTTCACATGAGTGTAATGCTGCCCCTTGTGTCCACATGAGTGTAATGCTGCCCCCTGTGTCCACATGAGTGTAATGCTGCCCCCTGTGTCCACATGAGTGTAATGCTGTGTCCACATGAGTGTAATGCTGCCCCTTGTGTCCACATGAGTGTAATGATGTGTGTCTTTAGGCTGTCTGGATGTCTGGTGTCAGAAAGGGGCGGGGCTGCTCTGGCCTCAGCTGTAAGCTCCGCCCACTTCCATCTGAGAGACTTGGACCTGAGCTACAACCATCCAGGACCCTCGGCAGAGCTCCTGACTGCTCTACGGGACGACCCCCACTGCCCCCTGGACTCTCTCAGGTCTGGGTCTGGTTCAGTCTATGGTCTATGGCTGGTCCAGGTCTTGGTCTCTGGTCTGGTCTAAACTGGACTTGTGTGTTTCAGGTTGGATCCTGCTGGAGAACAGTGGATGGTCCCAGGTCTGAGGAAGTGTGAGTGTCTTTCATTCATTTCATGAAGACATTAACATTATGTGACTTCATCAGACTTCACAGTTCTAGAGAAATAAGAGGTTTGAACGACAAGCAGTACATACTATTACAGTATGAGTTTATTTTAAAGATTTAAGCTTTGTTTCCCCAAACGTTTATTTCAATAATCCAAGTGGCAAAACCTTTTTCATAGAATGAACAATCCAAGCAGCATCACAACTATAACAAAATAATTTTAAAAATATTTATCAAATTACATTAATCCATGAGGACTTCAATTCCTATAAATAGCACATTCTTCTGAGTCTTAAGACTCCGTTACATGAAGTCCTGTCACAGATTTATAAAAAGGACATCATTTCAGTTCACATTGGCCTTCACCTTTCAGGCCTTCTCCAGCTCTTCTCTGAGTGCTTTGTATTTCTCTAGTTTCCCGTGTTCCTTTCTCCTGATGTTGCCATCACTTGATTTCACGTCAACCACAACGGCCTTCCTTTGCTCTTTATCCACCATCATGATGTCTGAGTGTCATGAGTGCCGCTGTGCTGTCCTTCAGTCTGGCCCGCTGGTTGGATTTCTTGATATCAGCCACTTCAGTTATGTTCCCGTCATACATCCCATGTAGGGGCTTGTCCTCGCATGATGGTCCCTCCTCCAGCACCTCATCCTCTGTTCCCCATTGCCTGAGACATTCACTGAGCGCTGGCTGGATACTTCAACAAGACAATGACCCTAAATACTGCTCAAATTCTACTAAAGCATTTATGCAGAGCAACAAGTACAACGTTCTGTTTAAAGCAGGCTGTCCATGCTGACAGCCTGACTGAACTGGATATGTTTTGTTAAGAAGTGGTCAGAATAGTCAAAAATACCTTCAACCAGAATCCAGACCCTCATTGGAAGCTATAGGACGCGTTTAGAGGCTGTTATTTCTGCAAAAGGAGGATCTACTAAATATTGATATAATTTTTCTGTTGGGGTGCCCACATTTATGCACCTGCCTATTTTTGTTCAAGTAATTATTGCACACTTTCTGTAAATCCTATAAACTTCATTTCACTTCTCAAAGATCACTGTGTTTGACTACTATATGATATATTTAACTGAAATTGCTGATCCGAACAACCAGTGATTTATAAAGGAAAATCTTGCAAATTATCAGGGGTGCCCAAACTTTTTCATACGACTTGGTACTTGGTATGACTGTAAATAGTCAGTGCCTCAAAAATGGATAAGATCCTTCTCAATTGCTTTGGCTCATTTCTTGAAACAGACCAGACGCTCTCAAAATTCTTGGTTGTTTTACCAAAATGTATCTGGATGGCTGATCACAACATGGTTCACCTGCAAAAGCACATATCTCTCTCAAAACAGTTCACTTATGTGTCAAAACTGCATTTTCTTTCTAATATGAATAGTCACTGCCCCTGAAATGAATTGTCCCCTTGGCATTTTGTAAGCACTGAAAGTCAAAATGTTTAGATGTTGTGTCACTGGTAGAGGACCAGCTAACACTGGACAGAAAACAAGGATTTTACACCAAGAGTCACCTCCAAGGTTACAGGTACAAAATCTACTCAGCCTTTTCTCATTAAAGCAGAAGTGTAAACCCGAGTCTATCTGACACTGTAGACGTACATATCTGATCAAACAAACCTATTTAATCAATAACATTTTTTAATGTAACGCCCAAAATCACAACAGCAGTTGCCTCGATGGGCCACAATGAAACAGTCTTTAGTCAATAATTGAAAAGATGTTTAAATACACAATGTTCAAAGGAACTGATAAAATGGATAACTGTCCCAGAGCGTCCCCTGTCTTTGACCCTCCTTCTCAGCAACATTTTTTTTTTTTTTTTTAAGCCAAGTATATAAACTATTTAAAAACATTTTGACGAGCTACATTATTAAAATGCCCTGTGTTTGTGTCCTCAGATTCCTGTGAGTTCTCTCTGGATCCAAACACAGCTCACAGAAACCTCAAACTGTCTGAGGACAAACGGACAGTGACCAGAGTGAAAGAGCAGCAGTGTCCAGATCATGAGGACAGATTTACAGACTGGCCTCAGGTCCTGAGCAGCACTGGCCTGAGGGGGCGCTGTTACTGGGAGGTGCAGAGGAGCAGGAGGGGCGTTGTTATAGCAGTGAGTTACAGAAGAATCAGACGGAGAGGAAAGAGAGAGGAGAGTGAGTTTGGAGACAACGATCAGTCCTGGAGTCTGAGGATCTATGATGGAGGTTACTATTTCTGTCACAAGAACCGACAAACAGCCCTCTTCCCCTCCCACCGTCGTTCAGGTCGATTGTCTGTGTTCCTGGACTCTGAGCCTGGATCTCTGTCCTTCTATCATGTCGGCTCAGATGGAAAAATGTCCCATCTACACACCTTCAGATCCTCCTTCACTGAGCCTCTGTTTCCTGGGTTTGGACTGTGGGATGAAGGTTCTTCTGTGTCTGTGGTGGAGCTGAAGAGAGCGCCCCCTGGTGGTTATCTGTGACTGTGAGGTTATTCACCTTATTCTGCTCCGCCCACTTTCGCCTCTTGTTGCTGTGGCTCTTACTGGCAGGAACTCTGTATTTATTTCTAGTATATAAGTAGAGTGATAACTGTCAATATCTAACTTCAGCCTCCAGTTTCTAAGTCCACTTATTAGGTTTTGTGGCAATTTGTGAAATAAAAACAAACATTTTCCGGTCAAACTTACGTGGCCCGTGGTGTTTCCTGTTGCATTATTGTCCAGAATAACATTCATATTTATTACTAGACTGTGCTCATTTTATGCTCATTTTGCCGCTAGAACACTGGAAGGGTCTATAATGTTTGAATATCACCCACTCTATGGTCACTCATTGATAAATGAACGTTTTCTCAGAGGTTTTAAATGCCACTGCACATTTATTCAGTTCTGAAACCTTAATATCAGGTCTGTCTCACACCAGGATGTAGCATATGAATTCATGAAGATGAAGGGTTTTAAACTTGCAGTCAGAAGTACTTCACTTCTTTTAGTTTAGTCTTTATTTGTCAGGGACCATGTACACATTTTTAATCTTATAAAAGAAAAGATGATCTGCACCAGATTTAGATACTGCTAGTTTCCATCTGTGGTCCCTGGGCAGGTGAGGAAAACATTTATAGAAAGGTACATAATTCATTTACAGACTATAAAATGTGACTATTAAACATTAGGAACAAACATAATATTTCATAAAAGTTATACAAATATTAAAAATACTAAATTAAATTATATAGTATGATATAGAAATACAATTTAATTTGGCTGATGTTGACACCGTTGATTATCGAAAATGTGATTGTGATCCCAGGATCTCTATACCTAAGTCCAACACTTAACACAATGAGTTCCTGCATTGTTTAGAGATCATATAGTCAACCATTACAGCCTGAATTTTTCTCTAAACAGGAAATTTAATTGACCAAGTTTAAAAATAAAAGACAGTTTAATTCTATATCTTTAACATATCCACAACAAATGCATTAATGAAAGGCAAAAGTGTGTAAAGTGTCCATGTTTGTTCTCCAGTCAGAGCCTGTTCCTCGTCTGATCTGACCGTTAATGCCTGTGAGAGTGACATCATGTTATTGGCAGTTTGTTCACTGCTGAGAAGCACTCGAGCACAAAAAATAAATGTGTATTCACAAGTAAGAAACCACACATGCGTTTTTATATTTTTGTATTTGTAAATGTGGAATGGTAAGTCTTTTGAATATGTATTCTCTTGAACAAGAATTTACAGCTTTAATTTTATGCACAAATATAAATACGCACACATTTTACTTTGGCTTTATTGACAGTAACCTTACCCCATAGCAAACAAGTGGCACTGTGGAACATTCAAAAACAAAGCGATGATAGTTTTAAAGGTACATTTGGTCTTCCATATTATTATTCTGAATGTCTTTTTCACAGTGCGCTGTTTTGTTTTTCATACCTTAACATTTTAATAACAAAGCAATAATGTCTTTTTTAATTCAAATCTAAATTGAATATGAGACAATCATCTGCAAAACCTGCCCTGAGAGTGTGGCGCCCTCTGCTGGAGCTCACTGCACCTCAGTCACAGAGACAACATGACAGGGTGATCGTGTTACTTTTGAAAGTAAAAATAAACTAAACCTGTTCAGAGCCAACGGTGACGCAGTGAGTATTTCTTATGATTAACACAAAATAATGGAACATTTATCCTTTTTTCTTGATTCAGTTCAACAGGAAGTAGCTTTAGAGATAAAAAAGGGACAGAATTCTCCTTCATTACTTCCTTAATTCTTTGAATGTTCAGTTTACAATCTACAGCGCTATATTAAGCGTGAGACCAGAGATGAAAAACATGGAGGGAGACCGAGTGGGGATTTAGGAGACATTACATCAAATAATAAAAACTTTATTTGTCTCATGGTGAGGGTTTGGTTTTGTTGTAACAGCAGCACAAGACACAACATATAATTTTGTTAAATGTGACATTAGAAAAGTCAAACATATGTTCAAACTTCTTTATCTAAAACAAAGACGTTGGTCTGACGAATGTAAAAGTGACACAAAGATATGGTATATATAAACTAATATAATAACTATTATGTAAATTAGACGTTTTTTCTCCTTTGTTTACCATGTGGTCAGACTGAGCAGATGTGCAGCTCATGTTAAACTAAATTATAATCTTCAAATGTTAAATTAAAGACAACAGTCTGTTAGTACAATTTGTCAAACGAGTTCTGTGTTTGTGGAGAATAATGAATTTCCCCTGAGACGAGGGACAATGAAGTCTAAAAGTCTAAACAATCTTAAATATGAATGCAGTAAAGCCCTCTTACTGATGTGTGGAGATTAAATTATTGGGGATTATTATTGGTGTAAACGACTTTAAACATGGTTTTGGTTATTACTGGGTAAAGTATTTGTTTAGAACTGGTTTAGTCCTAGTTTAGTTCAGTTTGGATCAATAAACCATAAATCATGTTCAATATTTGACCAACATCTGATCTAAAAGTCTTTACAACAAAAGACAAGCAACAATTCTGAATTTCCAAAGGTCGAAATGTCAGTTTGTTTCTGTCACAAATGAATCAGAAAAAAAACATGAACTGATCTCAAAAGTGTATTTGAGTCACAGAAAGAATCATTTGTGTTAAAGTAATATCTGTGGAGTAGATGACATGAAAGATTATTGTGGGGTCATTATTTCTGTAATTATTTGTCCTATAAAACCTCCTAAAACCCTTTGTTTTTCATAATCTCCTGTTAAATAAATAAATAAATAATATAAAACACAGTATTAATGTCTTTAAGGCAGCTCTGATATCACTCGCATGTGTCTGAGGCTTTTACTTTGACAAAACATCCTGGATTTCTCATATTTTGTGATATTATGAGGTTAATCCCAGTTTCTCCAGTGAATCACATGATGTTCCACTGAAACTTTTACAATGTATTTGTTCACAAACCTTTAAAGGCTCTGTGTATAATGTGGTCCTTTAGTCGTTTAGTCCAATTATCAGTCGATGGCGTCTTTATCAACCAACTTTTTATTAGTTGACTAATTATGTTATTTATTTAATAAAACAGTAAAAACAAAAGGATATGGAGTGAGTTAGTGGAATATAATCATAAATGTAATCTGACTAATATATAAATGTAACATATGAATGCACTGTTTCTGTGTAAATAGTAGTTTTTGCTTGAACTCCTGTGCCGTTGTGTCTTTTGAGTGCAGTTTGAGTCAGAGATTAGAGACTTAGACGTCCTTCATAGTTTGATATATTTTTGCCACACGCCTTTAGTCGATGAATCGTTGATAAGGCACGTCTGTATCGACCACTGCCCTGATATCGTCCCGGGCTAAATATGTATAAGACACAGTTTATAAAAGTCACAGCTGTGTGTAATGTGGTCATGTGACCAGCAGAGGGAGACACAGGTCAGACCTCTGGTGCAGGACACACAAACATTACACACAAACTCCACATCTGTATGTTCTGTTCACATCTTCTTCTGATTCCAGCTCCTACAACATGGACCCATCTGGACCTGGATCTAAACCCAGACCTGGACCTGGCCCCGGGTCTAAACCCAGACCTGGACCTGGCCCTGGGTCTAAACCCAGACCTGGACCTGCTCCCAGCTCTGTGTCTCTGAAAAGTGACTGGTCTAAAGCCTATCCTCCACACTTTAAAGAAGCTCCTCCTGAAGACCAGAGGTGAGACTGTCATTTGAACAGTTCTTTTCACATTGATAAACACAGACCAAAATGAGCTGTTACTGTACGACTGTCTCCTCAAACAAACACAATAATCAAGTTTATCTTCTTTCCTGCTTGTTGAGTTCTGCTCAAAAGGTAAACACCACAGTCAAACCTTAGGACTCATAAGTCTCCCCTTGCGTACACTGACTCCAGTCCGGTCGCGGTCCGGGACCAGCATGCGTCACTTGCCGATTGCCTGTCACACCAGATCCGGTCAACTGTGGTCAGTATTTGACGAAAGCCCCGTAGATTCACGTGTTTTCGCGTGAGAACACTCTTGAAATGATATGAAAGCCGCACCAGACCGCTGCGGCGTCCGGCAAAAATATACTTCATGCGGAAAGAATCCGCAAGAAGTGTATTTTTGCCGTAGTGCTCCGAGGTCGGTATGACAGGGCGCATTGATTTTAAGCACTTTTAAGTCTTGCGGGACCCGCACCGGAGCCGGACCAGAGTCAGTGTACATCAGGCGTCTATTGTCAGGGCTCACAGAGGGAAAGCTTAGAATGTGACAATAACCATTTCACATGTTTTTATTTCACATGAAAAATAAAACAAAGCATCGGATGATACTAACTATAACTAACTTTATTAACTATAATATTAAACTGAAATGTAAATAGGTTTAATTTGAAAAGTAGAACCATAGGTGTGTAATATTATACTAAATCCGTTCCAGACTGTCTACATCTTGTTAATAATCTTGCTGCTGCATTTTGAACCAGTTGAAAGCTTTTTCTAGAATTTTTAGGACACACTGCAGGGCGTTACAGACTAATCATGTGACAAATGCATGGATGAGTTTTTCTGATTTTGGCTGATATTACGCAGATAAAAGTAAGCTGTTTTTCAGAATTGATTTATATGGGCTTTGAACGAGAGCTCTTGGTCAAATAAGACTCCAGTGTTTCTTACAGTAGAGCTGGAGGCCACAGTGACATTGTCCAGAAAAACTATCTGGTCAGATAAAGAATCTCACACACGTTTAGGACCAGGCACAATGACCTTTTTTCAGAAGTAGATAGTTAGGTGCCATTCAGGTTTTTATGTCCTTCACACAGGCACTAAGTCTGTCTATTTGATGGGTCTGGTCGGGTTTCATTGATAAATACAGCTGTGTGTCGTAGCAGTGGAAGTTAATGTCATGTTTTCTGATAATCTTACCCAACAGCAGCAAATAAAGAGTGAACAGAAAAGCACATAAAGTGAAATCAAAGACTGTAAGAACAGTTTGGAATCTGTTCTACGTCACCTAAGCTTTTAGTGTTTTCTTATTTTTTGACAATATACATCTTATTGGCGATTTTATGAGCAAAACTGAAATGAAATAAAATATCTGTAGATTGAATAGTACACATAGTGCAGCAATACACCGTGAATTTCTCGGGCAAGATAATTCAATTCAACTTAATTCTGGACTCAAGGGCCATAAGATAAGTTTCTTTCATGAGAATTAAACATAAGTCCATGAGTCTGCACACAAGTTTAAGACAGGACTGTTGTGTGAGGCGTCTGTGCAGAGGCTACAGCTCACAGACAGTGTCTGGTCCAGAGTCTGGAGCTCCAGCCACATGCCCTACACTGTGGAGAAGCAGAGAAAATCTGATTCTCTCCAGATTCAGAGTCTCTCCACGGCCAAGTACCAAAGTACATCTTTGACATGTTAGTGCCATATGAACCATCTCGCAATCTGAGGACCTCAGGGACCGGCCTCCTGCAGGTGCCTAGAGTCAGGACTAAACATGGGGAATCAGCATTTCAGTTTTTTGCAGCTAAAATCTGGAACAGTCTCCCTGAAGATGTGAGACAAGCCTCCACTCTGACAATGTTTAAATCCAGGCTAAAAACAGTTCTGTTTAGACGTGCATACGACTGAAAGATCTATCTGCACTATTCTCTTTTAAAGCACTTTATTTTAAAATGATTTTAAAATGATTCTGTGTGTCTTTTTGTGTTTTTATGATTTTAATGCAACTTTTCCTGTTTATGTAAAGCACTTTGAATTGCCCTGTGTACGAATTGTGCTCTACAAATAAACTTGCCTTGCCTTGCCTTGATTAAACAACTTTATACTGTGTCAAGAAAAAATGCTCGCAACTACAAAGATTATCTGTCCGTACAGCAAGTCATTAGTATTTGTAAAATGAATGACATAAAGAAGGTCATAAAAATAGCTGTAGTCGTACAAACAACTGGAACAATAGTTGCATATGCATCAGACTGATGAAAATACACCAGAGTACAGGAAATCTCATGGGGGAGACCCCCAAACCCCCTCAGTTATATTAGTCCAGGACCCCTCAACTCACTGAACTTACAACATGCATAAAGCTTTGAATCTAAAAGTTATTTCTAATGAAGCATAAAAATATTTGATTCATTTTAAATGTCACACATAGTTCATTTGAGTGATATGGAAAGGTGCCCTTTTGTTCATGGTAGAGCACCTGCCCCTCAAAATGTCTGTGATAACAATAATAATAATAATAATAATATAAATTAAAGCTTTCGTTCCACCAATCAAACTTTCCAGAAAATAGTGAAAGTGTAAGTGGCCTTGAACCCTCCTGACCGAGGGAGAAGGAAACATCTGCATGTTCTATTCAAATCTTCTTCTGATTCCAGCTCCTACAACATGGACCCATCTGGACCTGGCCCCGGGTCTAAACCATGACCTGGACCTGCTCCCAGCTCTGTCTCTCTGAAAAGTGACGACTCCAAATACTTCCTTCCTCCAGACTTTAGAGAAGCTCCTCCTGAAGACCAGAGGTAAGACCTGCTTAATCCAGAGCTCTGGACATGTTATCAGGACAACGCCACCTGCTGCTCATCCTTCATCAGTGCAAACAGTGATCCTGTGTTTTAATGGAGCTGCTCTCAGTGTGGGACAGATGAGTTCAGGTGGGACAGGATCACAGGGGATTCTACAGATTGTACAGAGTCTCAGAGAGTCAGCTGTTCTGAACCAGGACTGAACACATCACAGTCAAACAACTGCACTACTGTACATTATGGACTTGTATTTATTATTCACTCTGGTTTTCAACTGCATTTAACAAAAGATCAACTTTCCTGACACATTTTGTCCACAGTCTTTAGACTGAGCAGATCGTCCCATGAGGCTAAACTCATTCTACATCAGACCTGATGAGTCTAAATGAGTCCAAAAGCAGCTGGTCCTGCTCAGAGCTGTGGGACTGTTCTGTTCACTGTCTCTGTGTGAACCTCCTGTACACTCTGTATACAGCCCCACTGTGCTGCAAATATAAGAAGGACACAAAGCCCAAAGTATCTCATAATGATGCACGGAAACCAGAGTATGAACAACATATTCAGGTGATGAGTCAGTCCATGCATTTATTTCTAGTCTGGATTATTGTAAAGGCCTGTTCTCACGTCTCACACTGTCCTCCATCAGACAGTTACAACTGATACAAAATGCTGCAGCCAGAAACAAAAAAGACAACGTTATCCCAGTATCCTGAGTGTTACACTGGCTTCAGGTCCCTCATAGAATTAATTTAAAAATATTTTATTGGTCCACAAATGTCTAAACCAGGGGTGTCACTCATTTTTAGAGGGGGCCGGTTGAATTGTCAGACCTGCAGACTCTGAGCCCCGTCGGCTCCTGAGATCAGCTGTGTGTCTCTTAGTGGCTCATGTTGAAGGCTCATTTTGTTTTTATTCATCCCAATTGTGGAACCCTCCTCCTGAAAATATGTGACTTGTAACAAGATCTAATATGTTCAATCCAAATTAAAGACGCTTTTTAAGTTTATATATGAATTACTTATGGTTATGAAGTACATTTATTGACGTAACAGCATTTTAATTGTCATGTTTATCCGTTGTATTTATTGGATATGTGTAAATTATGTGAACTTTTATATATTTCATAAATGTTTGTGGTTGAATTCTGTGTCAAACACTTTGAGTTGTCTTTGTGCATCAAAGGGGCTCCACAAATAAACGTGACTTGACTGAATGCAGCTGAAAAAGCCCAGGGCCAGTAGTGCCAGTCTCCTGTTCTGTCAGGCTCTTGATGATGATGGTGATGATGATTTTTATTTAAAGGGCGCTTTTTCACCTAAGAGGCACTCAAAGCGCTTAACAAACCGTTGAAACTACAGTTGCTGTTACAACATAACATATATCGTAGAAAGGGTTTCAGGGGTTGTCATCCAGACGCAGTTTGAAGAACGAGACGTTTCGACTTTTATCCAAAAGTCATTGTCTGGACTGCACTTTGCGGTCCCGTGGAGGCAGATCTTCTGTGTTGGTACAGCCTTTTGTGCAGTGGCTGTTTGGTCTCTCCTTTGTAACGTTCTTTACAACTGTCCTCACTGCACTCTATCAAATAAACTACATTGCTCTGTTTCTCTGTCGGCATCTTGTCTTTCGGGTGGACCAGTTTCTGTTTAAGTGTGCTGCCAGGTTTGAAATAAACAGGGATGTCGTGTTGTCTAAAAATCCTTTGAAACTTCTCAGACAGGCCCGAGACATAAGGGATAGAGACCCCCCTCCTGCTAGGATCTTTATCCTTTCTGTCCTGTTTCTTGGCTCTTCTGACCTTGTTAAAGGCCCAGTTGGGATAACCACAAGCTGAGAGGGTTGGACGTGTTCTTCCTCCTTCTTTCTCCCCTCTGCGCTGGTGGGTACTTCATGGGCTCTGTGTTGTAGTGTCCTGATCACTCCCAACTTGTGCTGCAATGGGTGGTTGGAACCGAACAATAAGTACTGATCTGTGTGGGTGGGTTTCCTGTATACTTCGGTCTGAAGGCTGCCTTCCTCCTCTGATTGTGGAGCGATCAAGAAGCGCCAACCGCCAAATGCCAACATAACATATACAATTACATTTATAGACAATAAACAGACACAACATATAGTTATAACTACAGTTGTAGTTATAACTATATGACACACACAATAAACAAGAACGATAGACATACTGTACATAGTGTTCTGTAAGTAAACCGTACAAAAGATGCAACTAACTGTTTTAGAAACGAAAAGGAGGAAGAAAAAAAAAAAAAAAAAAGACACGAAAAAACGAATCCCGAAAAAAAATAGTTCAGACTGATGTTAAATGGCAGACGGGGGTTGGCGTAGGAAGGCGTCTTAAGATGTTTTGGTGAAACTGTTGCTGATGTTTATGAGCTCCGTAGCCTTGTCCTTGGGGGCAGGAGTGAGGATAAGATAAGGGCACAGCTGCTGGCAAGACTGCTAGTCAGGAGGGGGAATACATTTCTAATAATCCATTTTTGATCTTCGGTAATTTGTCCGGATCGTAATCAATCAGTTCTTGTTCTCAGCGTCACTTACGAGCCCCCATTTCATGTAGTCGCCTGGACAGTTCCTCCATTCTTGTGGTCAGACCCTAATACCCCGTAGCAGCTCGCTGGTCACCTCTCGATGTTGTCCACTTGTTTCTGCACGTCTTCAGACTGGGCTGAGATGTTGCAAATCAGCTCCTGCATCTGTGCGTCTCTTTGTTATGACCCCTTCACATCAGCTCTACTGTGTAGAAGTTCACTGGCCTGAGGCGCTATGTTATCCACAAGTTCTTGCATGTCCACCGTCCGTGCTGAGATGTTGTGGATCAGCTCTCCGATGTTTGCATCTCTCCGTTTCATCCCTTCAGCTACTCACGTCGCAGAAGTGCTCTTTAATTTCACCAGACAGCGGCTGGGTTGCTTTAAAGGCAGCTGTCTTAGAAATTTTACCCAGTCCAATAATCACGAACCCCACCATCAAGATTTCAAAAATAAGTCCTTAACGTCTTCCACGGAACTTCAAGACACAGAACTTGCTAGCTGTTCCAGAAGTCCCGTGTGTAGCCTGCCACAAGACTTCCGTCAGGGCAAGTGGGTTCTCCCAGTGCACCCTTCTTATGGAAAAAAACTGTGTCCTTGTGAACACTTGTGAACAGACTCTCATGACAAACCTGAAGTTTAAACTCATGTGTGTCCTGAATGACTCTCTGAACTCTCTGGTGGCGATGCTGGTGAGTCCCAGGTTTAGTGCTGTTCAGTGTCACTGCTTTTTATGAAACACTGAGCTGTAGTTTTTAACACTTTTATTGTTGTCTTATTGTGTGTTTTTATGGACCGTGAGTCTAAACAAATAAATGACGACGATTTTCTTTTTTCACAGAGAGCCAGACCCAGAGGAGCAGCTGAACTCCATATTCAGGGTGAGTGGCCCACGACCGCAGCATGTGTGGGGTTCTCTGGGAGCTCCTCAGGTTCTCTTTGACTAAAACTCTCCTCTTATTGTTCTGTTCAGCGTCTGGAGGAGGACGTCCTGACTTTTGTCAAAAAGCAGCTGCAGAAGCTCCACAGGCTCCTGGTCTCAGATTACCCAGAATGCTCTGAGTGTGAGGAAGAGGAGCCGAGCAGGAGGAGAGGTTCTGAACATCACCCTGGACTTCCTGAGGAGGATGGACCAGGAGCAGCTGGCCCAGCGCCTGCAGCACAGTAAGAACTCTGTTACTGTCCATCTGAGGAACAGCTCCTGGATCTGATCTGTTTAACTTTACAATTTAAAGTAGATCATTTACTTTGACATTTTAGTGAAGAAGTTTTCACAAACAGAAGGAGCTTGAGTTGACTGTTGTTTGTGTCTTGATTCAGGAAACACTGTTGGAGTTTGTAGAGATAAACTGAAGTCTCATCTGCAACAGAAGTTTAGCCGCGTGTTTGAGGGTGTGGCTAAAGCAGGAGACTCCGCCCCCCTGACCCAGATCTACACAGAGCTCTACATCACAGAGGGCGGAGCCTCAGAGGTCAAACCAGGAACATGAGGTCAGACACATGGAGCGAGCGTCCAGGAGAGCAGCCGCTCCAGAGAAAACCATCACATGTGAAAACATGTTTGAGCCCCGCATTCACCAGAGCCAATCAGAACGGTGCTGACAAAGGGCGTGGCTGGCGTGGGGAAACAGTGCTGACTCAGAAGTTCAGTCTGGACTGGGCTGAAGGCAGGGCCCACCAGGAGCTCCAGCTGCTGTTCCCGTTCACTTTCAGAGAGCTCAATGTGCTCAGAGACACACAGTTCAGCCTGGTGGAGCTGCTGCACCACTTCTTCAGTTCATCCAAAGGTCTCTGCAGCTTCCAACAGCTCCAGGTGCTCTTCATCCTGGACGGTCTGGACGAGTGCAGACTTCCTCTGGACTTCACCAAAACCCGGGTCCTGGTCGACCCCACAGAGTCCGCCTCAGTGGACGTGCTGCTGGTGAACCTCATCAGGGGGAGCCTGCTTCCCTCCGCTCGCCTCTGGATAACCACGCGCCCCGCAGCAGCCAGTCAGATCCCTGCTGAGTGTGTCTCCATGGTGACAGAGGTACGAGAGTTCACTGACCCACAGAAGGAGCAGTACTTCAGGAGGAGGTTCAGAGACGACACCATCATCTCCCACATCAAGAGCATCCGCAGCCTCCACATCATGAGCCACATCCCGGTCTTCTGCTGGATCCTCTCCACAGTTATACAGAAGCTTCTGGAACAAACAGAGAGACCAGAGCTGCCCCGGACTCTCACACAGATGTACATCCACTTCCTGGTGGTGCAGGCCAAAGTCAAGAACATCAAGTATCACCAGGGATCAGGGGCGGACCTTCACTGGACTCCAGAGACCAGGGAGATGGTGACGTCTCTGGGAAAACTGGCCTTTGAGCAGCTGCAGAAAGGAAACCTGATCTTCTACGAGTGTGACCTGAGCGAGTGTGGGCTGGACGCTGCAGCGGCCTCAGTGTACTCCGGAGTGTTCACACAGGTCTTTAGAGAGGAGCCAGGCCTGTACCAGGACAAGGTCTACTGCTTCATCCATCTGAGTGTGCAGGAGTTTCTGGCTGCTCTTCACGTCCATCAGACCTTCACAGAGTCTGGAGTCAATCTGCTGGAGGTCCAACAAATGCATTTTCTTAGGAAATTGTTAAAAAACAAAAGTCAACTTAGAATCCTCCACCGCTCTGCTGTGGACCAGGCCTTACAGAGTCCAAACGGACACCTGGACCTGTTCCTGCGCTTCCTCCTGGGTCTTTCTCTGCTGACCAATCAGAGCCTGCTGCAGGGTCTGCTGACTCAGACAGGAAGTGGCTCAGGGACCAATCAGGAGACAGTACAATACATCAAAGAGAAACTGAATGAAACGGGTCACTCTCCAGAGAGAAGTCTGAACCTGCTCCACTGTCTGAACGAGCTGAATGACCACAGTCTGGTGGAGGAGATACAGAAGTACACGAGAGCTGGACGTCTCACCTCTTCTCAGTGGTTGGCTCTGTCCTTCCTCTTACTGTCCTCAGACTCAGATGTGGAGGAGTTTGACCTGAGAAAATACCAGGCCTCAGAGACAGCTCTCCTGGGTCTGCTGCCGGTGGTCAAAGCCTCCACCAAAGCCCTGTGAGTCCAGACTGTGTTTAAACTCTTGTGTCATGTTCTATGTTCTAGTCTCTAATGTCCCTCTCTGTCCTCAGACTGTGGGCCTGTGGACTGTCCCCTCACAGCTGTGGTCCTCTGGCCTCAGTCCTCAGCTCCTCCAGTCTCACACTCCTGGATCTCAGTAACAACGACCTCCAGGACTCAGGAGTGGAGCTACTGTGTGAGGGACTGAAGAGCGCCCCCTGCAGACTGGAGACTCTCAGGTGAGACGCTCCCATGATGTACTCCCCCTGTGTCCACATGAGTGTAATGCTGCCCCCTGTGTCCACATGAGTGTAATGTGTGTCTTTAGACTGTCTGGATGTCTGGTCTCAAAAAGGGGTGGGGCTGCTCTAGCCTCAGCTCTAAGCTTCGCCCACTCTCATCTGAGAGAGTTGGACCTGAGCTACAACCATCCAGGACCCTCAGCAGAGCTCCTGACCACTCTACGGGACGACCCCCACTGCCCCCTGGACTCTCTCAGGTCTGGGTCCTGGTTCAGTGGGTTTATGGTCCACAGTTGGTCCAGGTCTTGGTCTCTGGTCTGGTCTAAACTGGACTTGTGTGTTTCAGGTTGGATCCTGCTGGAGAACAGTGGATGGTCCCAGGTCTGAGGAAGTGTGAGTGTCTGTATTTCATTTCATGAAGACATTAATTATGTGACTTTATCAGACTTCAGTTAAGTTATTTGAACGACAAGCAGTACAGCAGTACATACGATTACAAGATTCAAGCTTAACAATTGTTTCCCCCAAATATTTATTTCAGTAAACAAAGTGGCAAAACATTTTACATAGCATGAACAATCCAAGCAGCATCATAAAAAAAATTAAAAATTAAAAATTGCATTCATCCATGAGGACTTTTAAATCATATAAATAAAACAGTCTTCTGTGAGTCTTAAAAGACATATTCTGCTACAGTGACTTTTTTTTTAGCTTTTAACCATGTTCTAACAATGTTCTTCATCAAAAACACACCTGAAGTAGCATTCAGGTGCATTCACACTGTTTTGAGGAATGTTTATTAAAAAATCCTCCCACCGTGAAAAACACTTCAGTCTGCACTTCCTTGTTTCTGGGACGTATTCTCAGACTCAGAGAATCTGCTGTTTTAAATCCTTAAATCATTGTTAGTCTCGTTCTGAGCATTTCTACCTCTAAACACAATCACTACAGTTATTCACCCATAGTGTGATGTTGGTTGACGGTCAACTTAACTAGATTGAGTTCTAGGCACCAGCTAGTGGCTGGATTTACTTAGTGTCTTTTGACATAGGCTGATAAAGCCCTGTTGGAGAATAGAATAACACATTGTTTTTTTTTTTTTTTGTTTCAAAACATGAGATGGCAAATTTAAGGTACTCAAAAGCATGTTTAAAGGCCAACAGCAATATGAAAAATGCAGAATATTTTTCCTTTAATGCTCCATTACCTGAAGTCCTTTCACATATTTTTTTTTTCAAATGAGTTAATTCTTGAAAGCAATAAAATAAGGTTTTACTTTTAGAAATCTACATTTGTATATTTGTTACAGGCAAAGTTGATCATTTCTATTCTATAGGACGCCTGAAGGCATTTAGGCAAAGTAGAGAATCTCTGATGTAATGCTATTTATGAAATGGTTGCAAGAACACACCAAAAGTAAAACAATTTTAAATGGCTGTGATAATGTCTGCACAAATCTTCACTCATTTTGGCGACAAATAAATAATGTTTTAGTAAGCCCGTATAGAGGCTTACAGCTTATATTTTTGAATAGGCTTTTAAATAGATGAAATAATTTAATGTGGGCTATATATACACATATAAATACATTTTCAAAAAAATCCCTTTTCACCCTCCGCAGGTGGTCTCATCCCTCTCTGAGCTTGGGTCATTTACCAGAGGCCAGGGAGCTTGAGGCTTCTGAGCAGTATCTTAGCTGTTCCTAGCACTGCATTTCTCTGGACTGAGATGTCTGATGTTCCTCCAGGGATCTGCTGGAGCCACTCCTCCAGTTTGGGGATCACTGCCCCTAGTGCTCCTATCACCACTTCGGCCTTCACCTTCCAGGCCTTCTCCAGCTCTTCTCTGAGCCCTTGGTATTTCTCTAGTTTCTTGTGTTTCTTTTTCCTGATGTTGCCATCACTTGGTGTGTGTCCAGTCAGTACAGTACACTTGGCTAGTGTGCAGTCTCAGGGTGCTGGATTTGAGATGGAACCCTCCACATGGTAAGGAACTTTGGTGTCTTAACGTCTGTTGTCTGTATCTCTTCCTTTGGTCACCTTATTATGCCCACCAGGTATCTGATCACTGCAGGGCATAGCCGTTTACTGCCCGGGACTTGTTCTTGACATTGAGCTGGCTTCTTAGGACTTGCCTTACTCTCTGGAGGTATTTGGCTGTTGCTACTTTCTTCGTTGCCTCTTCGAGGTTGCCATTTGCCTGTGGTATTCCAAGGTACTTGTACCCATCCTCAACGTCTGATATTGTTTCCTCTGGGAGTGAGACCCCTTCTGTGTGGACCACCTTCCCTCTCTTTGTTACCATCCAACTGCACTTCTCCAGCCCGAATGACATCCCAGTACTGTAGAGCCTGGTCGTGTGGATCTGTGAGTCGATGTCTCTCTCCCTCTTAGCGTACAGCCTGATGTCATCCATGTAGAGGTGATGACTGATGGTGGACCTGTTCCTGAGTCGGTGTTCATAGCCTTGTTGATTGTCTTGTTGATTATCTGGCTGAATGGGTTCAGACCTATGTTGAACAGCCGTGGCGACAGTGCATCTCCTTGGTATATGACACATCTGATGGACACTTGTGCAGGTGGCTTACCATTGGTCTCGAGGGTGGTCTTCCACTGCCTCATTGAACTTGCTATGAAGGCCCTTAGCATCCTGTTGATGTTGTACATCTCAGTGATCCATGTGTGTGGCAATTGAATTATTAGAAGCTGCTCCTGACGCCACAGGACTGCGTCAGCCCCCAGTCTCACTTTACACACACGCAAACACATAAACACGCATGAGCAGGTGTCAGTATGAAATCACAAACCTCGACTTCTACGTGTGAAAATAACATTTAGCGATGGTCAACAGGGCATATGCCAAAGTAAATAATATCAATATTTAACACAGTAGGTGACTATACACCATAATGACAGCAACATGGTGCCAGTGGAACTAATTTCCACATCCAAGTGCAAAGAGTTTGCAAAATAATTTTATGACAAGGTTCAGAACATTAAAAATACAATTAATTCCACAGTGCAAATAACAACCAATCAGCCAGTTAAACACGTGGAGCTGTCTCACTTTGCAATTGTGAATGACAAAACTGACAAAACCAAGAGATCATCACCAGTCAAGTTTTTCTTCATGCTGCCTTGATGTGTTGCTAAGTCTATGCTAAAGAGTTTGTTAGCTCCACTCACTCAACTAGTCAATATGTCACTTCAATCTGGTATATTCCCAAGGGCCTTAAAACTGCAGTCATTAAGCCTCTCTTAAAAAAAGAGTAGTCTTGATGCGACAGTACTGAATAATTACCGGCTAATATCAAATTTACATTTTTTGGGAAATGTTATTGAAAAAGTTGTTAAGCTTAATAATTATCTTCTAATGAATTACATTTTTGATCTTTTCCAGTCAGGCTTCAGATCACACCACAGCACTGAGACAGCTCTTATAAAAGTGACAAATGACATCCGTCTTATCACTGATGGAGGCAAAGTCTCCGGTTTCTTACCATCTGAAGAACATTGCCAAAATAAAAAAAAACATAGTGTCTAACCCAGACTTGGAGAGACTTATCCATGCATTTGTCTTCAGTAGGTTAGACGACTGTAACGGCCAGCTCACTGGCCTCTCCAAACGAGCTGTAAAACAGCTGCAGTACATCCAGAACGCTGCTGTGCGGGTCCTGACTAGAACCGGGAAGTACCATCACATTAGTCCTGTGCTCAGGTTTCTGCACGGGCTTCCTGTGGCTCAGAGAATAGACTTTAAAGAAGCTCTGCTTGTGTTCAAGTCTCTCCGAAGCACCAAAGTACATCTCTGAATTGTTAGTACCATACGAACCATCTCGGATTTTGAGGACCTCAGGGACCGGGCTTCTGCTGGTGCCAGAGTCAGGACTAAACATGGCGAATCGGCGTTCCAGTTTTTTTAGGCTAAAATCTGGAACGTCTCCCCGAAGATATGAGACAGGCCCCTACACTGCCAATATTTAAATCTAGACTTAAAACTGTTCTGTTTAGCTGTGCATATGATCAAGGGAATTTGATTCGCATTTTATTGTTTTATGCATATTTTAATGTATTTATTTATGCTCTTATTGTGATTGTATTGCGTTACTTCTGTATGAATTGTGCTACACAAATAAATTTTGATTGATTGACAACAAACTATTTAATACAGTTCAGTTTCCCCGCAACGTACAGCAACTTCATCAGTTTACTCACCGCTCAGATGCTCAAATGAAGCAAAGTCCCACCTCTATGAGAGGAGGAAACATGGATTTGTGCCGCTGTCTTTCTGTGTAAACTGTATTTGGTCCTGATGCATCACGTCAGATTCAGACACGAGCTGATGCGCATGCAGCCTGTATCTCCAGCAAAGTTCGCACATTTAGGCATTCGCAGTGTACTTTCCCTCTCTTAATCCAGCCTGGGGTAGTCATTTCCTAATTTATTTTGTCACACTTAACAGAATATAGAGACAGCGGTTTGCGCTCAGGTCAGTGCCCCGTGCGCCATCGCAGGTTTTGTTTTCCCTAAGTTTAACCTGCAGGCATATAGTTAAGTACAGAAACAATTGATAAAAGTAAAAAATACCAATTTATTTGCCAACAAAGGCTCCAAGCCTTTGTTTGGCAGTTTTGAGTGCTTCAGGTTGGGTACCTGGCTGTACCTCTTAGGTACTTGCTTCTTCATTGCACCTCTTACGGCCTCTGTCAGTTGACTCCACGCTATCTTGATTTTTGCCTCCAACTGTCTTTTCCATGGTGGGTATAGTCTCGCATGGCTCCCATGGTTGCTCTTATGGCCAAGCATCTCTAGGATCAATGATGCTGAAGTGTATACCAGCTCATTGGTTTCAGTGATGGTCGAGGTAGGGATCGCACTCAATGCTGCATTCACATCCTGTAGGAAACTTTCTGATGGTACTTCACTAAGTCGTTGTAAATTGGCGTCGGAGTAGCCTCGCATTCAATCTTGCCAGAATCTTATCCTTCAGTTCAGACGCTGCCTCCTTCAGCGTTATTGTGGTTGTTGGGGCTTCGTAACATATTATATACATATATATATCTCAAAGCAAAAGTGTAAACCAAGTTGATCTGGTGCTGTAGACGTACAGATCTGATCAAACAAACAAACCTATTTAATCAATTAAATTTATTTTGTAACACCCAAATCACAACAGAAAAGGAACTGAACAAATGGATAACTGTCCCAGAGCGCACCCTGTCCTTGACCCCCTAAAACCAAGTATATAAACAATTTAAAAACATTTTGACGAGCTACATTATTAAAATGTCCTGTGTTTGTGTCCTCAGATTCCTGTGAGTTCTCTCTGGATCCAAACACAGCTCACAGAAACCTCAAACTGTCTGAGGACAAACGGACAGTGACCAGAGTGAAAGAGGAGCAGCAGTGTCCAGATCATGAGGACAGATTTACAGACCAGGCTCAGGTCCTGAGCAGCACTGGCCTGAAGGGTCGCTGTTACTGGGAGGTACAGTGGAGCGGGTCGAGGGGCGTTGTTATAGCAGTGAGTTACAGAAGAATCAGACGGAGAGGAAAGAGAGAGGAGAGTGAGTTTGGAGACAACGATCAGTCCTGGAGTCTGAGGATCTATGATGGATTTTACTATTTCTGTCACAACAACAGACGAACAGACTTCTTCCCCTCTCACCATCTCTCAGGTCGAGTGTCTGTGTTCCTGGACTCTGAGGCTGGATGTCTGTCCTTCTATGACGTCGGCTCTGATGGAGAACTGTTCCACCTCAACACCTTCAGATCCTCCTTCACTGAGCCTCTGTTTCCTGGGTTTGGACTGTGGGATGAAGGTTCTTCTGTGTCTGTGTGGATCTGAAGAGAGCACCCCCTGGTGGACATCTGTGACTGTGAGGTTATTCACCTTATTACGCCCCGCCCACTTTCGCCTCTTGTTTGTGGCTCTTGTTGGCAGGAACTCTGTGATTATTTACAGTATATAAGTAGAGTGAAAACAGTCAATGTCTAACTTCAGCCTCCAGTTTCTAAAGTTCACTTATTAGGTTTTGTGGCAATTTGTGAAATAAAAACAAACATTTTCCTGTCAAACTGATGTGGCCAGCTGTGTTTTTCCTGTTTCATTATTGTCCAGAATAACATTAATGTTTATTACGAGGCTCTCAGCATGTACGCTAATTTCGGCGCTAATTGCAAACACTAACAATCTACACAAAATACTTCTTCTGAGTTTGTTCTGGTGTATTTCAGTACACCAGTGATTGTAGTCGCTGAAACAGACTTGTAGTTTGTGATGTTGGGAGGCTAATGCTAACGCTAAAATTGAAAATGCACCAATGAACGCCATGTTTTGTTTACAAACACTGGAAGGGTTCTCTGTGAATGAGCCTTTTAATGACATATTTCTCCTTCTGTCTGGCATGCTCTAGTCTGAACGTTGAACAGTGACTTTTGCAGAGACTTTTTGCAGTTATTCATTATTACATCACAGTGAAATTAGTGTGGCTTTAATTCACACAAAGCTGACGCAAACGCCTTCAAAAGAGTTGTAGCCTCAAGGGGCGTGCAATGCAGTTGCTTGTATATCCTGCGGTACCTCGGTATCCGTGGGGATCTCAGGGGATCTCGGGGGATCTCTCGGGCGGGCAGTGGCAATAAGGATTGGGCAGGAGTGGTCAGAGAAGCTTCGGGATCAGATTGAAAAACCAGTCCCGTGCAGGTTTCCACTGCAAAGAATCCTGGACTGCATTAAGACCGAGGTACGAGCTAATAATCTCATTATCAGCCTCATTTCTCCCTAGTGTCTGTAAATCTGTGCGCTGCGTTCAAGGCAAGCAGAGCGGTTTCAATTTGAATGCCGCCATCGCTCGAATTCTGGGACCTCTCAGACCTCTCGGACCTCGCCTCTGCTGAAAGTGTGACATGGATCATTCTGAAGCCACCAGCGTCAGCCCCGCTCAGGTCAGGCATGAGGGAGGAAGGAGGGGGACAGTAAAAGAAGCACTAAGAAAACACAATATGGCTGAGAAATGAAACAAATCTTTATCCAATACTGTAGATCAGTGCTTTCAAAAAGTGTATTTTTAGAGTAATTCACAGACTGTGAGGGTTTCATTGGTTTGTGCATGAAGCTATGAAGAAATGGCACAAGCCTCATTGCTCTTGTATCTCCCCCTCTCTTCCTCCTCTTCTCCCTCTGTATCTCTCCCTCCTCTCTTCTCCCTCTGTATCTCCCCCTCTCTTCCTCTTCTTCTCCCTCTGTACCTCTCCCTCCTCTCAGCTGCCTCTGTATCTCTCCCTCCTCTCTTCTCCCTCTGTATCTCCCCCTCTCTTCCTCTTCTTCTCCCTCTGTACCTCTCCCTCCTCTCAGCTGCCTCTGTATCTCTCCCTCCTCTCTTCTCCCTCTGTACCTCTCCCTCCTCTCAGCTCCCTCTGTATCTCTCCCTCCTCTCTTCTCCCTCTGTACCTCTCCCTCCTCTCAGCTCCCTCTGTATCTCTCCCTCCTCTCTTCTCCCTCTGTACCTCTCCCTCCTCTCTTCTCCCTCTGTACCTCTCCCTCCTCTCAGCTCCCTCTGTACCTCTCCCTCCTCTCAGCTCCCTCTGTACCTCTCCCTCCTCTCAGCTCCCTCTGTATCTCTCCCTCCTCTCTTCTCCCTCTTCTCTTCTCCCTCTGTATCTCTCCCTCCTCTCAGCTCCCTCTGTATCTCTCCCTCCTCTTCTCCCTCTGTAGCTCTCCCTCCTCTCAGCTCCCTCTGTATCTCTCCCTCCTCTTCTCCCTCTGGATCTCTCCCTCCTCTCAGCTCCCTCTGTATCTCTCCCTCCTCTCAGCTGCCTCTGTATCTCTCCCTCCTCTTCTCCCTCTGTATCTCTCCCTCCTCTCTTCTCCCTCTGTACCTCTCCCTTCTCTTCTCCCTCTGTACCTCTCCCTCCTCTCTTCTCCCTCTGTACCTCTCCCTCCTCTCAGCTCCCTCTGTATCCCTCCCTCAGCTGCACAGTCACTTCTGCAGTGACGGCGCCTCTCTGTGGTGAATGAGGTGTTTTAAGGAGACGATGCACTCGGGTTGTTTCTGGGTCACAGTGGATCACTTATGAGTCACACAGACTGCTCTCTTCACGGAGCTGACTCGTTTCACTTTTACTGCAAAAAGTGCAAGGAGTTAAAACAGGACAGAAGTGTGGAGGGACAGTGTGCGGGAGGGAAACAGCACTTAAAGGCCAAAGCCGTGACTTGATCTGATGCTGTGGTTATTTACTACAGAAAATACTTTTCTGAGTTTAAAAATGCACATGAACACTCGCACAAGTCGGGATAAGAACTCAGAAACTGTGGTCTAAAGCTGCTGCCCGACTTACTTGTCATCTGCTGTGGAGACTGGGAAACTCTTCTGATATATTATTATTATTTTATCGAAATCATTTAAGGCCATTGACTAACGCCCCACACTTTGAGAAGCTCTGCTGTGTAATCACTCCATTAAGAGAGAAAGAGTCTGCACAAGTAAATCTGTCTAAGTAGTGCCCACCTGTGACCAGTGTTTGGTTTTTAAATGTGCGAAGGCTTGTCTGTCTTTGGAATGTCTCCGTGTAAATGTAATTCTTTCTTTTGCCCGAAGGAAAATGGCAGCGTTTCTCAAACTCCTGCATTTATTATCTCTGTGTTACCCGAGTTCAGCAGAGGTTACAGGCCAGGAAATCCCCTCAACCAAGTCTAAACCAGGGCTAAACCAGGTCTAAACCAATGTGACCAAATCGGGACTAAACCAGGTCAAAAGTGGACTAACGTAGGACTAAATTATACTAAACTAGGACTGAGTTAACCTGAGGACAAATCAGGAGTCAGCACTAAACCAAGACTAAAACAAGAGACTAAACAAGGCTAGAAGAAGAAACAGGCTGCATTCACACTTGCACCAAACTGGGACTAACCCAGGACTAAACCTGGACTAGAGCAGGAACAACAAGACACTTGATTTAGGGCCAAATAACAACAAGGATAAACGCAGACAGGACTAAACCAGGTCTAAAACCAGGTCTAAACAAAGGGTCTGGACCAGGAGCACTGAATCAGAAGTCAGGACTAAAACAGGACCAAACAAGGACTAGACCAGGTCTAAACCAGGTCTATGTCACATTTAAAAGCAGGATTTCCCCTCATTTAGATTTACAGTCTGTTTTATTGGTGATATTTTTCTTTTTAGCTTCAGGTCTTTGACAAACTGGCACGTAACTTGGCAGCATAAACAAATACTTTAATGTTAACATTATTATTAATTAAATTCATTAAAACTTCTGTGATTTTTCAGGATGTCGAAAAGAACATCTGTCAAAATATGTCTGTCTGTGTCAAGTATGGAATAAACTGTAAAGATAATTGTTTTTATGGACCTAACCAGGACTAAAGCTCAGGGTAGAATCAGGAAACTAAACGTAAACAAAAAAGCCAAACCAGGACTAAACCAGATGTTTTGAATGTTCAGAAACAGCTGACGGCCTCATGATGAATGTCTTCAGTTACAGACTCTGAAGGAAACAAACTGTTCCACATCACACCAGACGGAACCGAAAACTCAATTATTCAAGAGAAAATCCAGAGGAAAAGCAGGAGTCATGTTTAGCTTCACCACAAAACCTTAAAACAAGAGCATGATCTGTGTCACATTCATCTGTCCGGCAGAAACAGAACAGTGCAGAAAAACATCTTTTGTGTCACGGACTTAGAAACTTTTGACCAAACATTTAGTGTCAAATCGAACTTTGAAACCCACGACTAAGTCACATACCAGGGGTTTGAGGTTTGACCCCCTCGAGCCAGTTCTGCTGCTGTGTCCTTGACCAAGACACTTCATCTTGCATTGACTGGCATACCTCTTTGTCTGTCATGGGGTTTGTTCAGACGTATCAGAGGTTTACTCTCGCTCAGACCGTACGACTCACGACAAACATCACACGTGTCTTTCCTGTGAAATACAAATTTAAGGCTAGAAAGTGTTATTTTTTCCATCCTTTGGATCAGAAAACCGAACCAACAAACAAAAAATTTTTGTGTTGTAAAGACGGACATTAATATTTAGGTCTGGTCTGTGTTATTGCCCACTTAATTGTATCTCCAGAATTTTGAATTGATAAATATTACCATTTTCTTTTTGACCTTTTCCATTTTCTTATTGCACTGTTACTTTTGTCATGCTTCCCATGTGTATATTATATTAAATTACAACTTACAAAAAATACAAAATACATTTAATAAAATCATAAAAAGTACGATTTAACAAAGGTGGAGTTCATATTCTGCTTCAGTTCAAAGGGTGGGATTTAGCTAATTTGGAATTTTTTTATTTTTGAGCTTTAGGTTCATTCACATATTTCAAGGATTTTATTTTGTTTCTGTTCAGTTTCTAGAATGTGATGATGCCATAACCTCAGATGGAGTCTCTGTTGATGGCACTGGATTTTACCATGAAATATCTCAAATGTTGAACCTGATGATTTCTCTGTGACTTGACCTGAACTCATTCTACAATAAAAATCTGTATTTTAACAATGTTCATTTTAGCTGCCCTCTATCTGTATTAAATAAAATCAGCTGATGGAATGTTGTGACGTCACGTGATCGCGACCTATTCACCTTAATCGTCCCCGCCCACTTTTGCCTCTTTTTGCCACAGATCACACTCCTGTAAAGGCACTTCCAGTTTGACAAAAACCCTGTTCAAGCAAATGGAGAACGAGGGAAAAGTCTTGCAGCTAAAATATTATTTCAAGTAGATCGATTTGTGTAAAATGTTTAATGAACACAAGCAACAACAAGTCACACTGCACCAATTTCCTGAGGCCTGAAAATGGCTTTTTAGTCGAGTAGAACTTATTTTCTGTTGAGCTCGTCTGTATGAAGGTACAAAGGTATCAAAATATTGGTAACTTGTAAATGAAAATATATATTTTTTACACATTCATCTTTCATTTTACACAAATGTTGCATTACGAGTACAACTTGGTGTTTACAACTGTTCACAATCACAAGTACAAATCAGAAACCTATGCATTCATGACTTCTGAGACATTTGTCGCCAGGTTTGTCTCGTTTGAATGTGTAATAACTTGTAAAAAAGAGAGGGGGGGTTGCCACGGTAACGGCTGGACCAATCAGAACACCGATACAGTGTTCTAACCCACAAAAAAGTTGGGGGGGGGGGCATTTTTGCATTTTAGATTTGTGAATAAAGAATTTGGAAAGACACAAGATGAAATTTATACAAAGTTCTTCCTTTTTACGTTGATCTGGAATACCAAAAATTATATAATCTCCAGTTAAGGACGAAGATGGGAATGTTTTGTATTTCGGTCCAGTAATACTGCACTCGCTCACATGACACACAGTTTTTCATCATGACATCACTGCTCTCTGGAAGCAGTTGGTCTGCAGTGTTTTGGCTCAGGACACAGCGGTGCGTGACTCTCCGGCGCAGACACTTCCACCGACGAAGGCAGCGCTCACAAACACAGCTGCCTCCTCGGGAAAGCACGGGTCAGGTCTGTCCAACCCACGGAAACCAGACACAAAGTCATGAATCAAACATGACGTGGGAAAGGTTCGACTCGGAGGAAAAACGACGCCTTGTGCAGGTGAACACAACGCGAAAGTAAGAAGAAGAAGTTTGTAAATCTGCTTAACTTGGCTCTCTCAAACCCTTTGGCATGTCGTAAAATGTCCGATGCATTAATTTTCTGGCGTGTGCTCAGCTTTAGAACAGCTTTTTTCAGACGGTTAAGTGGAAGTGGGACGGACCACCCGAGCACAGCCAATCAGAGCGCTGCATTTGATTTGCAGGGCCTCATTTTTGTCATTAAGGGTGCAGTCACAATACACTTTTGATTCAAATCAGGGTCAGTTTGCCTGGATAGTCCGTCTGCATTGGGTGATTGGAAACGCACAATCAAACTCTGATCCAGACCAAAGAGGCGAACATAGATACAAAAATATCTATGTTAAGCTGAGCAAAAGGGAACCAAACAACAAAGAGTAACGCTTAAACCAGTGGTTCTCAACCTTTTTCAGTTGTGACCCCCAAAATAACAGCATTTAAAATTTGCAACCCCCAAACACAAAAAACAGACGACCTGCAATGAGCTAAAGATCCTTATGTCTAATGTTTGATTTTATTTGGAGAATATAGACCTAGACAAAACAGGAATCTACTTTTACCACTGCATTTGAAGGGTGTTCAGCCTTGTTCAAACAAATTGTATACATTTTCAATTTTTCACCATATCAGGCAGGCTGTGCACCTGCGGGGCAGGTTGTGTACGTGCAGGGCGGGCTGTGTGGGGCAGGTTGTTGGTTGGATCTGTAAAAGCCAAAGGATGAATCCAAACACTGCTAAAGTCTTGCTCCAGGTTTGTGTGACGTGGATCAGGCAGAGTGAGTTCTTTGGCTGATTCTGAATGCAGCGCCTCCACAGGCGAGGAGGATAAACATCTTTCCATCCAGACATTTGGTTTGAAAAGTGAATTGTGAATGTGAACCGCACCAGCTCAGAGAAAGAGACAATTGGTCCCCAGCCGTGAAAGCCCTTAAAGGAGGTACTTTAAGGCTGATCTTTATTTCCGTAGGGGAAAGATGCATTTTAAGAAAACCGCCATTGAAGTTACAATGTCACAGAGAAATCTATGGATGAAGTGGAATCAATGGAAGAATAAAACATCTTTAGCAGCAGATTGGACACTGCTTTTGTTTCCAGATGAAAGGCTTTGTAAGAGAACAAACTGAAGAAAAAAAACCCAAACTAAAAAATGCTCCATTGAGTTGCAGTTGTTTTCGTAGCTTTAACCTCTGTGCGATGCTGGTGTTACGTTACAGAAGAAAAGCTGCTCTCAGCTTCACTAACCTTTTCGTTTCTCTCTGGCTCAAGTTTACTTTTAAGATCCAGAGCTTTGAACCAGACGAGTCCTTTGTACCAAACTCCACCTGAATCAAGAACCGTCAGATCCAGACTAATCCTGCTCCAGTGAGTCCCACCTCCACCTAAACCCACTCCACACAAACACTTCCACACGGATCTGCTCTGAACGTCTGCAAACACAGAGGAAGCAGAAACAACCGTGGGCAAAGACTGAAGACCAGGAGAAAGAGCGATATTTACACAGAGCTTTGGATGAAGACTGAACCAGGACTGAGCCAGGACTAAAACTGGACTAAAGGGCTGCCACAAGTCTGGAGTTGGAGTGGAGGTTTTCACCTGCGTCGTCAACGAGATGTTATTGATTTGCCTGGAATGTGATTCAGAAGAAAATTTGAGTCAAAATGACTTACTACAGCAACACAAACAAAGACAAACTACATCAAACATGCTCTCAGTTTATTTTACGCTTTAAACATGTTTATTCTATGTTAATTTAAGGGGAAACACAGCAGGCAAAACACATTTTTTTTCCAATTTTTTGTTTTTGTTCAGTCTGCTTTCTATACACTTTCATGTGGAAACAACAAAAGTGTCCAATCTGCTCCTAAAGATAATTTTTTATTTAATCCACTTTATCCATAGATTTCTCTTGGACATTGCAACTTCAAAGGACGTTTTCTTAAAATGCATTTTTGTCCCTCGAGACATAAAGATCAGCCTTAAAGTAGATCCCACACCAAACTGAACAATCTGGACTCAATGGACACAAGGATTTGTTCACATCTGATTTTAAGATGCATTTATTCAAGTTTTAAGTCTGAAAAATTAGGACATTTTTGAATTTTTGGGCCAATTTTCAGTTAGATCAAGTTTAGTCAAAAACTAAGAAATCCAAAATCCCCTCTGTACAAAATTACCAAGAAATTTAAACCTAGTTCTGTTGCATTTTTCAGATTTAAATGTCTCAAATATGTGCAATTTTGGCTGTTTTTACACAAAAATCCCTCATTTCTACATGAAAACATGACATTATGAAAAACTTGTAATACATTTTCTTAAATTTATACGAGTAAACTACAGGATAAGTTTACAATTCATATGTAAGACTTATTCTTATGTAAGTGCGCCTGCTATTCATCCACCGCCTCTTGCACACGTCCTCTGAATAAACATCAAACCACAAACCAGTGGGAATTATGCTAGCCGCACGGCTAGCGAAAAGACGACAAATATTTCACAGCTCCAAAGTTGTGATAACTTACCAGACAATCCGATCTTCTTGCAGGCAGATGCTTCTTGTTGCTGTCTGTTGTTTGTTTTTGTCCCTCTTCCAGATAATGAAACACGTAGTAACATGACTGAAGCGTGATCTCTGATTGGTTGCGAGCCACAGAGGCTGCCGCGTTGGCCGCAGAAAATTCAGCTTTGTTTATCTTCGCCGCAAAAATCGTAGGATTCCCACGGCCCCGGTCGCTCTGGTCGCGCCGCAAAAACGCGTGCAAGAGGCTTTGGTCGTGCGACCGTCAGACTTTACAAGTAAACTGGCTGCTTTGGTCGCTGCAGTCTGAACGCGGCTTTAGAACAGGCTTAAAAGAGCGAAAGTCAATTTAGCATACTATCGGTCCTTTATGTGTTAAGTTGAGAAATCAGATCAGTTCAGAGAGACATCCAGGTCGACTGACTTTAGACTCATCGGTCTTTATCTAAAAATAAATGTCATGAAACTGTTTCCGTAAACTCTATTTAACTGAAATTTAACATTAGCACAAAAATTGCCACAAGCGGTCACTATTGTTATATGTATAACGTGTATAAAATCAAAGATCAGAAGACATGTCCTGAAGGAAAATGTAATCCGCAACGTGCATAAAGTTCAGTTATCCATTAATCCAGGTTTGATTATCGATAGTCCAACCAGCAAAAAAAAAAAAGACCGGAGTCCGCTGAAGGTGGTTCGGGCGAGCGAACAAAACTCAAGAATGGCTGCAGAGCCTCCTACCGCACACAGAAGTGTAGGTCGTCACATAAGAGTTCAAAGGCCACCTTTAAACTGGGACGTGGGCTTGTCCTGCAGGCTGCTTGTAGTGGTCCCAGTAGAACGTGGCCTGTACAGGAACATGCATGTATAAATAACCTGCGTACACAAGAACAATAAATGCCTATGATAAATAGCAGTGATAATTGTAAACAGCTATTGAATGTACATAATTCATAAAATAAATTCTGCAGCAGCATCTTTTTGATAATAAAGTGCATAAAGCTTTACCACAATAGCATATTATAAATGAGGCATATAATCATGATTTGGCATTAATTCAATGTTTGAATGGAGGGATGTGTGCAATAGGACTCTGCAGTAGAAGGCAATACAGACATGTGTCTTAACTGTTGACTCTTCGACTTGTTTTCTGTTGAATGTTTGTAGTTGTACTAATGACAAAACCTTGTTTTCCTCTACATGTTCTTATGTTTCTATTAACCTGCCAGGGGGTCTGCAGATGGAAATTAGCCTTGGGCTATAATCTGGCATATTTACATTTGTTTAAATGTTCATTAATATGCATTGTTCCCCCTTTTCCTTAAATAAATAAATTAATAAAAAAGAATGAACCATATAATAATACATTTGACCTTGGCCATTCATTCATTCGTTGACAGTTAGCCACATTAGCAAAATAGACATGACAAAAATAAGGCAAAGTGACTACTTAAAACATAGAGCAGCACTTTGGCATTTACCATTGAATACAATCAGACTGAGTGATCCAGGATGAAACGGAGCTTGTATTAGCGAAGGACCAACACAGACACACATTAGATAAACGTTAGCGCCGGTTAGCATTAGCATTAGCAACAACACAGTTGACACTCACCGAATCCTTGGTTTACTTTTGATCACGGCTCAGTCAGCGTCTGCCGGCGGCAGTGGATGTATCTACAAAGCCGAGGAGCACAACACTTAAAAACGGAGAATATTAAATGTAAAGAAGTGATCCAAGGAGCTAAAAAGTCACCTGCAGCTGCTAGCAGTCCCGCTAACTCCCGCCTGACGGGCCTCTTCTTCTTCTCTGGATTTGAACTTAAAGGTGCATTACCGCCACCAACTGACAAGGAGTGTGAACTGGAACGTATTACCCAAGAAAAAATAAAATAAAGAAAAAATAAAATGAAGACATTAAATCCTATTAATTAAACCTGTTTCTTTCAAAAACGTATTACTACTTTGAAGCTGGAACGTTCTGGGTGCTGCTGCGAAAGATTCACCAAATTAAAGTCCATTTTGAGGCTGACAAACAGTGAGCGTCTGCCTCCTTAAGTGATGATGTCACATGCAGCATATTTTCTCGCTTCCGGGTCGTCTGCGTCTGTCAGCTGATTATTTTCATCTAATAAAGTACAATCTGTGTAGTCTCTATGTTGTAAAAGCAGCTCTGTGAGGCTGTTGTGTGTCGTCTGTGTTTAATTATAGATTGTTTTATTGTCTGAAAAACTGCAAACTCAGCTCTGAAAGATGTGGAAAGCACTTACAAACTCATCAGAGTGAATAATTTGGATGTTTGTACTGAAGTAGGTGAGTGAGCAATAACTGTAACGATTGTAAACACTTTATGATGAACTCGCTCTGGTTTTCATGTTTTAATAACGAAACAGTAGCTAATTACATCGTAACGCACCTTAAGGACGCACGTCTGCCTCATACTTTCTTTTATAACATAACAGGCACCATAATAGGTGCACGGTGGTAGAGCGGCTAGAGCTTCTGCCTCTCAATAAGGAGATCGTGGGTTCGAATCCCAGACCACCCCAACATCGTGGTTTCGAATTCCGGACCACCCCACAATCACACGATCTCTCTGGGTGGAGTCTGCATGTCCTCCCCGTGTTACCGTGGGTTCTCTCTGGGTTCTCTGGCTCCTCCCACCGTCCAAAGACATGACTGTGGAGGTTAATTGACAACTCTAAATTGTCCCGTAGTGAATGCATGTGAGAGTGAATGGTTTGTCTGTCCTTGTCTCTGTGTCTCTGTGTTTGCTGCGACGAGTTGGCCACTGTCCAGGGTGTACCCCGCCTAAGGCCCAAAGTCACTGGGATAGGCTCCAGTCACCCGCGACCCCTAACGGGAATAAGCGGTAGAAAATGAATGAATGAATGAATAACATAACAGTACCACATCTACAACACTTCTCTGTCCAGGCCTTTGTTCAAGAGGAAAACAAGTTTTTAACGTCACCACAGATAAAACAGCTGTGAGCCCAATTTAAACTCACTTTATCAATTCAAGACATTTCTTTTTTATTCTTATTCGACAGAAATCAATGAAGGGAAAGGTCTCTGTCCTGTTTGTGTTGATGGCTGATATATTTGAACAAAACTGAGCACAGACTGTGGCCCAGTGTCAAAAACAAAACTTAAATCAGCTGAAACTGCAGCAGCTCAGACCCTGAAGTGAGGAGTGATGTCACACTTAATAATCCCATTGAGCTCGCGACGGTGACGTCACACAAAACAGAATTTTCAGTTAGCAAATGGAGATTTAAAGATGCCAAATACTAAACTTAACACTATATATTGATAAATGTATTTATCAGAAACGACCCATACAGTTTGTCAGGTTCTTCCAAACAGCCGTTGCCATGGAAATCCGCCATGTTTGCAGTTGGTGTGTTAAACTCACATAGAGAAACATGAGCTAAAACGATGTAAAAAGTGAACAAAAAAATCCATGTAAGAACCTGATAAACTGCTGGATCACTTCTGGTAAATACATTTATCAATATATAGTGTTAGAATACTTGAATTAACGCTAGGTTTAGTATTTAGCGTCTTAAAATCTCCATTGATTTAACATCGGGCTAACTGGAAATTCTGTTATGTGTGACGTCACAATCCAGAGCACTACGTTCTGAATGGAGCAGGACTAACTCAAGGTCTGTAAAACAATGGGATTGTTCAGTGATGACGTCACATGCAGCATATTTTCTCACTTCCAGGTCCTTTGCATCTGTCGCTGATTGTGAACCGTTTTTTAAATAATAATAATAAAGTTAAAGGGCCTATTGAAGTACTCATTTCACTAAAACACAGTTAAGATAATTATATTTAAGATTCTGCTACAAACAAAACAATTTTTATCCCAGTTTGGCAGTTTTTTAGGTTTAAATTTTTACTTCCTGGTTGTAAATCATGACATCACTCGAGGGAATTCTATAACCATTGCCTAGAAACCATGTTGTGCACCGGGCGAAAACTTCTCAAATGTCACAGAAATAATTGTTTTTTCAAATAAAAAACATAGAGGAACGCTTTTATTTTGGTGAACTCATGTTTAAAGGATCAGATATATGTGTTTCTTGATTGTAAATTGTCCCTGGTGAGTCTCCCTAGTGTGATGTCATCGTGTATTGGAACTCTGCTCTACTTCCTGTAAATTTCAACATATTTTTCAACTTTTCTTCACAAACTGACACCAGATTAGTGTAAAACTATCATTTATATTCACAACAAGTCTTATTTCACCACATAAAGTCCAAACTAGAAAATCATAAAAACCTGTCATAGGCCCTTTAAATCCGTGTTGTCCCAGAGCAGATAAATGGTTAAAGCAGCTCTGTGAGACACTGTGTGCTGTTTGCGTCAAATTAATGAGCGTTTTATGGGATTAAGTGGGACACTTAAACAGAAACTGGTCCACCCGAAAGACAAGAGGCCGACAGAGAAACAGAGCAATGTAGTTTATTCGATAGAGTGCAGTGAGGACAGTTGTAAAGAACGTTACATAGTGAGACCAAACAGCCACTGCACAAAAGGCTGTACCAACACAGAAGATTTACCTCCACAGGACCACAAAGTGCAGTCCATCTGCACCTAAAAGCTACAAATCACTCGTTTGAGGACAGTGAGGTGAAGATATTGAGCAGAGAGAAGAACTGGTTTGAAAGAGGAGTAAAGGAGGCTATTTTTGTAAAAAGAGAGAATCCTTCTCTAAACAGGAATGGGGGCTCAAGATTTAATTTGGCTAAGATTTATGACAGCATCCTAACACCCTGGTCCAAATCAATAGATCAGTCAAATGCTAATGAGGTCATCAGCAGTGAGGAGGGAGCTACAGCTATCAATAGAACAATAGACCTAAGACAATAATAGACCTTAGCCACAGGTGAAACTGGGCAGGGCCAACTATTAAACTAACAAAGGCAGACCAATTAATCAAGTCTCAGGTGACACTAGACAAACAATTTAACAAACAAAGACAGGCGTTCAGTGACTCCTCCCTGGGGGCAGGACTCTCACTACTTAGAGTAGCATATAAGCCCGAGTTCCCAGACCAGCTCTCAGACAATGACTTTTGGATAAAAGTCGAAACGTCTCGATCTTCAAACGGCGTCCGGATGACAACCCCTGAAACCCTTTCTACGATGGACCACACCTGGACGAATGAGGGTTTACATCGATGGATTAAATGAAGTAATAAAACATCTTTAGGGGCAGATTGGACACGTTTGTTGTTTCCACATGAAAGTTGATGAGTTGAGGGAGCAAACTGATCAAAAAAAGAGTTTTGCCTGCAGTGTCTGAGGAAGAGAAGGTGAGCTCATGAGTTTACGCTCTTAAATGTGTCCGTGACAGAAACATTTTACCGTAAATTTACGATGGTTTCAGATTTATGTCCTGAACTAATGTTATTTTAGTGTGAAATCTGACCTCCTGACGCTCCGGTGAAGGTGACACAACTGCACGGCCAACAACTTATCAACCTCCAGTGGTATTTATACAGCGCTCAGTTTCAAAATGATTTCTTTACCGTTTCTGTTACTGTTGGGTTTGAAGAGGCCGCAGCGTTGCCAGGTTCACGGTTTTCCTGCAGAATTGGGCAGTTTTTAAAGAGCTGCCGCGGGTCAAAGATTCTCTCTGCCGGATCGTCCAGAGCAATTTTTCATGTAAAATTTTAGAGTATAATGAATTTTAGAGACAAATCCTTAAAGTGCGTGTGACGGGTTTTTATGATTTTCTAATTTTGACTTCATTCAGTGTATTAATACCACGTGTAAATACAAATTATAGTTCTAACCCAATCAAGTCACTATTTGTGGAGAAAAGTTGAAAAATCTGTTGACAATTACAGAAAGGAAACAAACTGATGACATCACACTGGGGGGGTCAAAGGTTATGCATAATTTACACAAAATAAACTACTTTTTTGACCCTTTAAACTTTGATTCAACAAAATAAAGGTGTCACATGTGTTTTTCTTTGCCAAATGAAATAAATCTGTGACATTAGAGGAGTTTTGGCCCAATGTACAGTCTGGTTGCTATGGTAATTTCCTAGTGTCATGTCATATTTTACAACCAGGAAGTAAAATTTAAAACCTAAAAAATCATCATTTTCATTTTTAAAATGTATTTATTCTAAATTTATTCTATTAATTTATTTCTATTTTACGGTTTTATGATTTTGCTTAGATTTGATTTGACTGGTTTTACAATCAGAAAGATCAAATTGAGTTGTTATTATATATTTTGTTGTGTCTGTGCTGCACTTTGGAAACAGCTGTTTATAAAAAGGGTGCATGGTGGCAGAGCGGCTAGAGCTTCTGCCTCTCAATAAGGAGATCGTGGGTTCGAATCCCGGACCACCCCAACATCGTGGGTTCGAATCCCGGACCACCCCAACATCGTGGGTTCGGATCCCGGACCACCCCAACATCGTGGGTTCGGATCCCGGACCACCCTAACATCACACGATCTCTCTGGGTGGAGTCTGCATGTCCTCCCCGTGTTACCGTGGGTTCTCTCCGGGTTCTCTGGCTCCTCCCACCGTCCAAAGACATGACTGTGTAGGTTAATTGACAACTCTAAATTGTCCCTAGTGAATGAATGTGAGAGTGAATGGTTGTCTGTCCTTGTCTCTGTCTCTGTGTCTCTGTGATGAGTTGGCCACTGTCCAGGGTGTACCCCGCCTAAGGCCCAAAGTCACTGGGATAGGCTCCAGTCACCCGCGACCCCTAACGGGAATAAGCAGTAGAAAATGAATGAATGTTTATAAAATATGCTACAAATAAAGTGGATTTGGATTTGGATATAAATGTTTTTGTGATCTAAAAACACCAAAAATCCTGTTTTTATTTTCTGTGCTTCTAAAATGAATGTGATAGAGCGTTTATATTAGCACCAGGAGCATAACTTCCACAGTTTTTCAACAAAACCTGAACAATATGTTATGTAAGCCTCTTATTTAACCAACGATTTCAGATCAGTGCTTTGAATTCAAACCAAAACTAAAAACGGCGATTAAGAACTTTTTCATAATTTATAACAAACGTCGTCTATAAATCCTCTGGAGTTTTGTGGAACAGATTTAAACTCTTTGAAAACAATTGTATTCCATTAATCCAAACCGGTCTTTATTAGAACCAGATCAAACCACGTTCTTTAAGAGTCCAACTTTTTAATGACGACAGAATTCAATCAGAAAACACTCGGCGGTCGCTTTTTCCACAAACACAAGCACAATCTGCAAACAAGAAAACAAAACAACAACAGGCGTTTGTTTGTTTATGATACTTTTTTGTTCATCGTTGCTGTTACTTCTTTAATTACAACATTTATTTGCAACTTTTAATCACAAAAATGTACTTTATTACTTCCTTGTTATAGAATTATTTCTTTTTCTTCTTTTATTAGTCTGATTAGATTCAGTTAGTTTTTTATTTATAGATCCTTTCAGTTGGAAACATTTGATTTGATTGAATTCAGATCTTTGTGACTCTTGTCAAAGGATAACCTTAAAGTGCCGACTCATTTTACTAAAACAAAAGTATGCAACAAAAATTAAATATCAAATTATTTTAAAGATTTTTCTAAAAATGTTACAAATTTTATCTCAGTTTAGCAAACATTTTTTTAGGTTTAAAATGTTACTTCCTGTTTGTAAATCATGACATCACACACTGGGAATTTACGCAAACGTTACCATAGCAACCGTGTTTTACCCTGTGTCCCAACTCCCCAAACGTCGAAGAAATTATTATTGGACAAATGATTTTCTTGTAAACCGTGTGGAATCCTGAGTTTCACACTGTGATGTCATCAGGTTAAGATCTGCTCCACTTCCTGTCATTTTTTATATTTATTTAAAGTCTCTCTGACGGTTCATGATTCTATTTAAGATTTCACTAAACATTTGTCCTGTTTGTGTAAAGTTTATTATGTCACTTCCTGTTGACAGAGTTAGAGGTAATTCCACAACTGTTACCATAGCAACCAGACTGTAAACAAGGACCAACTGTTACCATAGCAACCAGACTGTAAACAGGGGCCAGCTGTTACCATAGCAACCAGACTGTAAACAAGGACCAACTGTTACCATAGCAACCAGACTGTAAACAGGGGCCAGATGTTACCTAGCAACCAGACTGTAAACAAGGACCAACTGTTACCATAGCAACCAGACTGTAAACAAGGGCCACATCCACATAAACCCTTTAAAACTTTGTGAACAAAAACATTACAGTCGTTTCTACATTATCAGTTGATTTGATGGGAAATTATAATAAATGTTTTACATTTTGATGAAGTGAACATCTGGGTTGTAAGAATTTACAGGACAAATAATTTTGTGCCCGCAATAGTTTTTAATTTGATCTCTACATTAATTACATACTTTGCCACAGATTATACTCAAATACAATTGTGGGGCTATAAAATGATCATTTTAGCCAAAATGACTGACAGTTCTACCCTGGAACTTCAAAATTGTTGCTTATTTTATGTTAAAAACACTCAAAACCAGAGAGTTTAGGTCCAGTGTCCGTTAAATATTAAAAGTGTGTTCTTTGTCTCCAGTCGTCTCTGGAATATTCAACACTTTAATGACTATAACAGGTCTGTACATCACACAATAGTTATGATTTGACTATAATAATCCCTGATAACACTTTCTTTTGTTGACTGATGGTTTAAACTGTCAGAAAAATGTGTCAGTTTCTGTAAATTTCAATGGCGTGTCGCTTTTTGATGACATCACACAGGGATTCCGTTTTTCTTTGCAAACTGTTTGCAGCTTCACAAATGTAAGACTATGATAAATATTTACCACACGTTCTGTTCCAGCAGAGTTAGAATTAGAAAAAGAGAACCTTCAGTGACTTTAAACTTTTCTTCACAAACCAAAATCATAAAAAACGGTTATACTTGTCAAAACTTGAAGTAAAAGGCTGAATACAGATGTCCTTTTTGTCAGTTTCTTTAACACAATTGTCTCTTATCAAAATATATGACAGAATTAGTTTTACTTTGACTAACTTTATGATTATTCCGGTGCCAAAACAGAAAGTAATTGATAAAAAAAAAAAAGTCTTCAAACCTAACAATATGAAACAAAACAATAAATCCGTTTACACGATTTGGACAACTTTACACTCTCCATCAAAGCGTCTTTATTAAAACCAGAGTCCAACTTTCTTCATCACAACAAACCCTGGCCCTGAACCAAACTGCAGCCGTAAATATCATTAATGACTTTTATGACGAGGAGTTTGGTCCAATCTGAACACCGAGGCCGACTGTGAACAATGCGTCTTTCACGTGGTGTTTGTGCGAGTCAAACGAGCTGCGTCTTAAGTGTTTCCAAATGTTGGACGCCTCATGTTCAGCGCCGGGCCCCGGACTCTGTTTAAGTGTTTAGGACTCAGGTAATAATGACCTCCGAGTGGACAATGTTAGAGCCACAAAGAAGAAACTGGGACTCGATCAGAGGAAACACAATTCATAAACTAAGAATGTGTTTGTGTGACGCGGCATAAAACAATGAGAGATAAAAGTGAGACATAAAAAGGATAAATTAGACTTTGGCTGAACGTAAACCACACAAACACGAGGGCTGCACACAGAAGGGTTGTTGTGTCCTTTGGCAATACACTCTGCACCACCGTGACTCAGAGGGAAGTGTTCTGGAGAATAATAATAATAATGATAATGATAATGATAATGATAATGATAATGATAATGATAATGATAATGATAATAATAATAATAATAATAATGATAATAATAATAATGATGAGGCTCCTGCAGTCACAGCCGCCCCGGGGCAGACGGACTGAGGCTGCCACTACGCGCCCTCAGCGTGTGCCAGTGCGAGTGAGGCGGTGGGTGAGGCGGTGGGTGAGCGCTCTGAGTCAGTGCTCTGCTCTCTGTCCCCCTCCCTCTGTCCTGTCCCCCCTCTGTGCTCCCTCTGTCCCCGTCTCTCTCTGTCCCCTCTGTCTCTGTCCCTCTGTCCCTCTGTCCCCCTCTGTCATCCTCTGTCTCCCGCTCTCCCTCTGTCCCTCTGTCCCCCGCTGTCTCCCTCCGTCTTCCTCTGTCTCCCTTTGTCCCCCTCTGTCTCCCTCTGGCTCCCTCTGTCTCCCTCTGCCCCCCTCTGTCCCCCGCTCTCCCTCTGTCCCCCTCTGTCCCCCCCTGTCTCCCTCTGTCCCCCGCTCTCCCTCTGTCTCCCCCTGTCTCCCTTTGTCTCCTCTGTCCCCCTCTGTCCCCCTCTGCCCTCCTCTGTCTCCCTCTGTCTCCCTCTGTCCCCCTCTGTCCCCCTCTGTCTCCCTCTGTCCCCCTCTGTCCCCCTCTGTTCTCCTCTGTCCTCCTCTGTCTCCCTCTGTCCCCCTCTGTCCTCCTCTGTCTCCCTCTGTCCCCCTCTGTCTCCCTCTGTCCTCCTCTGTCTCCCTCTGTCCCCCTCTGTCATCCTCTGTCTCCCTCTGTCCCCCTCTGTCTCCCTCTGTCTCCCTCCGTCTCCCTCCGTCCCCCGCTCTCCCACTGTCCCCCCCTGTCTGTCCTCTCTGTCCCCCTCTGTCTCCCTCTGTCCCCCTCTGTCTCTCTGTCTCCTGTCCTCCGTCTCCCTCTGTCCTCCTCTGTTCCCCTCTGTCTCCCTGTCCTCCTCTGTCTCCCTCTGTCCCCCTCTGTCCTCCTCTGTCTCCCTCTGCCCCCCTCTGTCTCCCCGCGTCCCCCTCTGTCTCCCTCTGTCCTCCTCTGTTCCCCTCTGTCTCCCACTCTCCCCCCGTCCCCCCCTGTCCCCCTCTGTCCCTCGGGGGGAGGTTTCGGCGGAACATGACGAGGTTAAACATAAATGATATTTCCGTTTTGCCGAAATGAAGCCGACCTGGTCAGAAAAACAGAACGAACGACACATTCCACTGAGAGAGAGAGAGAGTGATCACTAATCCAGATGCCCCGCAACCACCAGGAGAGAGGGGGAGAGAGGGGGAGAGAGGGGGAGGGAGAGGAAAGGAATGAGAGGGAGGGAGGGAAAGAGAGGGAGAAAGAGAGGGAGAGAGGGGGGGAGAACGGGAGAGAGAAAGAGAGGGAGGGAAGGAACGAGAGGGTGGGAGGGAGAGAGGGAGGGAAAGGGAGGGAGAAAGAGGGAGGCAAGGGGGAGAGAACGTGAGAGAGAAAGAGAGGGAGGGAAGAGAGACAGAGAGGGAGGGAGAGAAAAGAGAGGGAAAGAAGAGGGAGAGGACGAAAGAGAACGGGGAGGGAGAAAGAAAGAGAGGGAGGGAAGAGAAGAGGGAGGGAGGGAAAGAAGAGGGAGAGAAAAGAGAGGGAGGGAAAGAAGAGGGAGGGAGGAAAAGAAGAGGGAGAGAAAAGAGAGGGAGGGAAAGAAGAGGGAGGGAGGGAAAGAAGAGGGAGAGAAAAGAGAGGGAAGAGAAGAGGGAGAGAGAAGACCAAAGGGAGGGAGGGAGAGAGAAAGAGAATGGGAGGAGGAGAAAGAGACGGAGGGAAGGAAGAGAAGAGAGACACAGAGAGGGAGGGAGAGAAAAGGGAGGGAGGGAAAGAAGAGGGAGAGAAAGAGAACAGGAGGGAAGGGGGAGAGAGAAAGAAAAGGAGGGAAAGAAGAGAAGACAGAGACACAGAGAGGGAGGGAGAGAAAAGAGAGGGAGAGAGAAAGAGGGAGAGAAAGAGAGGAAGGGATGGAGAGAGAATGAGAACGGGAGGAGGAGAAAGAAAGAGAGGGAGAGAAGGAAGAGAAGACAGAGAGGGAGGTAGAGAAAAGGAGAGAGGGAGGGAAAGAGAGAGAAAGAGAGGGAGAGAGGCTCGGAGAAAAGGAGGAAGGGAGTGTGAGAGAGAGAAAGGGGAGGAACAGTCAGAGGAAAAAAATAAAGACAAAAGAGAGAGAGAGTAAAGTAAGGAGGAGGAGAGTAAAGAGTTTCTGCGACTCCTGAATGATGCAGCGAACACGAAAAGAAAAAAAAAAGTGGGAGGGAGAAAAAGAGGGAGAGAGAGAGAGAGAGAGAGAGTTCATTCACTTGTTCACGAGGCTCGAACCCAAACACGACTCGAGCCTCAGCGGATACTTTGGTCCAAAACGACACCTGCCTTTTCCACAAACACAGCAGGACTTTAACGCTTTCACTTCTGCTGCTTTTGCTCGTCCAGGAATTCCCAGGTGAGCCGTTCTCCAGACTCTCACGTTAATTGTTCACGATTATTTGGATTTGTGGCCGTTTTAAAGTGAAAGATCGAGTTCGTTGCAGACGTTTGATGTAAAAGTCTAAGCAGCGGCTGTCAGTTTGATGAACGGTGTCCAGTGGGAGTTTGGTCGGTCGTTGATTGATTGTTTGGCTCGTTTGGAAAAAAGCGTGAATAACATTTTGCAGGAGATTCTAAAACAGGAGCCAAACTGAAGAGAGCGGGGAATATAAAAATAAATGTCTCGATAACTTGAAATCGATCAGAAAAGAGGTAAAACATGTTTGTAAATGTTGAGGGTCAAGGAATGATCAATAAATGAAATAAATGATTATAAAACTGACCTCTAAAGTTCAAACACATCACTTTGATTCAAAACTTGATTTTATTGTCAAGAACAACATTCCAATTTTGCATCTCTCCAAAACAATTAAATAAAAAATTTAATAAGAAATACAAAATCCACTTTTTATAACTCATATGTTACAAAATGAAGCAAGAAATTTAAACCTGGTGCTGTCCATTTTTCAAATTTAAAGTAAAATTATTATTAGCCTTTAAACATGCTCTGGAATGCCTTGAATTTGCCATCTCATGTTTTGAAACAAAACAAAAAAATAACAAATAACGAATTATTATGGACTAAATGAAAGGATTTCTGCTGTGAGCGCTGACACTGAGTACATCCAGCCAGCAGATGGCGCCTAGCTTTATCACTTTAAGAACACGACTGTCGGGTGAGCTGAAGCAGTGATCGTGTTTAGAGGCAGAAACGCTCTGAACGAGTCTGTGATGATTTAAGGACTTAAAAGAAGATTCTCAGATAAATGACAAAGAAGTATGTCCCAGAACCAGGAAGTTCAGCGAGAAGTGTGTTTGACGCTCGGAGGGAGAGGATTTTCTAATAAACATTCCTCAAAACAGCATGAATGCAGCTGAATGCAACTCCAGGTGTGTTTTTGATGAAGAACATTGTTAGAACAGGATTAAAAGCTCAAAAAAGTCACTGCAGCAGAATTTGTGTCCTTTAAACGTCCCAAATATGTGACTTTTGGGTCGTCTTTTCGCATAAAAAGCCTTATTTCTACATTAAAACATTACAAGAGGAAACATTTATATATATTTTTTGTACATTTATTTGAGTAAACTACAGGAGAAGTTTGATAACTTCAAATTTAACGTTTAAGAAGAGCGTCTCACGTTAATTACAGACGATGAACTCTCAATATTATCCTTTTCCAAATATATATAATCTGTATATAATCTCCAGTCTAGAGCTTTTAAACTTTCACATTTTATCGTTTGGATTTAAATAATGCACATAAGATTAGGTTATTAGGTTCAAACGAAACACCTTTATTGCCAGCAGAGGGCGCAAGGAGTGAAGCAACAGGGCAGACGAGGTTAAAACGGCATTAGCGTTGACATTTCCCGCGGCTAACGATAGCAGAGAGCATCGAGGTGAAGGTCAATAGACTTTACAACACAGGGGATTACCACCCGATGATGTCACAGAGTGGAACAGCGTGTCGAGAGCTCAGCGGAGGGAGAGGGAGCGACTGAAACACGAGTGAAGGAGGCTACAGTCAGCTCCGGGGAGGCTTTTGACAGGGAAACCACACTGAGACAGGATCGTGCAGAGGCTCTTCCACACATTTCCTGCCCTGGGAATTGAACCCTCGCCCTTCTTAAAACTCCCGGGCTCGTTTTGAATGTGATCTCTTAATCTTTCACACGTACCAGTGAACTCTGTACTCCGTGGAACTGTATTAGTGTTACTTTATGCTAATGACGGACAAGAAAGAGCTTGTCGGCCCAAACGCGATCATCACTCAAGACGTTCGACATCTGCAAAGTTTTACTGCAAATATTTCTGTCTCTCCTGATTTAGATTAACCCCGAAATGCTCTCCAACGCTTCGGAAAACAGTGTTCGGAGCGGCGTAAAGGACACATACGACGCAGAAAAGGGCCTGGAGTTGGATTTTGTTTCATTCTTGTTTACGAGTTGAGCCTCAAAAAGTACTCAGTTTGAATTTGCTCCAGATTTTTATGTCAAAAACCCAGAAGACAGTTTTTAAACCCATGAACCAGGGAATTTAACCTCCCGAGGGCCAGACATGTGTCGTACAAAATCTGTTCCAATTATGTTGTTTCAGTTTTTATGGATAAATAAAATACAAAGTGCTTTACCGTCTTTGCTTTACAAATATTCTAATCTGGCAGTGAACCAGAATAAGACTAGATACAATCCAGGTGTGAACCAGGATTAACCCAGAATCAAACCAGGTCTAAACGAGGCCTAAAACAGAAATAAACAAGGACTAAAACAGGACTAAACCTATAAACCGGTATATCCCATAAATAAACCAGGAAACAAAAGGAAATATATTTTTTAATATTTGGACGATGGGTCATGGTCCGGAATCTCAAACTGCCTGGCTCTATTAGCACAGCCACGGTCACGTTGCCTAATAGCTTAATTATTTAATTGTTTCCCCCTGCTGACAACAGGAGGTGTAGTATTTGTGTCGGCCCAGTGTTATCTCAGTGTTAGCTCAGTGTTGGCTCAGTGTTGGCTCAGTGTTAGCTCAGTGTTAGCTCAGTGTTGGCTCAGTGTTAGCTCAGTGTCGGCTCAGTGTCGGCTCAGTGTTGGCTCAGTGTTGGCTCAGTGTTGGCTCAGTGTTGGCTCAGTGTTGGCTCAGTGTTGGCTCACTGTTGGTTCAGTGTTGGCCCAGTGTTGGTTCAGTGTCGGCCCAGTGTTGGTTCAGTGTCGGCCCAGTGTTGGTTCAGTGTCGGCCCAGTGTTGGTTCAGTGTCGGCCCAGTGTTGGTTCAGTGTCGGCCCAGTGTCGGCCCAGTGTCGGCCCAGTGTTGGCTCAGTGTTGGTTCAGCGTCGGCCCAGTGTTGGCCCAGTATTGGCCCAGTGTTGGCTCAGTGTTGGTTCAGTGTCGGCCCAGTGTTGGCCCAGTGTTGGTTCAGTGTCGGCCCAGTGTCGGCCCAGTGTTGGTTCAGTGTCGGCCCAGTATTGGCCCAGTGTTGGCCCAGTGTTGGCTCAGTATTGGCTCACTGTCGGCCCAGTGTCGGCCCAGTGTCGGCCCAGTGTCGGTCCAGTGTTGACGAATGTTTTAAAGCTCCCATAACCTGCTGAACTGTCTTTTTTCTGGTTGTTTGTTTCATTCACACGTTTCCTGAATCCTGCAGAGCTCACAACACTGCCCCCGCTGGTCAATGTCAGTAAGTGTAATCCATAAAGCTCCTCTGTGTTTTTAAAATCCACACAGTTCTGATCAATGGAGCGTTTTCATTTCCTTCACCACAGCAGAGGAAAGTTACATCTGGGTTAGTTACTTAAATTAAAAACTTTTTAAAATTGTACTTATGTTTGAGTATTTCGCTTTACAAGTACAAATATATACCAACGGAGCATGGCTTTAAATAAATTAAATGTCTTATTTTGTTAGTAGATAATGTTACTTTTACCAAATCTACTCAAATCAAAATAAAATGGTTTTAAGTCAAGAAATTGTCATTTACCTGGATAAAGTTGTTGCAGTGGCCCATGTTCACAGCTACTTTTTAGCCTCATTCAAACTGCTTTTCTCTGTAGCACACTGGCAGCTCCAGTCGTTGCGCCCTCTGCTGGCGTCGCTCTGCACACAGACAGTGAATCTACTCACTTTCTTTCACTTTCACTGAAGTCGTACCAAGTCTAAAGCGCCCACAGTGTTTTAAAAAGGACTTTGAGTGGAGTTTAAGCCGGTGATAAACGCCACATCTGTGTTTTGTATCTGGAGCTGGGAAAAGCGTGGTGTTATTACAGTCGGAGAGCGTGGAAAACAGATGTGCGCAGATAGTAGTAACATGTGGACTTGATAACGCAGAGGAGTCGACTGAAGCTGTGGACGAGAGCTGACCTGGATATGAAGCTTCTGTAGGTTCTGGGAAATAAAAACAATGTCAATTATGGAATGGAGGCAAAAATTAAGTGGAATATGCTGTGGTTTCACTGGAGAAACCTCAGAATATCACAAAATTTGAACAAATGCAGGTGGTTCTGTGTCAGTAAAAGCCTCAGACACGTGTGAGTGACTCTGCAGAACACATTTAACACCGGATTTTACTGCATTTACTGGCGATTTAGTAGCATTTTTGATGAAGTAAAGTTTTACTGGACAAATACTCACACCAATGTTGAGCTTTTCATTTATCTAGAGCTTTAGTACACACTTTGCCATATACTTGTTGTGGAAAAGGGCTAGAATATATATTTTTTTTCATCTTTTGTAATGGAAAAGCAAAATAACTGACATTTTTACCCTGAAAAGTCAGAATTGTTGCTTATATATTGTTACTTTAGACTTGAAATCATTAACATTTAGATCTGATATCAGTTTACAATAAAAAATGTGTTATAATCGACTTATTTTTGCCGCCAATTGCCTCTGTTCCACGTTCTGGTAACAGCATTTTAAAGGGCATACATTATTCAGGCTGTTTAAATTACTTTGAACGCCTCAGTGGTTCATTTTCTGTAGTAATTCAGTTGTGTATTCCAGCAGTACTTTGTGATTAAATCTGTCCAGTGTCAGAAGCTTAAAGGAAAATATCATGCCATTTATGTGTGTTTAAACATGCTCTTACCTTTACTTTGGCATATCATGTTTTAGAACAAAAAAAATCTCAGTATCTCTGCTGTTTGCCCTGGCACTTACTGAGTGAAGGCGCCATCTACTGGCTCGACGCACAAGTTAAACATTTGTAAATTAAGCTAGCAGTTACGCTCATCATGTTTTGAGGCTGAAATGCGTGATGATTCATGGACTTAAAACAGCAGAAGATTCTTAGAAAAGTGACGTCATTGAAAAAACAAAACTTCACGAATCGAGGGAGTTCAGCAGGAAGTGTTTTTGACGCTTGGAGGAAGAGAATTTTCTAACCAGGATTCATCAAATTAACATGAATGCAGCTAAATGCAACTCCAGGTGTGTTTTTGATGATGGAACATTGTTAGAACAGGGTTAAAATCTCAAAAATCAGAAGTGTCTGCTTCCTCTTGACTTCTTCAGGCGTTTTTTGTTAAAAATAATAAAGAAAACCCTTCTTTAAACAAGAAAGTTCTGAGATACAGCCTCCCCTCAGTTTACAACAGCCTCATAACACCGTGGAATCAAAGCAGTCAAATGTTAATGCAGCACAGCTCTGAGGGAGGCCAGACATCATATCAATGACAAGGTTCACACAGGTGCTTGAAATCCTTGAAAACACTTGGATATGTTATTTTCAAGGTCGGGAAAGTGCTTGGAATTTGGAAAAAGTGCTCGAAAATGCCTGTAATTTAAACTTTTCAATCTGTATCCTATATATTCTAAAAGTAAAGAGCTAGTCTTCATTTTGTTATTTTGAAGTATTCTCAAACTAAACTGCACATAATAACTATCCATGTTATCGAGTTGCGCTGCTGGTTTGTGCCACTGTCTGAAATGCGCTAAAATACAGGAAATTACTTCTGATTTGCACAAAATTTCCAACAAAGCTTACTTCACCAAGCCTTGTGATACTTGTGTTCATGTCGAGGGAAAAACATGTTACATTATTATTTGTTGATTTCCAAACTCCAGTTAAAAGAACATTTGCAAGTTTGCCGTGAATGCCAAAAATATGATGGTGCTTTGGGGCCGAGTTAAGTTTATAGGAAAACTGGAAAAAAAACTGCCTTGAAAGTGCTTGAAAAGTGCTTGAATTTTATCTTTGAAAAGGTGTACAAACCCTGTAATGACCAAAACTGTAAACAAGGACAGGTTTCAGTTATAACTCCTCCCCTTTGGGCTCAGGACCAATCAGAGCTCAGGACTGTAAACGCTGCAGCTCAAACCTGCTCCATCAAACTGAAAATGACTAGTACAGCCTTTTCATGAACCACTCCTGGACCAATGAGGGATTACATCGAATAATTATGGTTAAATGCTCAAAAAAAGTAAATTCTGATTGTTTTGCAGCACATCGAGTCAGATTGTTGTTGTACTTTGACGATGAGAACATGTGGAAGTCATCGAGAAACGTTAGAGTAACAGAAGCAGCTTCAGACCCGACACAATCAGCTTTTTCTACATTTGAAAGACGTTAATGAAAACTGTTTCCACCAATATTCAACTTCCTGTGACATTTAAAGGGCCCATGACAGCTTGGACTACTCACTGAACTGAAATGCATTTTTTTGTTTGTTTGTTTGCTAAAATTTTTTACAAATCGTATCCCTATTTAGCAATTTACCTTTCTAATTTTACTTCCTGGTTGTAAATTATTTGATTTGATTTATTTATTTTCACATAATAAAAAAAAAAAAACAGAAGTCCATATAAAACAAAACAACACAAAACGTGATGGAGTGTGGCAGAAACCTGAAAGGGCTTATCCTTAAAGCCACACCCCTTTAATTGATTTTTTTAACAAGCTCAAATTAAAAAATGATGACAAAAATGATGACATCACACTAGGAAATTAAAAAGCAACCACACTGTGCACTGGGCCAAAACTCCTCTAATGTGTATTTTTCAACTTGACAAATAAAAATTGTGATTGTCTGTTAAATGAATGTTTAAAGGGTCAAAAAAAGTAGTTTATTTGTGTAAATTATGCATAACTTTTGCCTCCCTATTGTGATGTCAACAGATTTTTCAACTTTTCTCTATAAACAACCTCCTGATTGGTGTAAAACTATCATTTATATTTACAAGAGGTTATAATACACTGAATGAAGTCAAAATCAGAAAATTATAAAAACCTGTCCTATGCCCTTTAACTCATTTTACTTAAAGCGTATTTTCAGAACACTTTGACCCTTCAATGCCAAATGCAGATCTTTTATTCTCATTATTGGACTTCTTTTCCTCCCGCGCTCGGCGTCTGCACAGGAGCCATTGCGGTTTATGTTTTGGCTTCCGTCTGTTTTTTTTCTGGGCCTCAGGAAAATCCCCCCAGGCCTGGTTTAGACCGAGGACTTAACCAGGATTCACTCTGGACTTAAAGGTCTGTACTCTGCATAATCCACTCGTTTGAGCTTTAAGTCGTGATATAATGTCCCTTCTTCACCAATAACAAGCTCGAGACGGGATGAGTGCGTGTTTAGTGCGTTAAAATGCATCTGTGTCCTCGTGGTGTCCTGCAGGGGGCGCTCTGGGCCAGTTCTCCGTGGTCCAGTCCACCTTATTTCTATAGAAAATTTTAAAAAGCTCCCAAAGTGGTGAACAATGTGGAATAAAATCAATGCACACAGTAGATTAAATTAAAGAATAGACAAAAAAATGTAAAATATGATTGAGGTTTGAGATGCACAATGAGGCCAGTCAAAGGTAAAGCTTTAAAAACAAAGAAAAACATACTCAAATCGATTTAAAATGTAACAGGAAGCCAGTGCAAAGACACAAGAATTGGAGTAATGTGATCATGTTTTTTGTTTTCCGTTAAATGTAACCGTGAGTGTGGTCCAGTAAAAGTGCGCACGGCTCGTTCAAAGTTAAAAATGTCTGGACTTTATGATAAAGACAAAGCTGATAAACGTCTGAAGCCTGAAGCTGGTCTGTTTGTTGAGTTCTGTGCAGTCAGACCTGTTCAGAGCATGTTGGATACCCCAGGGTTGTGTTTTGTCACCGCTCCTGTTCTTTGTTTTAATGGACAGGTGCAGTCAGGGGCCAAACAGGGTACGGTCCCTGCCTCACTTTCAGGGCTGAGGGGGAGGGTTTGGTCCTGGTCCTGAGAGAGAGAAAGTAGATCCGTACATTATATTTTAAATAATTCAATTCAGTTTATTTTTTTAGCGCCCAAACTGACGACAGCAGTTGCCTTAATGGGAAAATAGTTGAAAAGCAGTTTAAATAATCAATGTTCAAAGGAATTGATCAAATGGATAACTGTCCCACAGCGCCCCCTGTCGTTGACCTCCTTCTGTCAAGGAAAAACTACAAAACAGCCTGTGGGAAAAAAGTCTAAACCTCGAGGAGAACCACAGTGAAGGAGAGGAACAGTTCATCTAGTGTAGAGAAAGTTCCTCTAGTTCATCTAGTGTGGAGAGAGTTCCTCCAGTTCATCTAGTGTAGAGAGAGTTCCTCCAGTTCATCTAGTGTAGAGAGAGTTCCTTCAGGCAGATGAGGAACAGTTCATCTAGTGTAGAGAGAGTTCCTCCAGTTCATCTAGTGTAGAGAGAGTTCCTCCAGTTCATCTAGTGTAGAGAGAGTTCCTCCAGTTCATCTAGTGTAGAGAGAGTTCCTCCAGTTCATCTAGTGTAGAGAGTTCCTCCAGTTCATCTAGTGTAGAGAGAGTTCCTCCAGTTCATCTAGTGTAGAGAGAGTTCCTCCAGTTCATCTAGTGTAGAGAGAGTTCCTCCAGTTCATCTAGTGTAGAGAGAGTTCCTCCAGTTCATCTAGTGTAGAGAGAGTTCCTCCAGGCAGATGAGGAACAGTTCATCTAGTGTAGAGAGAGTTCCTCCAGTTCATCTAGTGTAGAGAGAGTTCCTCCAGTTCATCTAGTGTAGAGAGAGTTCCTCCAGTTCATCTAGTGTAGAGAGAGTTCCTCCAGTTCATCTAGCGTAGAGAGAGTTCCTCCAGGCAGACGAGGAACAGTCCTGGCCAAAGCGGTGCTCTGTCAGATCTCATCGTTGATCATTTCTCTTGGTGACAGTCCTGGTCTCTGGTCCAGATCTGACCTGACGTCTGGACCTTTGATGAAGCTCCACAGATGTTTCCAAAGCCCAGATGATCCTGATTCATGACGAGGGATGAACTCTGTCTGTTTTTATCGAGTGCAGGTTCAGAGACGCCTTTGGACTTCTGAGGTTTGAGCTTAGAACGGAGCGTGGAGATGATGTACGAGTGGAAGGTTTAAATAAGGACATGTAAGACCTGAACCAGGACTGAACCAGGACTAAACCAGGACTGAACCAGGACTGAACCAGGACTGAACCAGGACTGAACCAGGACTAAACCAGGACCGAACGAGGACCGAACCAGGACTAAACCAGGACTGAACCAGGTCTAAACCAGGTCTAAACCAGGTCTAAACCAGGACTGAACCAGGTCTAAACCAGGTCTAAACCAGGACTGAACCAGGTCTAAACTAGGACCGAACCAGGACTAAACCAGGACCAAACCAGGACTGAACCAGGACTGAACCAGGACTAAACCAGGACTAAACCAGGACTGAACCAGGACTGAACCAGGACCGAACCAGGACTGAACCAGGACTAAACCAGGTCTAAACCAGGACTGAACCAGGTCTAAACCAGGTCTAAACCAGGACTGAACCAGGTCTAAACTAGGACCGAACCAGGACTAAACCAGGACTGAACCAGGACTAAACCAGGACTGAACCAGGACTGAACCAGGACTAAACCAGGACTAAACCAGGACTGAACCAGGACTAAACCAGGACCAAACTAGGTCTAAACCAGGACCGAACCAGGTCTAAACCAGGACCAAACCAGGACTGAACCAGGACTGAACCAGGACTAAACCAGGACTAAACCAGGACTGAACCAGGACTGAACCAGGACCGAACCAGGACTGAACCAGGACTAAACCAGGTCTAAACCAGGACTGAACCAGGTCTAAACCAGGTCTAAACCAGGACTGAACCAGGTCTAAACTAGGACCGAACCAGGACTAAACCAGGACTGAACCAGGACTAAACCAGGACTGAACCAGGACTGAACCAGGACTAAACCAGGACTAAACCAGGACTGAACCAGGACTAAACCAGGACCAAACTAGGTCTAAACCAGGACCGAACCAGGTCTAAACCAGGACTAAACCAGGACTGAACCAGGTATAAACCAGGACTGAAACAGGACTAAACCAGGACCGAACCAGGACTGAACCAGGACTAAACCAGGACTGATCCAGGACTAAACCAGGACTAAACCAGGACTGAACCAGGACCGAACCAGGTCTAAACCAAGGACTAAATCATGGACTAAACAGGGACTAAACAAAGACTAAACAAGGACTAAACCAGGACTAAACCAAGGACTAAACCAGGACTAAACCAGATCTAAATCAAGGACTAAACCAGAACTTTACCAAGAACTAAATCAGGTCTAAACCAGGATGAAACCAGTACTAAACCAAGGACCAAACCAGAACTAAACCAGGTCTAAACCAAGGACTAAACCAATGACTAAACCAGAACCAAGGACTAAACCAATGACTAAACCAGAACCAAGGACTAAACAAAGTTACTGTAATAATAGTTTCGACTACAGAGGGAAAAATACACTTTTAGAAGAAAATAAAGTTAAAGTCAGGACTAAACCAAGTCTAACAGGGATTCAACAAGATCAACACCAGACTAGGACTTAACTGAACCCAACCCAGACTGAACAGGGTTAAACTAATACAGGACTAAAGCAGGTCTCAGCCAAGTACAGATCAACACAAAGAACCAAACTAAGTTTAAAATGGAACATGTAAATGCAAAGGAAGATTTAGTGGAAGAACATAGAAGAATTTAAAAAGAACATCCAAGAACTAAACCAAGACTAAATCATGGTCCTAAAGAAAGTGAAAGTCAGAAATAAACCAGGTCTAAACCAGGAATAAAATAGGACTAATACTTAAATAGAACCCACCAGGACTAATACAGATCTAAACCAGGTCTAAAGGATTCAAGATCAAAACCAGGACTAAATAAGGACTTAACTGAACCAAACCAAGACTGAACGGGGTTTAACTAATCCAGGTCTAAACCAGGTCTCAGTAAAATACAATGAACAGAACTGAGAACCACGAAAACTGGACTAAACTAGATTTAAACTAAGACTAAACCTGGACTTGGACACTTTCAAGAAAAACAAGACACTGGGACTGAACCAGGTCTAAACCAGGACAAAATGGGACTAAATTTGGACAGATTGAAGTCTAAACAAACACTGACTGAACCACGTGAAACCCATCAGATCTAAACCAGGTCTAAAATCAGGTTCAAACAGTACGGTGTGGAATGTTCGATGGAATTCAAAGTGACTAAAAGGACTTTTTAGAGCCTGATAAACTGACATTATAGAGCCTCAGAGTCGAGATGTGTAAAATGAAAAGACTGTTGCTCTCGTGATGTGCTCCAGAGCTGGATGTGTGTGGATCGTGCAGA
>CM033630.1:3312841-3457841 GCA_019453435.1 Rhinogobius similis | reverse complement strand
CTGACTTGTTTCAACACATTATTTATTATTTCAGTCCAAATTATCTTCCTGCAGCAAAAAATGTAAATGTGTAAAGTTTAAAATGGCTTGAATTGATCATTTTGATCTGGATTTGAGAAGTTTTGACTCGATGAGATTTAATTGCTGATGTGATGCAGAATATTTCACTGGTTTAAAAGTATTTCTGGCTGATAATGATAATAATTTAACTTAAAATAAGAAAACACATTTGTCAGTGGGACAAGTAAAATGATCTTAACCCAGTGACAGATAATTTGGATTGAAATAAGAAATAATGTGTTGAAACAAGTCACAAATGGTTTGAAACAAGTCAAATAATCTAGTTCCATCAAATAAAACTCATCTTAACGAGTCAAAACGTCTGAAATTCAGATTAATATCCTCAAATTAAGACGTTTTAACTCATCTAGAAATACATTTTTTGAGTAAATGTGACGTAAACAGTTCCGTGTGAAGAGAGTGATCCGATTTCTCTCCGATCGTTCACGCTGTGCAGGTTTGGACGAGGAAAATGAGGCAAAAAAGGGCAAACGAATGCGACAAAGACAAGAATTGAATGTTTTAAAACTCATTATACTTTGTCTTCCAAACAGAAAAGTTACTCAAAAAATCACCAAAAAACCCACAAACTTCCACAAAGTTGCTCAAAGTTTGGAGTTTTTGGACCTGATCGCGTTTCTAAGTCAAGTTTTCTTTTTATAAATTGCAAAAGTAACTTAGTACGTAATATTTTTCCATTTTTCCTGGAAACACTCTCCACAAATCAGCAGAAATGGAAAGTAAAAGAACTGCACTCAAGTATTTCATTATGGTATCTTTACTTTACTTCAGTACTTTTAAACATTTACTGCACTACATTTAAAAAAAAGACTAAAATGTAAATTAAAAGTGCGACATGGTTTGTGGCTGATATTTTCGCACGTTGCTTGTGACGTCCAGCACAAAAGATTCACGCTCAAGTCTTGAACAAAATATATTAAAAGTCCAGAAAAGTTGAGAAATTTATTTGCAAAAAAATCTGGATCTTTTTAAAATCAAGATCACCACATTTCATACATTAATGTTTATCAAAAATCTGCATAAAATACTTTAACTTTTCGCTCTAAAAGTAAAATTTTAAACATGTACTTCAATACTTTTACTGTAGTAGATTTTAATGTGACACTTTTACGTTTTACGAGTAAATATTTGTTCCTGTATCTGTACTTTTACTTAAGGCCAGACTCTACAGGCAGAACTCTTTTTTTTTTTTTTTTGGTCAGTTTTCTCTCTCACACGTCGACTTTCATGTGGAAACAACAAACGTGTCCAATCTGCTCCTAAAGATGTTTTATTCTTCCATTGAATCCACTTCATCCATAGATTTCTCTGGGACATTGTAACTTCAAAGGACGTTTTCTTAAAATGCATTTTTGTCCCTCGAGACATAAAGATCAGCCTTAAAGTAGATCCTACACCAAACTGTACAATCTGGACTCAACAGGATTTAGACCAAACACACAAGGATTTTAAATGTTTAATTCTAAAACTGATTTATGGGAGTTTTATGTTTAAAAAATGAGGCGAAATTTCAATTTTTAGGACAATTTTCAGTCAAATCTTTCGTAGTTTACTTAAAAACTAAATAATAAATCCAAATCCCCTCTGTACATTTTTATAACTAATGTGTGACAAAATGAACCAAGAAATTTAAACCTGGTTCTGTCCATTTTTCAGATTTAAATGTCACAAATATGTGGATTTTTGGCAGTTTTTTCTCATAAAATGTCTTATTTCTACATAAAAACATGACATGATGAAGAAGTTGTAATACATTTTTTTCTTACATTTATGTGAGTAAACTACAGCAGAAGTTTAACATTGATATCTTTAAATGTAAGATTTTTTCCTGCTCGTCTTAAGCAGCAAGTTGTTTTAGATTCTTCGAGCTTAAATTCCATGGCATGTTACCGTCTGTGCGTCTGACAAACACATCTCGACTGAAAGTATCTCTGAACCGTTTAAATCCTCAGAGCGTTTTACCTTCGACTGATGCTAAAAACACATGAGCGAAAAGAGCTTCCTGTGTCTGTCCCACTGAGGAAACGGCTGCTGTGGACATTAGTGAAGAAGAAGAAGAAGAAGAAGAAGAAGAAGAAGAAGAAGAAGAAGAAGAAGAAGAAGAAGAAGAAGTGAGAACGACAGAAGAGACGTGGAAGGCAAAGCTAACACTGCGGGTCTCAACGCTACAGTCAGTTTTTCCCAAATCTGATTTTTTCGTAGAGGCGGTTCACATTCAGTTGGTTTTCTTCACATTTATCCGGTCGGAGCTTTACTGTCGCTGCAAACCAAACAATGCCTGATTTGTTGCGTGGTGTTCCTCAGGGTTCTGTTCTGGGTCCTGTCTTATTTCTGCTCTACATAATCCTCTGAGAACGATCAGTTCAGTGAGGTCTCCTGACGATGTCCAGCTTTGTTGCTCTTTCAAACCCACAGGTCCAGAAGTTGAACTCCTCAGTCAGTTGTTTAGTCAATGTTTCTCAAACTGTGGCACGCAAACGTCTCCTGGTGGAAAGTGGACACCGTTTCAATTGTAATGTTTACTTCATTTACAGAATGCGGCAGCGCGTCTGTTCACTGGAAGAAGACGCAGGGACCATATTTCTCCGCTGTTGTCCTCACTTCATTGGCTCGACGTTCCCTTCCGCATTTAATTCAAGACCTTGCTTTATGTCTATAAGTCTTAAACGGCTTGGCATCTTCGTATTTGAGTGATTTATTAATATTGCATGCTCCGGTCAGAGCTCTAAGGTCGGCACAATATAAAGGTCCTTATAATATAAGAGCGGCGAGTTCGATTCTAAGCTTTAAATCACTTTTAAAGACACACCTCTTTGCGCTGGCTTTTAATTCAAATTGACCTGAGCACTTTTATATATTGTATAAATGTTTTCTAAACATTGTGTCCAGGAATCTTTGTGTTTTTAATATTGTGTTGTTTTATTGTTGTTGTCCAGTACTTTGGGATAATGTCTTATTATTGTAGAAGGTGCTTTATAAATAAAGATGACCTTGACCTTGACCTTCATTTAGAGCACATTTTTTTGCTCTTCCTTTGGTACATTTCGAGTTAAAACTGCTGTGGCGATGGTGTATTCCGACTTAAGACCTGGTTTATCCCTCACTCAGACCTGACATAGTCCTGTTGTAGACCACATTTTGGTGGTGCTCAGAAAGACAAAGATCTTTTCTTTGGTGGTACTTGCAGCTCTCTGTAGTTTAACGCAGACAGAGACTCTGATTATTGTCTTATTATCATGAATTCGAAAGCAAACAGGTCCCTCCTCCTGTTGGTTAGCGCTGAAAGTGAAAGTAAGAGCATTTCCACAAGAACAAAGAGGAGGGACCTCAAGGGATCGGGGCTGAAAAGCTGTGCGGCCTTAAGAAAAATGCTCCGGAGCAAACTGATCAGTTTTCTCCGGAGCCTAAAGACCGGACTCTGGAGCGTTTCAGCTGAAGCTAAACCATTGACTAAAGGAAAAAAAAAACATTACACAAATATTTAACCTGTTAAATATCAGAATGTTGTTGGATTTAAAGTCTATATGACAGGGTCAGACGTCACAATTCACTAAAATGTAGTGAAGATGATTATATTTATGATTTTACTGAGCATTTTTCCTGTTTATCCCCAGTTTGACAGTTTTCGTAAAGTTTATAATGTCACTTCCTGGTTGGACATGAGCAGCAAATATGACACAGTTAGAGGTGATTCCACAACTGTTACCATAGCAACCATTTTGAAAACAAGGGCCAAAACCCATATAAATGACACAATAGTTATGATTTGACAAATTATAATCCCTGATAACAACTTTATTTTGTTGAATGATCGTTTAATCTGTCACAAAGATGGTTCATTCGAGCGTTAACGTCGCTTTTTGATGACATCACAGAGGGATTAAATTTTAGAACTCAGCTCTACTTCCTGTCATTTTAAGCATTTATTTTCAAATTTTCTTCACAAACTGCTACTTCACCGATGTCAACTGTGATGAATATTTAACACAGGTGCCCTCCCACCAAACTAAGTCAGAATTAGAGAAACATGAGAACCTGAAATATACACTTTAACCTGGAACTAATTTTTAAACAAATAATTAGAAACGTGATCACCAAAAACACCTGGAGACAAAGTACAACAACATTTAAATTACAGTGATCCCTCGTTTATCGCGGGAGTTGCGTTCCAAAAATAACACGGGAAAAGTGAAATCCGTGAAGTAGTCACAGCTTTATTTTTAATTATTTTTATGGAACGAACCGAAGATTTGTTTATTCCATAATGGCGCCCCACAGCCGCATAGCTTTTACCTTCCTTTAGCATGTCCAGGAGTGTAACTTTTTCTGCAATAGTTAGCATCTTCCTCAGCCTCTTTGGCGCGTCCGGAGGCCCCGTTGTCGGCGCAGAGCGTTTCTTCGACATTGTGGGTTTTGTCACAGAGAAAAAATGCAAACGTAAAGTTGTCAGAATGTACAGAAACGAAAACTGTTGACAAGTGAAAAACCAATACAGTACAGCGTCAATATTTTATTTGTAGACAACAGTAAAGCCCCTGAGCCAATCAGGATTCAGAGCACAATGCACTGTAAAAATATCCGCACTGTAAAAAAAATCTGTGAAGCAGCGAAGCCGTGAAAGATGAAACGCGATATAGCGAGGGATCACTGTAATCTGTAACATTTTCTCTTTCGTTTTTGTCTTTGTCACATCACTTTCTTTCTGTTTTGCCTCATTTTCCTCGTCCAAACCTGCACCGCGTGAACAATCAGAGACAAACCAGATTACTCTCATCAGACAGAACCGTTTACGTCACATCTCTATAATCTGACAACTCCACAAATCAGACCTGGGCTCTGCTTCTGTCAGTCTGTGGTTCTAAAGCTTCACTCTTGACATTAAGTGTGTGTCGGCTGCAGGAGGAGCTGCCAAACACCAGCCGTTAAAGGATCAAAGCCTGAGCGGAGACACTTTCACACAATCACACGCCTAAAGGTGAAGATTCATCCAAACACGGATCATAACATCCTAATTGTTGTTCTGGAGATGTAAAAGAGTCAAATGTGGGCGTGTCGTCGTCTGTGGAGCCAAAACTAACGGTTATTTCTGTAGTCGGCGTCACATTATTATTTGTATTGAACAGTGAGACTTTTTAAACACATTTTAACCAAATAAAGGTTAAAAAACACAGAGAATATTCATAAATAAAGTGTATTATTGAAATAGTTCAGTCTTTTTGACATTTTTATTCATTAATGCAGCTGTCTTTGTTCTAAAAGGTCTTTTCGTGTGTGTTTTAGAGTTGGTTTGGTCCAGACAAACAGAAATACACTTATGATTATTCTTTACAGTCGACTTGTCATAATTAGTTGATAAACTGCTGCATCTTTAATTTAATTCAGTCGATGGGAAACACTGTAAAAAGAGACGATTCAAAATAAAATGAACAGCAGCGTCTCAAGCAGATGTGTCCCAGACTGTGGCCCTCACACTTTCTGTGACGCTCAAACCCACATCAGCTGCTGTGTCTGTGAGCGACCATGAAGTCATTATTAGAAAAGCAGAATAGATTAAAATAAGCTGTTCAAAAGAGAACTGTCCCAGAGCGCCCCCTGTCTTTGATCCTCCTTCTTGACAAGGAAAAACTACTCTCTCTCTCTCTCTCTCTGTTACAGAGTCATTTTTACCCCTCCCCCCCCCCTCTCTCTCTCTCTCTCTGTTACAGAGTTGTTGACCCCCCCTCTCTCCCCCCCTCTCTCTCTCTCTCTCTCTGTTACAGAGTCATTTTTACCCCTCTCCCCCCCTCTCTCTCTCTCTGTTGCAGAGTTGTTTATACCCCTCTCTCTCTCTCTCTCTCTGTTACAGAGTCGTTTTACCTCTCTCTCTCTCTGTTGCAGAGTCGTTTTTTACCCTCTCACTCTGTCTCTCTCTCTCTGTGTTGCAGAGTCATTTTTACCCCTCTCTCTCTCTCTCTCTGTTACAGAGTCGTTTTACGTCTTTCTCTCTCTCTGTTGCAGAGTCGTTTTACCCTCTCTCGCTCTCTCTGTCTCTCTCTCTCTCTCTCTCTCTCTCTCTGTCTCTGTGTTATAGAGTCGTTTAACCCTCTCTATCTCTGTTACAGAGTCGTTTATATCCCTCTCTCTCCGTCTCTCTCTCTCTCTCTGTTGCAGAGTCGTTTATACCCCTCTCTCTCTCTCTCTCTCTCTCTCTCTGTTACAGAGTCGTTTTACCCAACCCTCTCTCTCTCTCTCTGTGTTATATAGTCGTTTAACTCTCTCTCTCTCTCTGTTACAGAGTCCCGATGGCCTCGTCCTGAGTGGGTCATGGCTCTGAGGCGTTGGACCCTGCAGCTGTTCAGATGGACCTCTCTGTGGATCCTGGTAAAGCTTTACTTCTGTTTTCATTGTCTTTAGTGATGCTGCGTTCATGTGGTCGACGGGAACTCGGGAAGATGTTTTTGCAAGATTAAAAATGCACATGACCGATCGCACAAGTCGAGAAGAGAACTCAGTAACTCTGGTCAAAAGTAAAGTTTTCATGTAGAACTAAGGCATGTTATGTGTAAAAACATATTTGGGACATTTCAATCTGAAAAATGGAAAGAACCAGGTTTAAATTATTGGTTCATTTTGTGCAAATATTAGTTTTTTGAGAAAACTGGTTAAAAAAAATCAAATTTTGCCACTTTTTTTAACTTAAAACTTGAATAAATCAGGCTTTGAATCAGATTTAGATCAGACATTAATAAATCCTTGCGTCCGTTGTGTCAAAATCTTGTTCAGTCCCAGATTGTAGTTTGGTGCAGGAGCTGCTTTAAAGGAAAAGATGATGCATTTATCATATGTCTCTAAACAGCCTTTAAACAGGCTCTTGAGCACCTATTTGCCATTTCATGTTTTGAAACAAACAAAAACATTTTTTTTGTCAGCAGTCTGGAAAGAAACTTACTTAGTGCATCCAGCCAGCAGATGGCACCAAGCACTTAGCTCTATTAGCTCTATAAGAGAATGCTACATTCAAATATCAAGCAGCAACAGCAGTGATGGTGTTTAGAGGCAGAAATACCCGGAACAAGTCTGTGATGATCAAAAGGACTAAAAACAGCACAATATTCTCAGATAAATGACGTCGATGATCTGGAAATACGTCCCAGATCAAGAACGTTCAGCAGGACGTGTGTTTGACGCTCAGAGGGAGAGGATTTTCTGATAAACATTTGTCAAAACAGTGTGAATGAAACTGAATGTAACTCCAGGTGTGTTTTTGATGAAGAACTGGGTTAAAAGAGAGAAAAAGTGACTGCAGCAGAATCTGTCCTTTAAGGCTGATCTTTATGTCTCGAGGCGAAAAATGCATTTGAAGAAAACGTCCTTTGAAGTTACAATGTCCCAGAGAAATCTATGGATGAAGTGAATTCAATTAAATAATCAAACACCTTTAGGAGCAGATTGGACACGTTTAAGTTTTCATCCATTCATTCATTTTCTCCCACCTGTTGGAGGTCGCAGGTGACTGGAGCCCGTCCCAGTGACTTTGGGCCTTAGGCGGGTTCACCCTGGACAGGGGCCAGTCACAGGGTTAACACAGAGACACGGACCATTCACTCTCACATTCACTCTCTACAGGCAATTTAGAGTCACCAGTGAACCCACACATGCTGTGCACGGTGGGAGGAGCCAGAGACTATAATTAAACCTGGAAGATGAATCCAAAATGGCCGTCCTGTTCCTCCCTGTGGCCTGAGCTCATTGGTGCATGACCCCAAAAAAATTTCTTACTTCCGCATTTACTTCCTGATACAGAGGCGGCCATCTTTGCTTTAGGGCACCATGTGACCACAATCCCCCATGATGCTTTGAGCGACGTGAACGACCAGCAGCTGCAGGTCTTTGTGTTAGCGTTAGCTTGTGTGATTGTAATTGTGTTCTTCATGTTAGACACACGTGAAGCGTCTGAAATGAAATAAAATACAACTTACAGGTGTCTCTAGTCGAGCCTTTTCCACGAGCTTCTGTTTGTATCGTCCGACGCTCGTTCACGTGACTCACACATGTTTGTGTGACGTCACTTCATATAAAAACGGTAATTTCGGTGATTTTAGAAACGGTAGAAAAGAACATTTCCTTCTATTTTATTTAAATACCGATAATAATTCAGTCCTGTCTGTGATTATAATGTGCAATGATAGAAAAAGGCTGGTTCCAAGAGGCTGCAGTACCTCACACGGCCACTAATCAATCTGGGACCACAGACAAAGGGGGCGTGGCTTATCCAGTTCATTTAATACATCCATGGAGAACCCACAGTGACACAGGGAGAACATGCAGACCCCACCCAGAGAGGTGGGATTCCAACCCATCTCCTTATTGGACAAGCTCTAACCGCTCTGTCACCGAGCTTTGAAGTAGTTTATGGAAAGTAACCTGGTTTATATCAATTATCAGCACAAACTCAAATCCAAAGTATCGATATCTGCGCAGGAACTGAAAAAGTGATTAAAAACACACAACAATTGCTCTTCCCACGTCGGCCTAAATGTCAGACGTTCCACATTTCCGCCGCCCACAGCTGAACATCATCTGGATGTAGGACATGATCTGTCTGGCTCCGACATTACTTCATTTTTCCTTTATCTTCAAGTCTCTTCTCCTGAACGTGAAACGATCATCATGATGTTGTTAAATATAGCGTCGCATTTGGGCCAAAAGTCTACATTGTGTGAGCTTTAAGAACAAACAGCTGCTGCGCTCAGACTTGGCTCCACACTTTATCTCTTCGTGTGATTTATTTACGACGGATTTGTGGAAAAACTGGAGAGACTCGTCGAAGAATTCAGAATCGATTTTATTGATGAAATGTGTTCAGACGAGATGCAGAAACAGTCTGTGGCTCAAACCTTCACAGACACCAGGTTTGGAGAGCTTTAAAGGCAACACAAATGTGAGGATTTGGTATTATTATCATTAAATAGAAAGAAGAGTCCAAGTCAGAGCACGGTTTGAGAAGATTCATAGATGTTACAAAACTACCAGATTAAAAAAACATTCAATCCAAATGATCTGCACTGCAAAAAAATAATTTCTAGACGAGTTAAAATGTCTTGATTTGAGGATATTAATCTGAATTTCAGACGTTTTGACTCGTTAAGATGAATTAAGACTTTTTATTTGATGGAACTAGATTATTTGACTTGTTTCAAACCATTTCTGACTCGTTTCAACACATTATTTATTATTTCAATCCAAATTATCTGTCACTGGGTTAAGATAATTTTACTTGTCCCACTGACAAATGTGTTTTCTTATTTTAAGTTAAATTATTATCATCATCAGCCAGAAATACTTTGAAACCAGTGAAATATTCTGCATCACATCAGCAATTAAATCTCATCGAGTCAAAACTTCTCAAATCCAGATAAAAATGATCAATTCAAGCCATTTTAAACTTTACACATTTACATTTTTTGCTGCAGGAAGATAATTTGGACTGAAATAAGAAATAATGTGTTGAAACAAGTCAAATAATCTAGTTCCATCAAATAAAAAGTCTTAATTCATTTTAACGAGTCAAAACGCCCTAAATTCAGATTAATATCCTCAAATCAAGACGTTTTAACTCATCTAGAAATTAATTTTTGGAGTGTACAGTGAGTTCAGATCCTTTTACTTAAACCCTGACAAATGTACTTTATTATTTTAAGCTAAATCCTCACACGATCATCAGAAATACATCGAAACCAGTGACATTCTGCATCACATCAGCAATTAAATCTCATCGAATCAAAACGACTCAAATCCAGATGAAAAGTCATTTAAGACGAGACACAAAAAAATCTGAAATGTAAAGATATCAATGTTAAACTTCTGCTGTAGTTTACTCACATAAGAAAAAATGTATTGTTGTTTTCAAGTAGAAATAAGGCATTTTATGTAAAAATGGCCAAAATGTTAAATATTTGGGACATTTAAATCTGAAAAATGACAGAACTAGGTTTAAATTTCTTGGTTCATTTTGTAACATATTAGTTATAAAAATGTACAGAGAGGATTTGTATTATTATTTAGTTTTTGAGTAAACTAGACTGGACTGAAAATTGGCCTAAAAATTCACATTTTGCCGCTTAAAGTTTTATCAATATCAACAGATCCTTGTGTCCTTGTGTCAGAATCTTGTTGAGTCCAGATTGCAGTCACTTTTAGTCGAGTTTTGTTGCTTTTACTTGAATTTTTGTGGCTTTTAGTCCTGTTTTTAGTCGCATATATGTCACTTTTATTCATGTTTTGTTGCTTTTTGTCAAATCCTTGTGTGCGTTGTGTCAGAATCTGGTTGAGCCCAGATTGTACAGTTTGTGTGGATCTACTTTATTTGAAGAAAACAATGTCAGAGAAATCTATGGATTAAATGAAGTAATAAAACATATTCAGGAGCAGATTGGACATGTTTGTTGTTTCCACATGAAAGTCAATATGAGAGAGAGAAAACTGACCAAAAAAACCCCAAAAATTGGAAAAGGGACCACTACTTCCAACTCCTGAGTGATATTGTTCTGAAGTAAGAGTCATTTTAATGTTTTTAGCTTCTTTCTCACTTCCGTCTGTCAAAGTGAAGCTGCTCTGATGTTAATGCGTTTTGTAATCAGAGTTTTCCGCTCGACAGAGAGCTGTGGAAACATTTAGACTTAAACCTCCACATCTGAAGTGTTTTCTCCTTTTTAACCCCGTTCTTGAACCACAGCCCTGGAGTGGCGTTGTGTTTCATTCCCACACGTTTCCTTTTCCTCTGAAACATTCTCCCACATTTATAAGTTCAGACGCACAGCTGCACAGAATAATCCGACTTAATGAGACGATGTTTGAGGTTTCTGTCCGGACACGTCGGAGGGCACCGCCGCAAACATTTGTGCCGTTTAGAGAGAACGGAAAAGTAACTCAACACCGCACTGTTTCTGCTCCAGGTTTGGTCTTTTTCCCAGTGGATTTTTTATTGTTTTTGGGGGCGCTCTTCCTCTCACAGACACAGGGGGCGCTCTTCTTCACAGACACAGGGGCAGTGTACGAATATGAACAGAAGAGGGACAAAGAGTGGCCCCCGAGGAACTCCCACTGATGCACAAACAATTCAAACTGTGGCTTTAAAGACAGATATTATTGAACTCTCTTTAATCTCTCTCTCCCTCCCTTTCCCTCCCTGTTCTCCTTCCCTCTTCTCTCACTCCCTCTCTTTCTCCCTTTCTTTCTCTTGCCCTCTTTTTCTCGCTGACTCTCACTCCCTTGCTCCCTATCTCGCTACTGCCCCCTTGTCCCCCTCACACCCTCTCTCTTCCTCCCTTTCCCCCTCTCCCCCTGTCTCTCTTTTCTCTCTTTCTCCTTCCCTTTCTCTCTCGTTCTCCCTCTCTCTCACTTCTCTCTCTCTCCCCACTCACTCTCTCCCCCCTCCCTCTCTTCTCTCTCGCGTTTCTATCTCTTCCCATTTTCTATCCCCTCCCTCTTCTCTCTCTCTCCTTCCCTCTTTTTTCTCTCACTCCCTCCCTCTCTATGCTGTCTCTCTCGCTCTCTTTCCCTCCCTTTCTCTCTCTCTCCCTCTCTCTTTATTGTCTCTCTTTATTGTCTCTCTCTCCCCCCTCCCTCCCCCTCTATCTTTCTTGTCTCTCTCTCTTTATTGTCTCTCTCTCTCCCCTCCCTCTCTCTCTCCCTCTATCTTTCTTGTCTCTCTCTCCCCTCTCTCTCTCTCTCTCTCTCCAACTCTCTCTTTATTGCCCCCTCTCTCTTTATTTTCTCTCTCCTTCCCTCCCTCTCTCCCCCCCTCTCTCCCTCCCTCTCTCTTTATTGTCTCTCTCTCCCCCCTCCCTCTCTCTTTATATTCTCCCCCTCCCTCTCTCTCTCCCCCCTCCCTCTCTCTCTCTCCCCCCTCCCTCTCTCTTTATTGTCTCTCTCTCCCCCCTCCCTCTCTCTTTATATTCTCCCCCTCCCTCTCTCTCTCCCCCCTCCCTCTCTCTCTCTCCCCCCTCCCTCTCTCTTTATACCCCCCCCCCTCTCTCTCTCCAGGTGGTGTGTGTGGACTCGTCTCCCCCTTGCCCTCGCAGTTGCAGTTGTCCCGCGCTCCGAGAGGTTCACTGCACCTTCAGACACCTCACCGCTCTCCCCCGAGCCTTCCCCCGAGACACGCAGAGACTCAACCTGGGGTAAGGCACGGGAGGGCATCCGACACAGAGACACAACCAGGGGGGAGAGGGGGAGGGCATCCGACACACAGAGACTCAACCAGGGAGGAGAGGGGGAGGGCATCCGACACACGCAGAGACTCAACCTGGGGTAAGGCACGAGAGGGCATCCGACACAGAGACACAGAGAGGGGGGAGAGGGGGGAGGGCATCTGACACACGCAGAGACTCAACCAGGGGGGAGAGGGGGGAGGGCATCTGACACACGCAGAGACTCAACCTGGGGTAAGGCACGGGAGGGCATCCGACACACACAGAGACTGAACCAGGGGCGAGAGGGGGGAGGGAGGGCATATGACACACGCAGAGACTCAAGCAGGGGGGAGAGGGGAGGGCATCTGACACAGAGACACAACCAGGGGTGAGAGGGGGAGGGCATCTGACACACGCAGAGACTCAACCAGGTGAGAGGGGGAGGGCATCTGACACACGCAGAGACTCAACCAGGGGGGAGAGGGGGGAGGGCATCTGACACACGCAGAGACTCAACCAGGGGGGAGAGGGGGGAGGGCATCTGACACACGCAGAGACTCAACCTGGGGTAAGGCACGGGAGGGCATCCGACACAGAGACACAAGCAGGGAGGAGAGGGGGAGGGCATCCGACACACAGAGACTGAACCAGGGGCGAGAGGGGGGAGGGAGGGCATCTGACACAGAGACTGAACCACGGGGGAGAGGGGGGAGGGAGGGCATCTGACACAGAGACTGAACCAGGGGTGAGAGGGGGGAGGGAGGGCATCTGACACAGAGACTGAACCAGGGGGGAGAGGGGGGAGGGAGGGCATCTGACACAGAGACTGAACCAGGGGTGAGAGGGGGGAGGGAGGGCATCTGACACACACAGAGTAAACTGAAGTAGTCAGAGTGTAATCTCTTGGTCGGGAGTATTCAACTCGCGGCCCGGGGGCAAAATCAGGCCCTTCCAATAATCTGGTCCGGCCCACGACCTTCATCTGTTAAACCTAGGGCTGTCAAAGTGAACATTGACTCATTAATTATTAAACTCATGTGATTAATCATAGAAAACTGACACATTAATCATAAACTGATCCAGATGAATCACACCGTTTGACTTGATGAAACAGACTCTTTTAGATTAAACACAGGAGGCTTCACCTGAAGTGAAGGAGGAACAGGAGCAGCTTTGATCAGCTGTTCATTTTACACATATAATCCATCAGACCTCATGTAGACAGCACAGATCACTCACTCATGTTTACGAGTGCGGAGCGGCGGAGAGCTGTTTGGATTTGATCCACGCGCAGATCAAACAAACACGAGGCGGAGCTGAGTGTGGAGCCGTGTGTGGTGCTCCGAGACCAAAACAAAACACGTGTGACACTAAAACAAAGATAACTGCACCAAACATGTCACCAAACGACACCTGCTCCATCTGCCAATCATGCATATCAGTTACCTCTGTAACTATAGTTCTATGAGTGCATGAAGGGCCCTTAATCCATTAAACCTGTGTTTGGTCGTGAAGCCTAGATTTACCTGAAGCCACAGACTCAACATGAAATGGAATGTCTGGACTTCATTAGTTGGGCTTTTAAATGATGAATTTAGATTTGTGAAATAATAAAATTATTTAATTTTCAGAGGAAAATGTGCAAAATACTTCAAAATAGACACGTCAATAATAACACAGTTAATCACAGTTCCAAAGTGTGATTAATCAGATTCATTGTTTTAATCGTTTGACAGCGCTAGTTAAAATGTATATTTTCTCATGGTTTAATTATGGGTTGGTACAAGTTTATTTATTTCTTGTCCTGGTTTAGATCTCATTTAATTCTGCTTTAGACCTGGTTTGATCTTGGGTTAGTCCTGGTTCATTCCTGGATTGGCAATTTTTTAATCGGACGAAACATTTTGTGTTTTGTTTTTGTACAAAAATTGAACATAAAAGAGGTTACTTCATCATTACTGAAACAGAACTAGAGTTGTGTATGTATTTACTTCATTTGTATATTGTGTTCGACCGAACATTTTGTTAAATCGGTGGTGTGTTGTGAACCCAGAGGCCACACCCCCCCGAAAAATCAAGTTGAATAGCCCTGCTCTGGGCTGTGGTCGACTCAGACGTTCTTGGTCTCGTTTCTGACTTAAATCCCCTTCATTACAACTGCGCCCTTACATCTGCATGTCTGGGCAAGCTAGCTTTTGTTTATTTCCCCATGGTAATTCCCTCTACAGCCAGTAGATGGAGCGTTTCCACAAATCCTAATGAGGGAGAACCACACTCTGGGAGTCAAACCATGGACCTTTTACCTCTGAGGCTCATTTTCAAATCCCAAACGTCGTTGTGTAAAAGTGAATGTGTTTAACTCGATCCCGTGTTGTTTCGTTGCAGATAAATGTTTGAAATGTTTTCCAAATGGGAGTCAGACCGAGCCTAAGGACGAGCCACTGTTTCATATTGAAGCTGATGTCGTGCTTTTACGTAATTGTCTCCAAACCCGAGCCTCCCACTCGCAGCAGATGTGCAGCTCAACATGTGCAGAACCGCTTTAATCCAACGTCACGGCGCTGCTGCTGGTGTTTAGCCTCGTCTGGGGTCACAGCTGCCCTGGACGCACCGGCGGAAGAGGCTGTCTGTGCCTGACCTTTTACTCAACCACGTTTTACAGAATAATCATAATAATAATAACAGTACTAATAATAATAATACAGATGAATAGAATTGTGGCTCTTTTCACTGAGAACACTTTAGAGCAGGTCTGTTCAATTGGCGGCCCGCGGGACAAATCCGGCCCGCCAATCAACATTATCTGGCCCAGTGTTTCCCAACCAGGGGGAACATTAGCAGGGGGTACTTAGAATTGTTTCAGGTTTTTTTAAATGTACTTTTATCTGAACAAAAACATGTTAATAGTGGTAAATTTAGCATCTTTTTGGAGCATCTTAAGACTGTAAGTATGGTTGAAATAAAAACAGAATGGTAATAATTGATAATGTGTGACCAGTAAACCTAATGATGTGCCTTAAACTGAACTTAAAGGGTGCTCTGAGTGTGAGACAACCACTAATCTGGCCCATCGAGGTAAAATGGGTCACTGGTTTCAAATTTTTTGGTCTTGTCCCGTTCAAGATGTGGTTCACTCCAAACATAGACCTAGATTAGGGTTAGTCTTGGTTTAAACCTGGTCTAGTCCTAGTTCTGCTCCTTTAATCTGCTCTAGTTCAAGCCTGGGTTTGTCTTTGTTGAGTCCTGCTTTAGTTTTATTTTCAGAGCAATAATATTGTTGTTGTTATTATTTTTGTGTCTGAAAAAGTAGATTTCTGTCGAATCGTAACATCGCAAGTTGTTTGTGAATATTGGATATAAAACATCAAATTTTGGTACAGTATAGAATTTGTCCCCAGACAATTAGCCTTCTAAATAATCTTGATTATAGAGATTATAATTGAATAGTCTGCTTTAGAGTCTCAAAGTGAGTCGGTTTACGCCGGACAGGACGTACTGACACGGTGCGCTAGCTTTGTTAGCTCACAACTTAGCTTAGCTCAGTGTTTTTCAACCTTTTTTGAATCTTGGCACAGTTTTTTGGTTGAAAAGATTCTGTGGCACACTACCTAATAAAAATAAAACCAAATCACACCTTTTAGGGAAAAAAAGTGGTATACAATGGGGCAAAGATAATGCCACTAAATTTGGCAATGGTGACTGTTTCGCTTTCATATTTTTGGATTGGAAGTTAGCTCATGACGCTCCAAAAGTGATTCAATAAATTATTCAGTTAAAATCTTATAGTAGTTTGAGATAGTTTGTCTATTTGTCCCAGATTTTCAGTTCATAATGTCACTTCCTGTTGAACACGACACAAATATGACACAGTTAGAGGTGATTCCACAACTGTTACCATAGCAACCAGACTGTAAACAAGGACAAACATCCATTTAAATTATACAAATAATAATACTCGATAATTACTTTATTTTGTTGAATGAGTGTTTAAACTGTAAATTGTTGTATTTTCAGTGGTTCGTCGTTTAAGTGAATCCCACACAGATCGGACCTGTTTTTCCTCAAACGTTTGACTAAAATCGTTTCAGACTGAAGCTGTTTCTGATCCTTTGGACACAAACTGTTGTCTGACTCTTTGTGAAGCTCAGACTCTGGAGTTTTAGCCTCTGGTTCTGATTTACTCACAAGTGGAAACCATCTCCGCTCAGAGGAACATCAGACTTTAAATATCGTCTGAATTGTCTTTGTTAAATATATAAAGAGGTAAAGCTGGAGTTTGTTGCAGGGTCTGATTGACACTTTTGGCTTTTGTTGGTTTTGACAATTCCTCTTTCAAAGCTGAAGCTAATTTAACTGAAAATGAGTTTTAGGGACTTGTAATAAAGTAAAAAAAAAAAGTCCTGGCAGAATCCATATAAAAGTCCTACTACATTTTTCAGAATTTTTGCATAATTTTTTTAATTTGTGTTTTTGGAGTAAAAACTCTGACTTTGATTCATCCCAGAATGTTTGATTTGACTGAAAATAAGTGGGTCACAGCTAAATCTTTTCATATTTAACACGTCCAGCAGATTCAGAGTTTCCTTTTATCAGATGTAGATGAAAAGGAATAAATTAATAAAAATTCCAGCTAGTTTTAAGGTTAAATCTTACACAATTCTCGCACGTTTTGTCTCACATTTAAAGGTCCCATAACATGCAAAATGGACTTTTCAGGTTCTAACCTTCCTCCAGTGCTATTTGGGCCTCGTATGTTGTGCCCAAAGTGGTTTTTTGATTGATTCCCTCATGTTTTCACTAGAGAACTGTCTTTTCCGTCCCCCTCGGCTGAGCAGCAGACGGGGGCTCCTCACTAAGATGACGCGGTGTTTAAGCCACGCCTCCAGGAAGCGCGCAGCCACAAGAATAAACACAGCTAATGCTAATGCTACACAGTAATTACACGATGGATACGACAGATAGAAGAGTTAGCTTGTTATTTACCAAACGGCACGTCCGTCGTTGAGGCCCTGGAGCACGTCAAACTCCAGGTCAGATCCAGGACGTAGGACTCAGCACGACGCACCGTCAGGACCAGAAAATGTTTATTCAGTGTTTGTGTATCGCTGTTTACCGGAGCACACGGCGCATGCACCATCTCCACTCTAGGCTTCGGCACGAGTTGGGCGGGGGATGCGCGCGGGTTGGGCGGGGGAGGCAGCCTGCTCTCTGTTCGGGGGGGGCAGATCTCAGAGTGAGCCGTTTGCTTTTACAAGGAGGGGGGCCAGTCCAAGAAATGGGTGTTTTTTGTAAACTGTTATGTTATGGATATTACACAACGCAAACATTTATCAACAAAGCCCTTAGAACAGACTGTGTAAAGGGGAAAAGAGCAGAATATGGGACCTTTAAAAATCGTTTAACGTTCTAAATTCCCACAGGTTTTTTTATTTTACGTTCAGAACTCTTTTAAACGCATGCACAGAATCCCTAACGTCAGACGGCTCCACATATTTACCGTCGTGCAGCTTTAATTCCCTCTAAACATCACAAACGTATTTACTTTGACGAATGTTGTTTAAATTGCGCCTCAAAGCGCCGGAGCGTGGACCGAGGGCGAGTGTGAGGCGCACATGGACCACCAGCACGAGCGGGACGCCAGGATTTATGGACTCAGAGGAAGGAGCGCCGTCATCGCTCAGAGTTTATGAATATTTACAGAACGACGTGTGGAACGGGCCGCGTTACATCAGCGACAGCACCGCGTTTGGACCCATAATCCTCTGCTCCAGGGCCCGAGCGCGGCAGAGAATACAGAGATTCAATTTGTCCACTTTTCCGTTGGGTTTTAGCAGGAGGAAGAAAATGTATGTTTTATTGGTTCAAAGAAGGAACTACAATCATAACGTTTGACTAAAATGAAGCGAACATGATTCTATTTAAGATCTGACTAAACATTTTGCCCATTTATCTCAGTTTGTCAGTTTGTGTAAAGTTTATAATGTCACTTCCTGTTGAACAAGACACAAATATGACATAGAGGTAATTCTACAACTGTTACCATAGCAACCAGACTGTAAACAAGGGCCAACATCCAAATACATCAGACGACAGTTATGATTTGACAAATAATAATCCCTGATGACACCAATTTGACAAATTTCTGTCGCCTTTGTTGCATTTTTGTCACTTTTAGTTGAGTTTTTGTTGCGTTTAGTTGTGTTTTTGTCTCTTTAAGTCAAGTTTTTGTCTCTTTTATTCAAGTTTCTGTCGCTTTTAGTTGCGTTTGTCAGTTTTAGTCACGTTTTTGGTCACTTTTTGTTTGTCCGTTTGTGTAAAGTTTATGATGTCACTTCCTGGTTGAACACGACACAATTATGACATAGTTGGAGGTAATTCTACAACTGTTACCATAGCAACTAGACTGTAAACAAGGGCCATAATATTAATAATAAAACCTGATAATTGGACGATACGTTTGATAAAAATGGAATCATGAGCTGGTCCCTGTGATAATCTGTTATTTTTGAGAAAATGGTGGCATCGTGATCCACTGTTTGAGTCTTTAATGCAGCTGTCTGTTCAAACACACTTCTCCTGATGTTTAGCCTCTGAAGCCTCTGAGCAGATGACTTTATTTACCTCTTAAAGGCCAAGAAAAATTGGTCTGAGGGCCGCATTTGGCCCCCGGGCCTGAGTTTGGACATGCCTGCTCTAGACCCTTGATTTTCAACCAGTACCGGGGAACACCAGCGCGCCTTGAGGTTTTGCCACGTGTGCCTTGAAAAGTGTCCAATTTATTAACAGATTCACAAATTCAGATGTAATGAACTAATTTACCATTTTGGAGCGTCCTGAGCAACTTCTGCACCAAAAAAGAACAAAAAAACAATCACTATTGCCAAATTTAAAGAACCAGACAGTGGCACAGACATTATACAGCACATTTTTTAACTAAATGGTCTGATTTGGTCATGTTTTAGTAACAGGTGGTGTGCCGTGGTCTCATTTGAACTTGAAAAGTGTGCCGCAACTCAAAGAAGGTTGAAAAACACTGCTCTAGACGTCAGAAGGCCGTCACTCTCGTCTTCTGAGCGTCTTGTGTCGTTTGTGTTGTTTTGGGTCTCGTTTCCCTCTGGTGTCGGTTCTAAAGCTGCTGCACAGTCGCCTTCTCCTCGTCTGTGCAGCACGTGTCCTTTTGCTTTAACCTCGTCCCTGTTTTAATGGAACACTTGGTCACATGTCGCTGCCAGAGGATTTTCTGAATTCCTCTTCAGCGTTTGCTCTGAAACCCATTTAGTTTGTTTGTTTGTTTCTCTGTTTTTTCGTCCTGGAACCATCGAGCTCGACCGTCGTGCTCCTCTTGAAGGTTCCTCTTGCCGTCTGTGATGGGGTTGTTCTACCTCCAGTTCCTCCGAGGCCTGTCACGATAATTCACTGTGGTGTGCGATGTTTTGTTACAGAAGATATCAAGATAAAAGATACAAAAAACAAATAAATAAATCACATCCAAATGAACCGTATCGTAAAAATCATGAGATGCAAGAAGATTAAGTAGTTCATTAGTGTTTTTCACCTTTTTTTGAGTCATGGCACACTTTTTTTACTTGAAAAGGTTCTATATTACACTTCTTACTGAAAATCACAACTTTTATGGAGAAAAAACAGTTGTATAAAGTGGGATATATTGTCTCTGTCTCTGTCTGAGGCATTGATGATTATTTTGCTTTCTTTTTGGATCAGAACTTTTCTCAGGACTCTCCAAAATGCTAAATTATTCTTTCATTCATTCATTTTCTCCCGCTTGTTCTCGTTAGGGGTCGCGGGTGACCGGAGCCTGTCCCAGTGACTTTGGGCCTTGGGCGGGGCACACCCTGGACAGTGGCCGACTCATCTCAGGGCTACGATTTAAATCTTTCTGTTAAATGTGTGTCAGTCTGTGTCAAATGTGACACTTTTAAGACACATTGGTTGAAAATCAAGGACTCATTCATCCGTCCGTCTTCCCCCTCTGACCCCGGGCTGAGCAGGGACCCCCAGACTCCCCTCCCTCCAGCACAAAATCTATATCTAGCATTATTTAAATGACTTGAATTCAGAATATGAATCTTATTTTGAGTAGTTTTGACTAGAAGAGATTTCATTGCTGATGTGACGGAGACACTTTGACTGGTTTCAACATGATGGTTATTAGGTAATTTAGCTTAAAATAAGAAAATGTATTTGCCAGTGAGGTAAGTCAAAACATCTTACCTCACTGGCAAACAATTGGCTTAAAATAAGAAGAAATGACCTGAAACAAATCAAAAACAACTTAAGTCAAATAATGTAGGTCCATGAAGGACTCTTGGAGTCATTTAAACTCTGGACATGTTTGTGCAGAGGACACTGCAGCTCCTCCTGATCCTGAGGCCTTCCCAGAGCTCAGAGACAGAGACCCTCCAGAGTGTTCTGGGTCTGCCCCGGGGCCTCCTCTGGTGGGACATGAGCACCTCCCAGGGACGAGGAGCAGCGGCTCTACTCCGAGCTCCTCCTGTGGTCTGAGCTCCTCTGTCTCTGAGGGAGCGTCACTCTGAGGAGGAGCTCAGTCTGACGCTCCGTGCTCTCATGACTCCAGGGGGTGACAGTAGCTCAGTCGGCAGAGACTGTTCTCTGATCTGAAGGTTGAGGGTTCAAATCCCACTCCTGACATGAACATCCTTAGTTGAGCGATCAGATCCACTGACCCACAGGTTGGAGGCTCCCGCAGGTGAATACTGTTGTTGTGTCCTTGGGCAAGACACTTAAGACACTTAACCCTGCCCCCAGTGTCTGCGTGAATGTGTGAATGAACGTGTGAGTGAATGAGTGAGTGGTTCCTTGATGTAAAACGCCTTGAAGGTGGAAAAGCGCTGTATAAATATGAGACCATTGACCCTGAGCAGGTGAGAGGGGCAGGGAGAGTGAGGCTTTGTCTTTGGAGCTCTTTCTTCACCACAACATGATCCAGCGCCCACATCTTCATCTGTCAACCTCCTGCTCCAGCCTTCACTCTCTGAACAAGACCCTGAAACGCAGCTGAAATGTCAATATATTATCAAAAAGTAACAAAAAGATTCTTGTTGGTGCAAAAAAAATATCCACATGATAACTGTTGTAGTGGGACAGTTATCTGAACTGCTTTTACCTGTGGCCCATCGAGGCAACTGTTGTTGTGATTTTGGGCATTATAAAAATAAATTGATTTGATTTAAAAATGGAGCTCAACAAATATTGTTCCAGTTTTCATTTATTAAAGGATAAGTCGATATAGTAATTATCGTGATAATAATAATCCCTCCTCCATTTTGATCTGTCATTAAAATGACTCGAATTCATCGTTTTGATCTGGATTTGAGTACTTTTGACTCAGTGAGAAGAGGAATATTACACTGGTTTGAAGGTATGTCTGACAGATCATGTGATCATTTAGTTTAAAGTAAGAAATAATGTGTTGAAATAAGTCATAAACAAACTAAAATAAAATAAACCTAGTTCCATTAAATAAATAGGGTTTACTAATCTGATCAAAACATCTGAAACTAAGATAAATGTATCCTAAAATCAAGACTTTTTTTTACTAGAAATTACTTGTGGAGCGTGGAATTCCTCGACTTCTTCTTTCCTTCTCTTGATCTCCTGTTTGCTTTCTCATGTTTTATCATTTTTAGTTTGACTTTCGTTCCAAATCTTTCTGCGTTTTGGGTTTAGTTGATTTCTCCTGAAGTGGCTGAATGTAGACGAGATAACGTCTGCTCAATGAAGACCTGAAGAGCTGTTTGACGACGGAAAACTTTACGAAGCGTTACATGGTCAGGGTCAAAGGTCAGCTCAAGTATTTCCATCTAAACTCTGGGGTCAAATGTGAGCTTCATTCAGTCACTGCAGGTTTAACTCCGTCTGATCTGAACCCTTTAATACCAGCTCTGTGTGAGGTTCAAAGAGGAGCCAGGTCAGGCCTGGATTAGACCTGGATTAGACCTGGATTAGACCTGGTTTAGTCCTGGATTAGACCTGGATTAGTCCTGGTTTAGACCTGCTTTTACTTTTATTAGACCTGGAGCCATGTCAGTCTTGGTTTAGAACTAGTTTAGTCCTGGTTTAGTCCTGGTTTAGACCTGGTTTAGACCTGGTTTAGACCTGGTTTAGTCATAGCTTAGTCCTGGTTTAGTCCTGGGTTAGACCTGGTTTAGTCCTGGTTTAGTCTTGGTTTAGACCTGGTTTAGTCCTGGTTTAGTCCTGGTTTAGTCCTGGTTTAGCACTGGTTTAATCCTGGATTAGACCTGGATTAGTCCTGGTTTAGTCACAAAAAGCCTTCCCTTCTTCGTCTGAAGGGCAGACGGCCCCAAACGTCACGTGGTGCGAAATAAAAACTTGGAGCTCCAACTCCTCTCCTGTCCTGTGCAGATCCTTTCTTCGTGTCTTTACTTTGATTCATGATTTGACTTTGATTTAATTAATTTTTTATTTTGTTTTTGTCGTCGATGTAAACCCTCATTCGTCCAGGCGGGTTTCATCGTAGAAAGGGTTTCAGGGGTTGTCATCCGGACGCTGTTTAAAGATCGAGACGTTTCGACTTTTATCCAAAAGTCATTGTCAATCTGAGAGCTGGTCTGGGAACTCAGGCTTATATGCTCCTCTAAGTCGTGGGAGTCCTGCCCACAGGGAGGAGTCACTGAGTACCTGTCTTGTCTGGAAAATTGTTTGTATGTCACCTGAAACTTGATTAATTGGTCTTTCTTGTTTGATTAATGGTTGGCCTCACCTAGTTTCACCTGTGGCTAAGGTCTATTGTTCTATTGATAGCTGGCTGTTGCTCCCTCCTCACTGCTGATGACCTCATTAGCATTTGACTGGTCTATTGATCTGGACCAGGGTGTTAGGAGGCTCATAAATCTGAGCCAAATTAAATCTTAAGCCCCCATTCCTGTTTAGAGACAGATTTGTTTTTGTCGTTTTTGTCGTGTCAAATGTGTTTGTTACAAAGGCCCACGTCTGAGGCTGATGTGTCGTGTTTTATAACAAAGACTCGTCAGAACATCAGAGGATGAAACATGCACGACGTACCATTTAGAAGCATTTTAGGACAAATATCTCATTGCGATTGTTCTGACCAGTGCCTTTGTGACTAGATTTGAATTTTTAAAATTTGAAGTTTTAATAATATTCAATTCAAATTTTAAACACAATTTTGCCACATTAAGTCACACTTGTTGTTTTCAGTTGTGTTTTTGTAGTTTTTAGTCACGTTTTTGTCACTTTTAGTCGTGTTTTTGTCACGTTCAGTTGAGTTTGTCACATGTAAACACGTCTTTGTCACTTTGAGTCACGTTTATGTCGTGTTTAATTGCATTTTAGTTGCTTTTAGTCACATTTTTGTCGTTTTTAGTCGCATTTTAGTTGTTTTTAATTTTGTTTTTGTTGTTTTTAATCGTGTTTTGTCACTTTAGTCGTGTTTCTATCACATTCACTTGTGTTTGTCATATGTAAACACGTCTTTGCCACTTTGAGTCGCGTTTATATCGTCTTTAATTGCATTTTTGTTTTTTGTCATTTTTAGTCGCATTTCTGTCATTTTTTATTTCGTTTTTGTGGATTTTAGTCTCGTTTAGAAGATGAAACATGCACAACTTACCATTTAAAAGCTCTGAAGAAAAAAGAAAAACTATCACAAATCCACAGCGGGCCGGTTTAATCCTCTGTGTCGTGTTGAGGATTTATTCCACTTTTCACGTAGTTCCAGCAGGTTCGATAACGTGTTGGATTTTGTCGCCGTTCTAACAGAATAACCAGAGGGGGCGCTCTCGTACCTTTTCGGTCCACCACAGTGACCCGTGTGTCTGTGCTCCTCAGGTACAACAGCCTGACAGAGGTGGAGGGGTCAGAGGTCAGGTCACTACGGCAACTGGAGATGCTGATGCTCCACGGCAACGACATCGAGACGATCCACAGCGGCGCCTTCCACGGCCTCCGGGCTCTGCAGGTGAGACGCCGCCGCAAGAAATCAACAAATAACTAAGAACATTCATCTTATTCAAAGGGAGCGTTTAAAATTCAAAATGTATTGGAACTAATTATGTTCCACAGTGAAGTGTTAAGTCAAAATGGCCTTGAGTTGTTAAGAAAATGTATATGATATTCTAAAATCTTCACTTCCCAAAAAGGGTTAAATATGTGCTAGAAATGCATGTTTGTGTTTGCCAGCAGAGGGCGCTGCAGGTTGGTTCAGTGTGCACTTCCTGTCTTTATTCACCTTCACCACTTTTGCCTCTTTTTACCACAGATTCGCACTTCTGTTGTAAACGCACTTCCGTTTGACGAGAACTCTGTTAAAGCTAATGACGAACGAGGGAAAAGTCTGACGCTAAAATGTTACATAAAGTAGATTGATTTGTGTAAAATGTTTAATGAACACGAGCAACAACAAGTCACAACGCAACGATTTCCTGAAAACGTCTTTTTAGTCGAGTAGAACTTATTTTCTGTTGAGCTCGTCTGCTCCGTGTGAACTACAACGGAAACAAGACGGCGGCGCGTACGACAACTTCAGGAATAAAGTGAATTAGCCTTCATTAACCCGCTGTGCCAGGTCTTTAGTCCAACTCAAACCCATAGAACTATAATTAAAACTGGAAGATGAATCCAAAATGGCGCCCTGTTCCTCCCTGTGGCCTGAGCTCATTGGTGCATGAGCCCAAAAAAGTTATTTTCTTCCGCGTTACTTCCTGATACGGAGGCGGCCATCTTTGTTTTAGGGCCCCACGTGACGACAATCCCCCATGATGCTTTTATTGTCAGTGATCAAAAATTCACAAACATAGGAACTTGCTTCGGCGTAAAGTGCAACATAAAACAATGAATAAAATATAATAAAATATATAAAAGAGGCATGAATAAGATTAAGAATAAAATAGACTAAGACAGACTAAGACTATATACAGAATGTACAAAAACAGTGAGCAAATGACACAGACACTGTCCCGTGGCACAGGGGTCAGACTCACACCACTGACCGGGCTGTTTCCTCGTCTGCAGATCCTGAAGCTGAGCTACAACAAGCTGACGGCGGTGCGGCCCGGCCTGTTCGAGGGGCTGACGGGGCTGGTCCGGTTACACCTGGACCATAACCTGATCTCCTTCATCGAGCCGTACTCGTTCTCGGGGCTGACGGCGCTCAAACTGCTGCAGCTGGAGGGGAACCTGCTGCGGGACGTCCATCCGCACACGTTCATCACCGTGTCTGTGCTGGGACGCTTCTGGAGCTCGGGACTCAAGTGAGGAGCGAGTAGAGTCCTGTTTTTGTCACTTTTAGTCCTGTTTTTGTCACATTCAGTTGTGTTTGTCACATGTAAACACGTCTTTGTCGCTTTGAGTCGCATTTATGTCGTTTTTAGTTGCGTATTTGTCGTTTTTAATTGCATTTCTGTTGTTTTTAATTTGTTTTTGTTGTTTTGTTTGTTATGTAAACATGTCTTTGTCACTTTGTGTCGCGTTTATACAGTTTTTAGTTGCGCATTTTTCGTTTTAATTATATTTTTGTAGTTTTTAGTCGCATTTTTATCATTTTTCGTCTCATTTTTGTCATTTTTAATTTGGTTTTTGTCATTTTTAGTCGGGTTTTTGTCACATTCAGTTGTGTTTGTCACATGTTGACACATCTGTGTCACTTTGAGTCGCGTTGTTATTTTTAATCGCATATTGGTCGTTTTTAATTGCATTTTTGTAGTTTTTAGTCGTGTTTCTGGCGTTTTTAGTTGTGTTTTTGTCACGTACAGTTGTGTTTGTCATCTGAAACATGTCTTTGTCACTTTTAGTCGTGTTTATGTTGTTTTTAGTCGTTTTTAGTTGCATTTTTGTTGTTTTTAATTTAGTTTTTGTCGTTTTAGTCGTGTTTTTGTCCGAATCCAAACTACAGTGTCAGCAGTTTTTATTCAAATCAAGCCAAGACATTTTGTTGTTTGTGGAAGAAATGATTGCTCTTCAAAAATTACAGTCTTTGTGATTTGCTAGTTGCATCCATTAAAATCGCGATTTTGTGTGGATTTGGTTCTGTGCAGCTCTGGCCTTTAAGAGGTAAATAAAGTCATCTGCTCAGAGGCTTCAGAGGCTAAACATCAGGAGAAAAAGTGTGTTTGAACAGACAGCTGCATTAAAGACACAAACAGTCAATCATGACACGACGATTTCACAAAAACATTCCATTTTTATCTCCGTATCACCCAGACCTTGGAGCGAGGCATAAAACCAACGACTCAGAGAGACGTTTGTGTGTTCACGCCGCTGTGTTTGTGCTGTAGACACCTGCACCTGTCGGAGAACCTCCTGGAGCGCCTGCCGTCCTCCTGCCTCTCCTCCGCTCCTCGTCTGGAGCTGCTCAGCCTCCACTCCAACCCCTGGGTCTGCGACTGCGGCCTGCGCTGGCTGCTGCTGTGGGGCGCCCAGCATCAAGGTCAGCCGCTCATGGACTCTGACAAAGGCTTAAACTGTCTTGATGCAGGATATTTATCTTAATTTTAGTCGTTTTGACCAGTTAAGATCAGGTAAGACTTTTTATTTAATGGGACTGGATTATTTTACATGTTTCAAACCGTTTCTGACCGCGTTATTTTTTACTTCAAGCCAAATTATCTGTCACTGGGTTAAGATAATTCTACTTAACACACTGGCAACTTATTTTAAGACGAATCATAGTGTTAGAAATAGTCAGTGCATCACATCAGCAATTCAGTCTCATTCATTCATTCATTCATTTTCTCCCGCTTATTCCCGTTAGGGGTCGCGGGTGACTGGAGCCTATCCCAGTAACTTTGGGCCTTAGGCGGGGTACATCCTGGACTGTGGCCAACTCGTCGCAGAGAGACAGAGACAAGGACAGACAAACATTCACTCTCACATTCATTCACTAGGGACAATTTAGAGTTCTCAATTAACCTACACAGTCATGTCTTTGGACGGTGGGAGGAAGCCGGAGAACCCGGAGAGAACCCACGGTAACACGGGGAGGACATGCAGACTCCACCCAGAGAGATCGTGTGATGTTAGGGTGGTTCAGAATTCGAAACCACGATGTTGGGGTGGTGCGGGATTCGAACCCACGATCTCCTTATTGAGAGGCAGAAGCTCTAGCCGCTCTGCCACCGTGCACCCGTGCAATTCAGTCTCATTGAGTCAAAACTACTCAAATTCAGGTAAAAATGATAAATTCAAGTCATTTTAAGCTCGGCTAGAGATGCATTTTTTCCTGTGTGTTAGTTTGGTCCTGGCTCAGCACCAGCGTCAGAGGGTTTAAAGCAGGCATGTCCAAACTAAGGCCTGGGGGCCAAATGCGGCCCTCAGACCAATTTTCCTTGTCCCTTAGCCTTCCTGGTGAATTGGCCCACATTGTCCTGATAAGTACTATTTACAGCACATTTCAGATTTTCTACAATTCCAACCTAAATAACTAACATTTTGGTGCCACACAGACCTGATATTAAGGCACTGAGACTGATGTAGATGTGGAGGAGCTTAAAACATCAGATAAATGCAGCTTTTTTAACGTTTCACGATTGATTTGTGGCCCTCCGTTTGGTCTATATTTCAATATGTGGCCCTCGATGGAAAAAGTTTGGACACCGCTGCTCTAGCCGCTCTGGCCCCGTGCACCCCTGATTTTAATTTCAGACGTTTTGACCAGTTAAGATCAGGTAAGACTATTTATTTGATGGGACTAGATTATTTTACATGTTTCAAACCATTTCTGACCACGTTCTTATTTACTTCAAGCCAAATTATCTGTCACTGGGTTAAGATAATTCTGCTTAACACACTGGCAACTTATTTTAAAATGAATTATCAGTCAGAAATACCTTGAAACCAGTGAAAATGAAAATGAAAGCAATTCAAATTAAGTCAAAACTACTCAAATTCAGGTAAAAAATTACAAATTCAAGTCATTTAAATCTATAGGCAAGAGATGCATTTTTTCCTGCGTGTTAGTTTGGTCCTGGCTCAGCACCAGTGGAGCGTCAGAGGGTTTAAAGGCTTAAATCGGGGTCTAGTCCTGGGTCTGTGGCGGCGCTGGCTCCAAAAGCGTTTGATAAAAGTGTCTTAAGCCTTGTGTCCTCGTCTTATGGGGAGTTCAGGCCGCGGTGTCAGAGCATGGAGTTTACAGGTGAAGTCTATGTGGACGCACCTCCAGAACCGTCCTGTCAGTGTGGCCCTTCTGCGGCGCCTTGAGCTTTCAGGCGTCTGCTGCGTCAGTCGTTCATCCAAAGAGCAGTCACTGCACAAAGCAGCGACAGAGAGGAGCCAATGTGTGTCTAGTTCAAACGTGAGTCCAGCACAATCTGCGCTAATGTGTTACACTAAAGTCCAACATGTGAGAAATGTAAACACATGTTTGTGTTTACTGTTTGTGTGAACAGTTTGAATGAATCACAGCTGCTCTTTGGTCGTCTGACAGTTCTAAGTTTAATATTTGTCTCACTCTGAAACCACTGAGCCACGATTTTGAGCCACGACTTTCAGACGGACGACATTGTGCAGTGGACACTCGACTAATACTGCGTTCATGTGGTCCTTGTTTGTGTGTGCGTTTGGAATGTCTGCATTTTTGATCAATTTATTAAAAACTGAATGTTATTGGCTTTGGACAAACATCCTGCCATTTTTACCTCAGTAAAATGGCATGATGTTTACAAATGGTACAACAGTCCTTTATGAAACAGTGTTAAGTCTTTCTTGTGCAGTTCTGTTGCTCTTATGATAAGAATGACTGACAGTGAACTCCAAACTGTATTACGTTTAGTTTTAAAAAATGCATGGACAAATCAGCGGATGTTGGTCTGTCTCCACAGAGTGCAGTCCAGCAGCAGCTTTTGACCAGAGTTCCCGGTTCTTTTCCCGACTTGTGCGAGTGTTCATGTGATTATTTCAATCCCGATGACCACATGAAAACACAAACATGAACACAGCTCCTCGTTGGCTTTACTCTTGTTTGTTTCCGTTGCTGTGCAGGTGCAGCCCTTCTCTGCACACGAGCACAAGCCCATGTGTGCGCTGTGTTTACTGTTAGCATGTGCACCACAGTTAGCCGTACAGCACCGTGTTTATACGTTCTGCAAAGTGTGGACGTGTGGGTCTGGGAGTTGTTTAAAACTTCTGTGTTTCATTTTTGATCTCGCACTTCTCTTTATGGACAAACAACACTGTATTTATTTACTTATTGCATATACATTTGTCGCCACATCTGGTGAAAACATGCAGCAGATGCTAAACTTGTTTTCTATGGAAGCCCTGGAGGAACAAGCTTCGTTTTCTGGAGTGCTGTTGTTTTCTTGCTGCAAATATCTTTAGAGATGAAGCTTTAAAACGTTGCTTCCTCGGCCAGAATAAGGTGAATAGCAAAAAAATAGCAAGACTTGGTAATGTTTTGTAACAAGGCTCCGGTTTTACTCTCGTGTGTTTGAATGGTTTTCTGTCGCCAAAACAAAGTTTGTGATTTTTGAGGGTTGAAAATGAAACTCTGGGGTCTATTCACCTTATTCCAGAAGTTGCATTAGTTCACACGGAGCAGACGAGCTCAACAGAAAAGAAGTTCTACTCGACTAAAAAGCCGTTTTCAGAACTCAGGAAATCGGTGCATGTGACGTGTTTCTGCTCGTGTTCAAGGATTAAGTATGAGAACGATTTGGATTTATTCTTCACAGCCTGTGAGGTACACAAAAAATGCAAATAAAACAAATATTAAAATACATTTGTTCTTTACATCAAACACACAAAATAAAAGTAGACACACCTCGTGAGCTGACGTCCAACGAGGGGCTATTTTCTCATCTAGGGCTTCCGTTTGTCTTCTTTTTACTTTGTGTTTCTTTGTTTTTTACAGAGGTCTGCAAAACATATCGTAGCAATCACGCTGAAATCTGAGTGCGCGCTTAATTGGGGCGGAACCTTATTTTGAATGACTTGTTCCGTGTACAATCCACCACTAGATGGCGTAAACATAAAGATAAATGACAAACGCTAAAAAACACGAAATGAAATGCATTGAGAAGACAGATAGTTACAACTTTATTTAATGTTTTAGAGGTGAGACTTTTCTCCCGTTTACGTGAACGGGGTTCTCGTCAAACTGGAAGTGTGGCTCTGTAGCAAAAAGAGGAAAAAGAATACTAAATAATTGTGATGTCTACTCTTTACTTTAAATTTTAAACATTAACATTTAAATGTGGGTCTGTTCAGGTTTGTAGAGTGCAGCTCTCTTGAAGTTCCCGTCTTGTGTTGCAGGTGTGGTGAAGTGTAAGAAGGACCGTGACTCCGGCTCGGCTGAGGTCTGTCCACAGTGCGTCTCTCCTCTGGCTCTGAACGGCTCCAACCTGCTGGACCTGACCCCGGACCAGCTCACCTGCGAACGCCCCGCCCTCAAATCCCCGCTCAAGCTCCGCGACAGCCCCCTCTGGTCCGAGCCCGAGTCCGAGCCCGACGTGCCCTACACCCGCGACCTCGAAAAGCCGCTGGGGCAGTTGACGTTCATTCTGTCCGACAGCCACTCGAACCACGCCCACGTCGCCTGCGATGTTCGCCAACCCGCGGAACCGTCGCCGATGTCCTGGAGCACGAACTCTCAAACGCCCGACGTCGTTACGGTCAACGTCACGCTCGCTACGACGCTGGAGTGTGAAATAGATCGCGAGTCGTTGCAAAATCTTTGGCAGCTGGTCGCGTACTATTACGAAAGTCCGGCCATTTTGGAAAGAGGTCAACAACGAGGGAACGCGTCGATGGTAACTTATCAATACACGCAAGTTATCAATGAAAATTCACCTTATTTTACGGAATTAAAAGGATATTTGTCGGCGGGTCCATCTTGGCTTCTACAACCGAGAGTGACTTTGAAGCTAAACAGACCGCAAACGACAACAAAAAAGCTAGCGATGGATTTTAGCACGGTAATTACCAAAAATATCAACAGCTACAGAGGAGAGGAAGAAGACGGCGACGTCACTTCCTCCTGGGCTATGATTCGCCAAGCAGGAAGTGGGCGTGTCCAAACAGCACTCGAAGGTTCAAAGGTGAAACTCGAGTGCGACGTCGTGGCATCGGACCCGCAACTCAAAGTGGAATGGATGCTGCCTGACGTGTCCATTTTGGAAAATTCGAATGATAAAATTGAAGTTTCGTCAAACGGTGAACTGGTGATTTTGAACGCGACTCTATCGGATTCGGGAGTTTATCATTGCCTGGTCAGGAGTAACGCCGGCGTCGATTTGGTGCCATTTAGGGTCACGATAAAGGAAAAGTCTCTGAGTCCGAAAGCTTTTAACGGAGAGAAGTTTGAGCTGGAAAAAGGTGGTTTGTTGACTTTGCCTTGCCATGTAACTTCAGTCCAACCCAGTCAAACTTTATGGTACCTCCCGAAAAATCAAATACTGCTGCCGACGCAACAGACAAAACGCGCACAAGTCATGACAAACGGGACTTTAGTGGTGAAAAGGTTAACTCCAGAAGACGCTGGGGAGTACAGCTGTTTAGCGTCTAATTTATACGGCGTCGATATGATCGCGCACATCGTAGAAGTCAAAATGGACAAACCAAAAGCTAAAATCCAAGCTGAAAACGCACAAACTTTGTTGACGAATTTGGACGAAGGAGGAGAAGGTTCTGGCGGAGGCTTTCAGGAAATCATCCGACCGTTCGCGACGCAATTTCCCAAGAAAGTCGGTCAGCAGCAAAGGAATCAAAACTTGAAAAGAATTCGAGTCAAAGATTCAAAACGCAAGCCAAACAAATCGATAAAGGAGTTGGATCCGAGCAGATGGGCGGAGATATTGGCCAAAGCGAACGCAAAAGCGACGGAAGCGAGCAGCACGCAAAGGCTAACCACGCAACGGCTAACGACAACAATGGCCACTACGATATCCGCTAGTCAAGTCAATGAAGACAGTCTGGATGCAAAGGTTGAAAGTATAGCCCCAGTTTTGCCAATTCCACCTCCTCAAACCACCGAACCGTCGATAGCTAAAACGGGAAATGGTCCAGAAAAGCTAGCGACCACTGCTTCTCCAGTTACAAATAAAGTTTACAGCGAAGAAAGAAGGAATCCTAATATATTTCCAAATCGGAGACGACCTCCTTTTGGACGCAGAAGACCAGGAAGACCAAGATTTCGACCGAATCATTTGAACAGGCCAATAACAACACTTACTCCTACAACAACAACAACTACTACGACAACAACAACTACTACGACAACAACAACAACTACTACTGCACCAACTACAATATATTCAACTACCGACTCAAGCGCTGAGTACACGATTGATGAGTACGATGGTGAATACTACGACGAAGATATTGCAAAGGAGGACGTAACAACTAAAGCAATTGCGACGACACAAGAAACTGAAATTATCCCAACGCCGTGGCTGAATATTTTTACGATTCCAACGAAAAGAGTTGAAGAAAAAGTTGAAAAATCAAGCTGGGTGACACCAACTTACAGTACGAGAGATAGCGTACGGTTAACGACGCAGTTCAGGCATCCAACTAAAGTTATACCTTTGCCTAAGCCTGTGCCACACGAACCGAGAACACCGTCAAGGATAGTCCCAGAGTCCAAAATTGTGACGCAGCATGTCCAAAAAGTAACGGAAAAGCCTAAATTGAAACCAAACGTCGACAGTTTTCCAGCACAAGTGCCGGTTCATCCTTGGTTGCATCGGCAGAATAACGAAGGAGGCGACATATTGAAAGTGAACGAGAATAAGGAGCGATGGAACGGTAAAGAGTTGGAAGTGAAACCCGTGAGGCCAAACCAGAGTCCGTACGTTCCTCCCACGGTGCACTGGCCTTCGCGGCAAAGACCTGTGCAGCCTGGTCCAGTTTACCCGACGTGGCCCAAGACGTACTCGAAACCAGGTGAGAAAAGACCCGCGAAACGGAACAAGTAAAGATGGATGTGGGGTGTGACTGGGACAAGTTTAAGGCGAGACACTGCAGGCAAAACTCTTTTTTTCAGTTTTTTGGTCAGTTTGCTCTCTCAACATATCCGCTTTCGTTTGGTTTACAACTCACACATCCAATCTGGTCTTAAAAATGTTTTATTCTTCCATTGAATCCACTTCAGCCATAGATTTCTCTGGGACATTGTAAATTCAAAGACGAATGCATTTTTGTCCCTCGAGACATAAAGATCATCCTTAAAGTAGATCCCACACCAAACTGTACAATCTGGACTCAACAAGATTCTTATGAAACGTACAGAAGGATTTTTTGATGTCTAATTTGAAAACTGATTTATTGAAGTTTTAAGTCAAAAAAATTAGGCAAAATTTGAATTTTTATGATAATTTTTAGTCCATCTAATCACATCTAGTTTACTTAAAAACTAAATTATCCCCTCTGTAAACTTTTTTTTTAATAATTAATATGTTTTGTTTTTTTTAACCTGGTTCTGTCCATTTTTCAGATTTAAATGTCTATGTGTATTTTTGGCCATTTTTTTTACAAATAAAACGCCTTCTTTCTACATGAAAACATGACATAATGAAAAACTTGTAATATATGTTTGTCTTACATTTATGTGAGTAAACTACAGGAGAAGTTTAAAATTGATATCTTTAAATTTAATATTTTTTCCTATTCACCTGCAGCGTCTCACCTTAAATCCAGAAAAGAAAAGGATGTTATTGTGATGGTTAGCGCTGTGGAGGTTTCATGTGCTTTATCTTTGAAAAGTCGAAATTTTTATGTCACCAATAAGAAAAAAGTCAGATTTTTAACTGATTAGAGGTAACTGACTTAAGGTAACTATAGAGCTAACCTAGATTTTGTTGTTAGCCTTCTCAAAAGCTAAACGTGTTTTGGAAAACATCCACTACTTTTAACTTGAACGATCTAACGTTACATTGGTAATTAACTAACCAAAGGGAAAATCTGCTGCTCACCCCAATCCTTTTCAATTTTCATTAATCATGTGCATTTGTAAACCCAGGGTCCCACTTGGTGCCCACCCTTCGCCCCTGGCCGTTCCAGCATCCTTGGGTCCAGGCTCCGTTCACAAACCGACCCGAGATCACAGCAGAGACCATGAGGCCTACAGCGCCCCCTACAGGAAACTCTGGGTACAACCACCACCACGTTCCACCCGTGCAGCGTCCAAACCAGCCCACGATGGATCAGCTGTTCATCACACGACTCCGCAACAGATACAGACAGGTAAAGGGCACTGAGGCATGAACAGATACAGAGAGGTAAAGGGCACTGAGGCATGAACAGATACAGACAGGTACATGACACTGAGGTATGAACAGATACAGAGAGGTAAAGGGCACTGAGGCATGGACAGATACAGACAGGTACATGACACTGAGGTATGAACAGATACAGAGAGGTAAAGGGCACTGAGGCATGAACAGATACAGACAGGTAAAGGGCACTGAGGCATGAACAGATACAGACAGGTAAAGGGCACTGAGGCATGAACAGATACAGACAGGTAAAGGGCACTGAGGCATGAACAGATACAGAGAGGTAAAAGACACTGAGGCATGAACAGATACAGACAGGTAAAGGGCACTGAGGCATGAACAGATACAGACAGGTAAAAGACACTGAGGCATGAACAGATACAGACAGGTAAAGGGCACTGAGGCATGAACAGATACAGAGAGGTAAAGGGCACTGAGGCATGAACAGATACAGACAGGTAAAGGGCACTGAGGCATGAACAGATACAGACAGGTAAAGGGCACTGAGGCATGAACAGATACAGAGAGGTAAAGGGCACTGAGGCATGAACAGATACAGAGAGGTAAAGGGCACTGAGGCATGAACAGATACAGACAGGTAAAGGGCACTGAGGCATGAACAGATACAGACAGGTAAAGGGCACTGAGGCATGAACAGATACAGACAGGTAAAAGACACTGAGGCATGAACAGATACAGACAGGTACATGACACTGAGGCATGAACAGATACAGACAGGTAAAGGGCACTGAGGCATGAACAGATACAGAGAGGTAAAGGGCACTGAGGCATGAACAGATACAAACAGGTAAAGAGCACTGAGGCATGAACAGATACAGACAGGTAAAGGGCACTGAGGCATGAACAGATACAGACAGGTAAAGGACACTGAGGCATGAACAGATACAGACAGGTAAAGGGCACTGAGGCATGAACAGATACAGACAGGTAAAAGATACTGAGGCATGAACAGATACAGACAGGTAAAAGATACTGAGGCATGAAACAGCACAGACAGGTAAACAACACTGAGGCAGAAACAGTGAGGTAAAGTACCCTGAGACACTGAGGCACAAACAGATAGAAACAGGTAAAAGACACTGAGGCATGAACAGATACAGACAGGTTAAAGACACTGAGGCATGAACAGATACAGAGAGGTAAAAGACACCGAGGTATGAACAGATACAGAGAGGTAAAGGACACTGAGGCATGAACAGATACAGACAAGTAACGGGCACTGAGGTGTGAACAAATACAGACATAAAGTACACTGAGGCATGAACAGCTAGAGACAGGTGAAGGACACTGAGGCATGAACAGATACAGACAGGTAAAGGGCACTGAGGCATGAACAGATACAGACAGGTAAAGGGCACTGAGGCATGAACAGATACAGACAGGTAAAAGACACTGAGGCATGAACAGATACAGACAGGTACGACATTAAAACAGCAGTGTGTCTCGGTTTATGGAGTCAAGCTTTGGAATGCGTTAAATTCTGACTTTAAATGTTGCATAAGCATCTATAAATTAAAAAAAATCTACAAGTAGAAAATAATGATGAACTATGTAAATAAGGAAAGTAATTAAGTTAATGAAATGTGAACCATAACAGAAAATGGCTAACATTCACAGGGTCAGGTGGTGACTCGGTCGGGGAGGGGTTAGAATGAGAATAATTGAAATTTTATTTTAATCAATTTGAGAAAGGTACAGGGTTTATAAGATGTGTCTTCTTCCTGTTCCTTTTGTTCAGGCCAATGATGCATGTAATCATTTTGCTGTCTTTGTTTTGTATGACTTGGTTTGATTTCTGAATTTGTGCCAATGAAAGTAAATGGCATGAACAATCCATCAATAACAAAAAAAAAGGGGAAACAACACTGACGGAACAACAGAATAAAAAACATATTTAGCAGCCCATTCTTATTAATGTTATTTTTCCAGGCGCAGTTGGACCGTATGGCTCAGCTGGGGAAGATCGTGACTCCCAGGCCTCGCACGAGCTACAACAAAGTCCCGTTTGTGCTGACCCCACGACCTTTCATCCCGCCCATCCACAGGCCGTACAAATACTCTCCTGCTCCGACGACATACTACAGCCACACTCTGCCCCCGCCCCACTACGGGAAGTCCTACCCCGGGTTCTACCCCAGCCCACGGCCCAAGTACCCCACCCCGCACGGGCCCTACGGCGGAAACTGGCCCGTCGGAGGAGGTGAGGTCAATGTTGTGTCTGAACAATCTGAAATCTCATGTTGTTAATGGATTCTATTGTCAAAATCGTGTCCTTGGCGTCTCATAGAACTTAAAATAATGTTTGCACTGAAAACCACACAAGACTTTTTCTTAGTCAGATGTTCCTGAATCAAGATTTGTGTTAGTGCTCCATCTACTGGCAGCTGAGGGAACTGCAAAATAAACAAACGCACGCTGACCTAACACACTAATGTAAACACACGGTTGTAATGAAGGTGATTTGAGTCAGAAATACTCAGACTCAGTGGCAGACCTAGGAATTTAGGGGCCCAAAGCAAAATTAAGTACAGGTTCCAGCTCATTTAAATACATGATACGCTCCTCGTCCTCCTGGAGGAACTCTTTAAAGCCACCTCCCTCTTGAGTGGTCCTGGCTCCACAGTCCAAGTGGATGTCAGTCCTAGTTCATCTGCAGCCTGTCCGTCCGTGGGAGTAGGATCTCTCCTTCACTGTGGTTCTCCCCGAGGTTTCTACTTTTTCCCATGGGGTTTTTTGTAGTTTTTCCTCGCCGCGAAGGAGGGTCAAAGGACAGGGGCATTCTGGGACAGTTATCTGAACTGCTTTTACCTGTGGCCCATCGAGGCAACTGTTGTTGTGATTTTGGGCATTATAAAAATAAATTGATTTGATTTGATTTGATGATATCCATTAATAATTGTATAATGTTATATTTTATTGACTATTTAGCTTAGTTTCAAGACTCTTGTGTCTATGATGATCAGGAAGGGCATCTTACAGGGGGCCCCTTTGGGGGCCCAAGGCAATTGTGGCCTGTTGCCTAATGGTAAGTCCACCACTGCCCAGAGTCTGTGATGGTTTATGGACTTAAAAACAGCACAGAAGTCTGAAATTTAAACCAAGGTTCTCTTATCTTTAACAAAAGAGAACGGTTATTTTAGTTTTGAGGGAATTCTGTCTTATCCCATCCCTAACTGTCACCATGCCATTTCCATTTATTCCCACACGATTGCGCTGCAGAGTTACAAATACAGCCTGAAAACTCCTTGCATACTGCAAAAATTAATGTCTAGATGAGTTCAAATGTCTTGATTTGAGGATATTAATCTTAATTTCAGACGTTTTGACTCGTTAAGATCAGTGGAGACGATTTATTTGATGGAACGAGATTATTTTACGTGTTTCAAACCATTTCTAACTTGATTCAATACATTATTTCTTATTAATTATTGCACGGTGGCAGAGCGGCTAGAGCTTCTGCCTCCCAATCAGGAGATCGTGGGTACGGCCCAAAGTCACTGGGACAGGCTCCAGTCACCCGCGACCCCTAACGGGAATAAGCGGGAGAAAATGAATGAATAAATCCAGATGATCTAAAATGTAAATCTATCCAAGCTTAAAATTGAATTTAATTGATCATTTTTATCTGGATTTGAGGAGTTTTGACTCGATGAGATTTAACTGCTGATGTGATGCAGAATATTTCACTGGTTTCAAGGTATTTCTGACTGATTATGAGATAATTTAACTTAAAATAAGAAAACACATTTGTCAGTGGAGCAAGTAAAATGATCTTAACCCGGTGACAGATAATTTAAATAAGAAATAATGTGTTGAAACAAGTCAGAAATGGTTTGAAACAAGTCAAATAATCTAGTTCCATCAAATAAATCGTCTCTACTGATCTTAACGAGTCAAAACGTCTGAAATTCAGATTAATATCATAAAATCAAGACGTTTTCATTCATCTAGAAATTCAGTTTTTGCAGTGCACAGCATTGACAACTACATTCTCCGTCGGTTAAATCATACTTTTTTGTAAATCCATGTTCTTCTTTTCTTGATATACAAAAGGCCGTGTGAGCTCTCGGCGGCCCACCGCGGCCCCTCCGTTCCCCTGGGCGGCGGCGGGAGCAGACTCTGGGTCCAAGGCTCGGATCACGTCTGTGTCGGCCGCCAGCGTCGCCGCTTTGGCCGAGAGTGACGTCCTGCTGCCGTGTAAAGCGACGGGCCGTCCTCCTCCCACCGTCGCATGGACCAAAGTATCCACAGGTGAAGTCCATGTCACGGTAACAGCACAAAACTGAGGGAGAAACTTTGAAAATATTAGTAGTAGCAAAGTGGAAAATGGCAAAGAAAAGTGATTTGACATTGAAAATATCTAGATTTGTAACTGTAATTTGTAATGGTGGTTTAAATGCTCTGCCATCTTTGTGAAATGTGCTCTTCAAGTACAAATATTAAATCATACACAGTGCCAGATGTTTGCACAAAAACCATAACATTCTATACTTATCCTTTGTTTTTGAACTTCCTTATTGTAAATGAAATGGTTTTCTGGCCTTTAACATCTTTTACAGAGGCCAAAGTTTGATAGCTTGAGTCTGCAACCTTTTAGTGAAGGAAACATTTGATAGTGAAAATGATTTCAGCAGAGTTTGGCGAAGGACTCGAAGGTTTGGTCCAAGAGGAGGAGGACTTCCAGAATCTGAGGAATCTGCTGAAGAAGCCAGATTCTCCAGGACTCTGGGTCTTTCCGGGACAAACTGCAACGGGTGGTCGTAATGATTTGGCTGATTAAGTTTGCAGGAAGTATGGGGTTTTCAAACTGTGGTTCAGGTCTCACTGGCTTGTGGTGGACGTCTCTTTTGAAGTTCATTTCCTGATTTTAGAGATGATTTTGTACTGTCATATGTTTTGACGGCTGTTCTGTCAAGTTTGACTCATCTAAGTTCTGATTTAAGCCTTTTAGGCATAGTTTAGGCCTATTATTTCCAGTACTGCAACCTAAAAACATTAAGTTGGTCCAAAGTCTTAATTTACAATAATGCAACGAACATTTTTAATTTAATTTTTAGGTTGTTCCGAAATAATTCTTCACACTAATCAAACCCAATATTTTGGGTTTGATTATATTTTTTGCAGTTTTTTGCACTTTTGTTGTAAACGCACTTCCGTTTGACGAGAACTCCGTTAAAGCTAATGACGAACGAGGGAAAAGTCTGACGCTAAAATGTTACATAAAGTAGATTGATTTGTGTAAAATGTTTAATGAACACGAGCAACAACAAGTCACAACACAACGATTTCCTGAAAACGTCTTTTTAGTCGAGTAGAACTTATTTTCTGTTGAGCTCGTCTGCTCCGTGTGAACTACAACAGAAACAAGACGGCGATGCGTAAGGCAACTTCAGGAATAAGGTCAATAGGTACTCTTCTGTAAATTGTTCTTTGTAAGTTAATCAGAATTGACAAAACCTCTAGGAGATGAAGCAAAACATCTCATCCCAAAATCCAGCAGGCCATGCTTTTCCACATATTTAAAGGTGATAAGTGTCAGGATAACAGAATTTAAAATTGTAATTAAACATTTCTGTCTTTTAGGTGCGACTATTCCCGCCAGCAGCAAACACGGCGCCCGGTTCGAAGTCTTCCAAAACGGCTCATTTCTGATCAAATCTGTGCAGCTCCAGGACAGGGGGCAGTACCTTTGCACCGCACAGAACCAGTTTGGATCCGACCGCAGCGTCGTCACGTTAACCGTCCAGACCCAGCCGCCCAAGATCCAGCCCCCCAAGTCCGCCGAGGTGTCCCTGTACCTGGGCCAGGGCGCGGCGCTGCCCTGCTCCGCCTCCGGACGGCCCGCGCCACAGGTCTCCTGGATCCTCCCCGATCGGACGTTCGTGAGGGACGTGGGAGCGCTGTACGCCGTCCCGGTCCCTGTGGTGCTGTTCGCGAACGGGACGCTGCAAATCCACTCGGCGAACTTCTCCAGTAAAGGCGACTACAAATGCATAGCGAGCAACGCGGCCGGCGCGGACACGGTTACGTATCACGTCCATGTGGCGGCGCTGCCTCCCAGTATCAGCGAGAAGGGGATGGACACGGTCATCATTCAGCCGGGTGAGGCTCCTGAGGCGGGACGTTTGTGTAAAGACATGACTGGGGTACAGCTAGTGTTTGTCAGAAGTGTGGACGAGGCACGGGACGATACTGAAATGTTCTGTCACGATTATCACGGCCATAAATAACCTCTCTCTGTTTCCAGGGCGCAGTGTCTTCGTGCACTGCTCTGTCAGAGGAGAACCCGCCCCGTCTCTGAAGTGGACCGTCCCCAGCGGCCTCTCCGTCAAACCCTCACAGTTTGTGGGACGCAAACTCTTCGTCTTCCCCAACGGGACGCTCTACGTGAAGAACGTGGCGCCCCCTGATGCTGGGAGGTAGGACTTTATTTGTACGATACGGGTGACACAGTGACTTTTTTTTTATAAAGGAAGAACAAAATAAAATTTGGTCTAATCCTTGTTGAGTCCAGATTGTACAGTTTGGTGTAGGATCTACTTTAAGGCTGATCTTTATGTCTCGAGGGACAAAAATGCATTTGAAGAAAACGTCCTTTGAAGTTACAATGTCCCAGAGAAATCTATGGAAAAAGTGGATTAAATGGAAAAATCAAACATCTTTAGGAGCAGATTGGACACGTTTGTTGTTTCCACATGAAAGTCGAGATGATGAGAGAGAAAACTGACCAAAAACAAAAAATTGAAAAAAAAAAGTGTCTCGCCTTAAAGCCAAAAAACACTCATTTAAATATAGTGAGGTGACTTTTATTTTTTTTAAACAAAGATCAAGGAACGGTTTGAAAGAAGAGAGAAGGAAAAATTCTTACTCTAATTCTGACTCGTGTGCTCTGCAGGTACGAGTGCTTGGCCACCAATCCGGTCGGTTTCGCCAAAAGGACCGTCCAGATCGACGTCTCCGCAGATTACCCATCATTCCCCGCTCCGGCCCCTGTCCCCGCGCCTCCTCGTCACAGCGCCCCCTCCAGGCTTCACTCTGTCACCGCCATGTACGGCTCTGCGGTTTATCTGCACTGCCCAGAGTCCACCGGCTCCAAGAGAGGAACCGTGTGGCAGCTGCCGTCCAGAGCCGTGCTGGACTTCAGATACAGGTGAGGGCGGGGCTTCAGATACAGGTGAGGGCGGGGCTTCAGATACAGGTGAGGGCGGGGCTTCAGATACAGGTGAGGGCGGGGCTTCAGACACAGGTGAGGGCGGGGCTTCAGACACAGGTGAGGGCGGGGCTTCAGATACAGGTGAGGGCGGGGCTTCAGACACAGGTGAGGGCTGGACTTCAGATACAGGTGAGGGCGGGGCTTCAGATACAGGTGAGGGCGGGGCTTCAGATACAGGTGAGGGCGGGGCTTCAGATACAGGTGAGGACGGGGCTTCAGACACAGGAGAGGGCGGGACTTCAGATACAGGTGAGGGCGCGGCTTCAGGTACAGGTGAGGGCGGGGCTTCAGATACAGGTGAGGGCGGGGCTTCAGATACAGGTGAGGGCGGGGCTTCAGATACAGGTGAGGGCGGGGCTTCAGATACAGGTGAGGGCGGGGCTTCAGATACAGGTGAGGGCAGGACTTCAGATACAGGTGAGGGCGGGGCTTCAGACAAAGGTGAGGGCGGGGCTTCAGATACAGGTGAGGGCGGGGCTTCAGATACAGGTGAGGGTGGGGCTTCAGATACAGGTGAGGGCGGGGCTTCAGATACAGGTGAGGGCGGGCCTTCAGATACAGGTGAGGGCGGGGCTTCAGGTACAGGTGAGGGCGGGGCTTCAGATACAGGTGAGGGCGGGGCTTCAGATACAGGTGACTTCAGATACAGGTGAGGGCGGGGCTTCAGATACAGGTGAGGGCGGGACTTCAGATACAGGTGAGGGCTGGACTTCAGACACAGGTGAGGGCGGGGCTTCAGACACAGGTGAGGGCTGGGCTTCAGATACAGGTGAGGGCTGGACTTCAGATACAGGTGAGGGCGGGGCTTCATATACAGGTGAGGGCGTGGCTTCAGACACAGGTGAGGGCGGGGCTTCAGATACAGGTGAGGTCTGGACTTCAGACACAGGTGAGGGCGGGGCTTCAGATACAGTTGAGGGCTGGACTTCAGATACAGGTGAGGGCGGGGCTTCAGACACAGGTGAGGGCGGGGCTTCAGATACAGGTGAGGGCGGGGCTTCAGATACAGGTGAGGGCAGGGCTTCAGACACAGGTGAGGGCGGGGCTTCAGATACAGGTGAGGGCGGGGTTTCAGACACAGGTGAGGGCGGGGCTTCAGATACAGGTGAGGACTGGACTTCAGATACAGGTGAGGGCGGGGCTTCAGACACAGGTGAGGGCGGGGCTTCAGATACAGCTTCTTTAACGACAACAGAGCTGTCACTGAAGCCTCAATAAAAACACACATTTTCAACAGGAGCTGGACACAGATGTTTTATAGTCACTTTGATCATGAGTTTTTTAAGTGTTTATATTCAGTGGTTGTGTGTGGTTCTCCTCAGTCCAGAGCGTCCCATCAGAGTGTTCAGGAACGGGACGCTGAGGATCCTTCAGCTCACGGAGACTGACGGAGGGAGCTACACCTGTGTGTTCAACCGGCCCAACGGAGAGGAGGTGGAGGTGTTCCAGGTACGGGACACTGAGGGAGGAGGGAGGAGAGAGAGAGGGAGGGGGGAGAGAGGAGAGGAGAGAGGGAGGGAGGAAGGAGACCAACAGAGGGAGCTATACCTGTGTGTTCAACCGGCCCAACGGAGAGGAGGTGGAGGTGTTCCAGGTACGGGACACTGAGGGAGGAGGGAGGAGAGAGAGAGAGAGAGGGAGAGAGAGGAGAGGAGGGGGAGAGGGAGGGAGGAAGGAGACCAACAGAGGGAGCTACACCTGTGTGTTCAACCGGCCCAACGGAGAGGAGGTGGAGGTGTTCCAGGTACGGGACACTGAGGGAGGAGGGAGGAGAGAGAGAGGGAGGAGAGAGGAGAGAGGGAGGAGGAGAGAGGGAGGAGAGAGGGAGGGAGGAAGGAGACCAACAGAGGGAGCTATACCTGTGTGTTCAACCGTCCCAACGGAGAGGAGGTGGAGGTGTTCCAGGTACGGGACACTGAGGGAGGAGGGAGGAGAGAGAGAGGGAGGGGGGAGAGAGGAGAGGAGAGAGGGAGGAGGAGAGAGGGAGGAGTAGAGAGGAGAGAGGGAGGGAGGAAGGAGACCAACAGAGGGAGCTATACCTGTGTGTTCAACCGTCCCAACGGAGAGGAGGTGGAGGTGTTCCAGGTACGGGACACTGAGGGAGGAGGGAGGAGAGAGGGAGGAGAGAGGGAGGAGGAGAGAGGGAGGAGGAGAGAGGGAGGAGTAGAGAGGAGAGAGGGAGGGAGGAAGGAGACCGACGGAGGGAGCTACACCTGTGTGTTCAACCGGCCCAACGGAGAGGAGGTGGAGGTGTTCCAGGTACGGGACACTGAGGGAGGAGGGAGGAGAGAGAGAGGGAGGGGGGAGAGAGGAGAGGAGAGAGGGAGGGAGGAAGGAGACCAACAGAGGGAGCTATACCTGTGTGTTCAACCGGCCCAACGGAGAGGAGGTGGAGGTGTTCCAGGTACGGGACACTGAGGGAGGAGGGAGGAGAGAGAGAGGGAGGAGGAGAGAGAGGGAGAGAGGGAGGGAGGAGAGAGGAGGGGAGAGAGGGAGGGAGGAAGGAGACCAACAGAGGGAGCTATACCTGTGTGTTCAACCGTCCCAACGGAGAGGAGGTGGAGGTGTTCCAGGTACGGGACACTGAGGGAGGAGGGAGGAGAGAGGGAGGAGAGAGGGAGGAGGAGAGAGGGAGGAGGAGAGAGAGGGAGGAGAGAGGGAGAGAGGAGAGAGGGAGGAGACCGACGGAGGGAGCTACACCTGTGTGTTCAACCGGCCCAACGGAGAGGAGGTGGAGGTGTTCCAGGTATGGGACACTGAGGGAGGAGGGAGGAGAGAGGGGGGAGAGGGAGGAGGAGAGGAGAGAGGGAGGAGGGGGAGAGAGGGAGGAGAGAGGGGGAGAGAGGGGGAGAGAGAGAGGGGAGGAGGGGGAGAGAGGGAGGAGAGAGAGGAGAGAGGGAGGAGGGGGAGAGAGAGAGGAGAGAGAGGGAGGGGAGGAGACCGATGGAGGGAGCTACACCTGTGTGTTCAACCGGCCCAACGGAGAGGAGGTGGAGGTGTTCCAGGTACGGGACACTGAGGAAGGAGGGAGGGGGGAGAGAGGGGGGAGGGAGGAGAGAGGGAGGGAGAGAGGGAGGAGAGGGAGGAGGAGAGAGGGAGAGAGAGAGAGGAGAGAGAGAGGAGAGAGAGAGGGGGGGAGAGAGGAGGGATGAGAGAGGGAGAAGAGAGGGAGGACAGGAGAGAGGGGGGAGAGAGAGAGGAGGGAGGAAAGAGAGAGGAAAGAGGGAGGAGGAAGGAGAGGAGAGAGGGAGGGAGGAGAGGAAAGATGGAGGAGGGAGGAGAGCGACTCGACTGAACTAATCAAGCCCCACACGTCAGGACGGAGTCTGTCACAGTTGGACCGTCAAAGTGTGTCCCATAAAAACATGTTTTTACTCCTGGTCCAAAGGTTTTTGATTTCATCCAAAAACAGGAGATAATTGTAAGAGGTAAATAATGTGATGGTGATCTGCTTTTTCAGTCACTCAGAGCATGAAGGTGACCAAAAGGAGAAGTGGGTGGAAAAAAAACAAAAAAACATGAGCAGATCACCATTTGATTTTATATTGTATATTTAAGGGAAAAATGATCTGCATTTTTCATATTATTGGCCTTTAAACGTGCTTCTGAGAACCTTAAATTTGTGCAAACTAGTTTGAACAAGTTTCTCTGCTGTCTGTCCTGGCACTGAGTGTATGCAGCCAGCAGATGGCGCCTAGCACTTACACAATTTAGTTCTGTTATCACTTTAAGAGACTGTGTGACATGTGATGGTGATGGTGATGGTCGATTCTCAGATAAATGATGCAGATGATCTGAAAAAATGTCACGGATCGAGGGAGTTCAGCAGGAAATGTGTTTGACGCTCAGAGGGAGAGGATTTTCTGATGAACATTCCTAAAAATGATGTGAATGAAGCTGAATGTAACTCCAGGTGTGTATTTGATGAAGGAACATTGTTAGAACAGGGTTAAAAGCTCAAAAAGTCACTGCAGCAGATTGTGTGCTTTATTGTGTGCTTAGTTTAAACAATTTTAAAAATGAACAATAACTAACATCTTCTTGTTCAGGTGGAGGTGCTGATGACTCCCCCGAGGATCGAACATGTGAGAACAGCACAGACCAGAGTGCCGTATGGAGAGAACTTCCAGGTACAACATGAACACAGTCTCTCTTCTGTTACTGTCTGTGATAATTACTGTTTGCTGCTCAAACGGTCTGATCGTGACACTTTTAGACTCTTTTATTGGTGCGCTGCTCTGTTCTTCTGCAGGATTGTGTGAGCTTTGGGCTTGATCATAGAATTTAAATTCTTTTCATGTCTTTGGTCAACACCATTTGTCTCATATTTAAAATCTGTCAAAGTGCTGTTCGTGGTAGAGTGGATAGCACACATGCCTGCCGTGTGGGAGAGGCTGCAGGGTCGTGAGTTCAAACCCGGCTTCAATCGTGTCATTCCCCACTCTCGTCCCCTTTCACTGTCCTGTCAAATAAAGACCAAAAAGACCTTAAAAATAAATTAAAATAAAATCATTCAATATGTATAGTGTGTGCCAGGTTTAAGTTTACTCACAAAACTAAACAAAAAGAAAATGAACTACATATGCTAGTTCGTGTTTAAGGGCTGTCACAAACGCTTATTTTAATAGTCAGTGATTATTTCTATGGTATGTTTAAACTTTTAAAATACATTTTCAGCAAATAAAGGTTGAAACCTGAGACTGAAATCTGCTAAATACAAAATGCATCTCCTGTGTCTTTAAGAAGAACATTTTGTGGAATTAACTAAAGAAGACATGATGAACTTTGTTGGACTAATTTAAGGTACAGGCCCTTTAACAAGTAGTCTATTATCAATATTTATAGTGGATTATTGCAACATGCCTTGATTTTCCTCCAGTGCCGGGGAACACCAGTGCGCCTTCAGGTGTTGCCAGGTCTGCCTTGAAAAAAATGTCCAATTTTGGTTTACAAATGGATTTAATTGGAAAAGTGACCATGTTTGAGCGTCCTGAACAGACTTCTGCACCAAAAAAGAAAGAACAAACAATCACCATCAGCGGCACGGACATTATTTGACACATTATGTTTCCATTTTTACTAAAAGGTCTGATTTGGTCATGTTTTAGTGGGTTGTGTGCCGTGGTGTCTTTTCAACCAAAATAAGTGTGCAGTGACTCAAAAAAGGTTGAAAAACACTGAGGTAATGAATCGTTGCAGCCCTAAAACATTACATATAGATGAGTTCAAATGTCTTGATTGTAGGATATTAATCTGAATTTCAGACGTTTTGACTTTTTAAGATCAGTGGAGATTATGTATTTGATGGAACTAGATTATTTGACTTGTTTCCAACCATTTCTGACTTGTTTCAACACATTATTTCCTATTTCAGTCCAAATTATCTTCCTGCAGCAAGAAATGTAAATCTGTAAAGTTTAAAATGGCTTGAATTGATCATTTTTATCTGGATTTGAGAAGTTTTGACTCGATGAGATTTAATTGCTGATGTGATGCAGAATATTTCACTGGTTTCAAAGTATTTCTGGCTGATAATGCTAATAATTTTGCTTAAAATAAGAAAACACATTTGTCAGTGGGACAAGTAAAATGATCTTAACCCAGTGACAGATCATTTGGATTGAAATAAGAAATAATGTGTTGAAAGAAGTCAGAAATGGTTTGAAACAAGTCAAATAATCTAGTTCCATCAAATAAAAAGTCTTAACTCTGCTTTAACTCATCTAGAATCATTAATTTTTTGCCGTGTATCTTCTTGTTGTTCTGTCCTGACTGTGTCTCTGGGCGCCCCCTGCAGGTGGACTGTGTCGTCTCCGGCCTGCCCGACCCGGAGGTCTCCTGGAGCCTGCCGGACGGGACCCTGATCAACAACGCCCTCCAGTCGGACGACAGCGGCTCGAGGCAGCGCCGCTACGTCATCTTCACCAACGGGACGCTCCTGCTGCACCAGATCGACAAGACGGACGAGGGCGACTACACCTGCACGGCGCGCAACAAGCTCGGCACGGACGAGCGTAAGGTCAGCGTCAGGGTGGGGCCCGACGCGCCGCACATCAGGGCCAAAGCGCAGGCCGCCCTCGCCGTCCGACTGGGAGATCTGGCCAAACTCGGCTGCGACGCCATCGGAGAACCGGCGCCGAGGATCATGTGGATATCGCCCAGGAGCACCGCCATTCCAGCCTCGTCGGACAAATACGAGATCCTGAGCAACGGGATGCTGCTGATCAAGAACGTCGCGGTTTCTGATGAAGGGAAATACGTCTGCGTGGCCAGGAATTCAGCCGGAGATGACGTCAAAAACGTGAAACTCGAAATCGAGCAACAAGAACCGAGCATAAACGGTCAGAGAGGGAAAAGTTTCGCCAAAGTTACAGCCGTGTCGTACCAATCGACGCTTCTGGATTGTAAAGTCGAAGCCAAACCGGAGCCGCGGGTTTGGTGGATCAATCTTTTCGGACAGTCTTTCGCCGTGGGTTATCTCGGAGGACGTTTTCAAGTTCACCGAAACGGGAGCTTGGAGATCCGCGGCGTGCGCAAAAACGACGAAGGCCGCTACACGTGCTTCGCCAAAAACGCGCTCGGGGAGTCGACGCTGACGGTGGAAGTCGAGGTCGCGTCGGTGGCCGAGAAACCCAGCTTCGCGTTCCCAAATATCGAAATCATTCCCATCAAACAGGACGGCGGGGACGTGGCGCTGGAGTGTCCGGCCAGAGGGAAGCCCGACCCGGACTTTGCGTGGCTGCTTCCGAACGGGACGATGCTGCCCCCCGGCGTGAGGCTGCGGAGGTTCCATCATCACTCGAACAACGGGACTCTGAGGATCTCGAAGCCCGAGCTCAGCGACAAAGGAGTGTACCGGTGTCTGGCCAAGAATGTGGCGGGACAAGCCGAGAAGCGCTACGCACTCGAGGCGGGACGCAAGCCGCTCATCAGGAACTCGGCAGGTGAGGTTTAACGGATTATAACGTAGAATGTAGGGCTGTCGTCGACTAAAGACTTTCCCCATCAACTGTATCTGACCCAAACTGCACCAAAAGAACACAACTGCACTGGAGTTCATGCAAAAAAAGAACAATTTATACAGAAAAGTACCAGGAAGCAGAGTATTTATATGTATACACTGCAAAAAATGTATTTCTAGATGAGTTAAAACGTCTTGATTTGAGGATATTAATCTGGATTTCAGACGTTTTGACTCGTTAAGATGAGTTAAGACTTTTTATTTGATGGAACTAGATTATTTGACTTTCAAACCGTTTGTGACTTGTTTCAACACATTATTTCTTATTTCAATCCAAATTATCTGTCACTGGGTTAAGATCATTTTACTTGTCCCACTGACAAATGTATTTTCTTATTTTAAGTTAAATTATTATCATTATCATCCAGAAATACTTTGAAACCAGTGAAATATTCTGCATCACATCAGCAATTAAATCTCATCGAGTCAAAACTTCTCAAATCCAGATAAAAATGATCAATTCAAGCCATTTTAAACTTTACAGATTTACATTTTTTGCTGCAGGAAGATCATTTGGACTGAAATAAGAAATAATGTGTTGAAACAAGTCAGAAATGGTTTGAAACAAGTCAAATAATCTAGTTCCATCAAATACATAATCTCCACTGATCTTAAAAAGTCAAAACGTCTGAAACTCAGATTAATATCCTACAATCAAGACATTTGAACTCATCTAGAACTTCATTTTTGCAGTGTATAAATTAAAGCTTTCCTTCGATTAATCAATTTGTTATTTAAACCCTTGAATGTGAGAATTTTACTCAGTTTTCCCCAGACAAAGCTTAAGTGAAAGCGTGTTACGACGTCCTGGTGGAGAATATATAAAGTTGAACAAGGATTTTAATCAAAAACTCACATTTGACATGACAAAACCTCTTCTTTCAGCTCAGAGAATGTTTTGGAGTCTGTGTATGGACCATTACTTGATTATTTAATTAGTTGACAACCATTTAAATAATCGATTAGTTGCGATTAATCGATTCACTTGTTGCAGCCCTAATATAAAGTAGATTAAACTCATGATTCAATCCAAGATCTTTAGCTAATCCCCTACATAGCGTCACTTTTTTTTTTTGCTGTTTTTGTCGTATAAATACACTGAACACTCCCTCTGTCTCTTCAGGGGCGCTGAAGGTCACTTTCGGACAGTCCCTGTTCCTGCCGTGCTCCGTGGACGGCTGGCCCTTCCCCTCCGTGTCCTGGACCCTCCCCAACGGCGTGGTGCTGGACTCGCCCCGCACCGTCAGCCGCGTCACCGTCTTCGCCAACGGCACGCTGCTCGTCCGCCGCGTGGCCACCTTCGACAAGGGCACGTACACCTGCCGCGCCGCCAACCCCTACGGCGCCGCCACGATCGCCTTCCCCGTCGCCGTGACCGTGCACCCGCCGCGCATCACCAGCGGCCCGAGCGCCGTCACCAGGGTGGGACGGGGCGCCCCGGTGAGCCTGAGCTGCGTGGCGTCCGGCACGCCCCAACCGGAGATCTCCTGGACGCTGCCGGGACGGACCACCATTTTCCCGCACAATCGGTACGCGGTGCAGGGCGGGGTCCACATGACGGAGGAGGGCAGCCTGGTCATCCAGAGCCCGGCGCTCACCAACTCTGGGATTTACAAATGCAACGCCAAAAACGCACTCGGGACGGACTTCAGATCCACGTATCTGCAGGTGGTTTAGAGCCACGGGGAGGTCAGGTCATCAGAGTTTGAGGTTTAAACACCGACAGGTTTCACACTTTGAAGTTTATAATCCTGAAAAAACATGTTTGAATTTTTAATATTTTGAATTTCTGTTGCTGAATTTTGTAGAATCTGTTTTCATTGTGTTTTTCTCAGTTCAGAATTCATTCAATTTGTCCCTTTTATTCATATTTCTGTCACTTATAGTCGTGTTTTTGCAACTTTTAGTCTCGTTTTGTCAGGTTTTTTTTAGTTTTTTGTTCCCTTTAGTCACGTTTTTGTCACTTTTAGTCATGTTTTTGTAACTTTTAGTCTCATTTTTGTCACTTTTAGTCGCATTTTTGTCACTTTTATTCATATTTCTGTCACTTATAGTCGTGTTTTTGCAACTTTTTAGTCTTGTTTTTGTCCGTTTTAGTTTCATTTTTGTCAGTTTTAGTTGCGTTTTTGTTACTTTTATTCACATTCCTGTCACTTAGTCGTGTTTTTGCAACTTTTAGTCTCGTTTTTGTCAGTTTTAGTTTCGTTTTTTGTTCCCTTTAGTCACGTTTTTGTCACTTTTAGTTGCATTTTGTCACTTTAACTTGTTTTTAGCTGCTTTCAGTAGCATTTTTGTCAGTTTCATTTTTGGGATTTTTGTTGCATTTTTACTGTTTTTAATCACATTTTTGTCAGTTTTAGTTTCGTTTTTGTTACTTTTATTCACATTCCTGTCACTTAGTCGTGTTTTTGCAACTTTTAGTCTTGTTTTTGTCAGTTTTAGTTTCGTTTTTTGTTCCCTTTAGTCACGTTTCTGTCACTTTTAGTTGCATTTTGTCACTTTAACTTGTTTTTAGCTGCTTTCAGTAGCATTTTTGTCAGTTTCAGTTTCATTTTTGGGATTTTTGTTGCATTTTTACTGTTTTTAATCACATTTTTGTCAGTTTTAGTTTCGTTTTTGTCACTTTTAGTCATGTTTTTGTAACTTTTAGTCTCGTTTTTGTCACTTTTAGTCGCGTTGTTCTTGCTTGTCTCAGAGCACGCTATAACAATTCACTTTTAAATATTCAAGCCTCAAATTCAACTGTTTCAATTCAGAGTCAAAACGGCAGCGAATTTAGCAAAAAAATCGACCCGAGTGACAGAATCTTTGCTTCTTGAATCTTTTCTGTGACATTTTTCTCTGTGAATTTGACTCACGGTTGAATTTAATGCATTTTTTCAAGGTCATTTGTTCATTTTGAATTTTTAAACTGAGAAAAACACAATGAAAACGTCTGAAATTCAAAAGCAAACGTGTTTTTAAAGATTTAGAAAACTCGCCAGTGTTTAAAATTCAAAATCTGATTAAACAAATGATCTTCCATGAGAGAGTTAGTATTTTTAATTGACATGTTGCAAAAATATGCCGTAGGGATGTTGGAAAAACAGATCTAAAGTGTGGATGTGTCTGAGCGGCGCAGGTCCGGAGCTAATGTTCACCGATAACATTAGAATAGCACGGTTGAACCTCTGACTCGGACCGAACATTTACAGGAATTTCTCCAAAATCTCCACAGAAACTGGACTCCTGCATCACTGGACCTGAGTTTCTGGACGTCATCCTCGTCTTCGCTGTCGAACTTTTCCCAAATACGTTACATTCGAGCTCAGACTTCATCCGTTTGAAGAGACAAAGACGCTCGAGGCGACATAAACACTGACAATCAAGAGATAAATAAAAGGTTGATGTTTGTAGTTTTGTCTTTTCCCAGAATGTCTGCAGGTTGACTCCATTAAACTCCAGTATTATGTCTGTCTGTTCAAGTGTATCTGGTTTGTATATAACAATAAAATGTTCACAGTTTGTATTTATAATTTTGTTTCAACTAAGATCTGATACAGTTACACTCATTTATCTCTTTCAGAAAATAAACACGGTTGTTGTGCTCTGAAGACACGTCCAGGAGCTCATTTTATTGTCGCTTTTAGTCGCGTTTTGTCACTTTAACTTGTTTTTAGCCGCTTTCAGTAGCATTTTTGTCAGTTTCAGTTTCATTTTTGTCATTTTTAGTCACATTTTGGTCAGTTTTAGTTTAGTTTTTGTCACCTTTAGTCGCGATTTTTCACTTATAGTCTTGTTTTTGTCAGTTTTAGTTAAATTTTTGTCACTTATAGTCACATTTTTGTCACTTTTATTCATATTCCTGTCACTCATGGTCATGTTTTTGTAACTTTTAGTCTTGTTTTTTAGTTTTAGTTTAGTTTTTGTCACCTTTTGTCGCGTTTTTGTCACTTTTATTCATATTCCTGTCACTTATAGTCGTGTTTTTGTAACTTTTAGTCTTGTTTTTGTCCGTTTTAGTTTAGTTTTTGTCACCTTTAGTCGCGTTTTTGTCACTTTCATTCATATTTCTGTCACTCTTAGTCGTGTTTTCTTAACTTTTAGTCTTGTTTTTGTCAGTTTTAGTTTCATTTTTTGTTCACTTCAGTCGAGTTTTTGTCACTTTTAGTTGCATTTTGTCACTTGAACCTGTTTTTAGCTGCTTTCAGTAGCATTTTTGTCAGTTTCATTTTTGTGGTTTTAGTTGCATTTTTGTCGTTTTTAGTCACATTTTTGTCAGTTTATGATTCGTTTTTGTCACCTTCAGTAGCGTTTTTGTCACTTTTATTCATATTCCTGTCACTTATAGTTGTGTTTTGTTTTAGTCAGTTTTAGTTTCATTTTGTCACTTTTAGTCGCGTTTTTGTAACTTTTAGTCTTGTTTTTGTCACTTTTTGTTTCGTTTTAGTCACTTTTAGTAGGGTTTTTTTCACTTTTATTCATATTCCTGTCACTTATAGTCATGTTATTGTAACTTTTAGTCTTGTTTTTGTCAGTTTCAGTTTAGTTTTTGTCAGTTTTAGTTTAGTTTTTGTAACTTTTAGTCTTATTTTTGTCAGTTTTAGTTTAATTTTTGTCAGTTTTAGTTGCGTTTTTGTCACATTTATTCATATTCCTGTCACTTAGTCGTGTTTTTGTAACTTTTAGTTTTGTTTTTGTCAGTTTTTGTTTAGTTTTTTGTTCCCTTTAGTCACGTTTTTGTCTCTTATAGTTGCATTTTGTCACTTTAAGTCGCGTTGTTGTCGCTTGTCTCGCTTTAACAAATCTAAACTACAAAGTTAGCAGAGTTTATGCAGAGTAACACAAGACTTTTTAAATGTTTTTGGAGGAAATTATGACACTTCAGAAACACTGCCTTTATGATTTTCTAATTGCGTCCATTCAAATGTAACTTTGATTCTATTAATTGTGCAGCCCTGATACATTTCATTTATAAAAGCTGCATAAATCCAGTGTAAATCCAATCAGACACAGACGGCTGCTGTTAATCCTCCTCCTCTGAATGTAAATGCTCCACACACTGAGCTCTTTGACTCTGGACTGAAGCGGCTCTGTCTGAAACAACTGTGTGTTTGTGAGCGTTTGTGAACGACGACGAGCACAAACGACGCTGAGCTCTGTCTGCGGCCGAGACACGACGACACACGGAGGATTCTGTGGCAGAGTCTGCAGAGGAGGCTTAAACCATCTGAAAGAGCTGCAGTTACTTCTGGTGTTTACTCACTGTGGAGCTGCACCATTTGGGAAAGAAATCTCAGAGATGTTTTAATGATAGGGTTCTGTTCAATGTTTACGTCTTAACACAACTAGGAGGATTGACATAAAAGAATTTGTTGGGTTTTTTGTCACTTTAAGTCATGTTTTGTCATTCTCAGTCCCTTTTTTTTGTCACAGTTAGACACGTTTTGTCGTTTTTAATCATTTTATTGTCACTTTTTAGTCATTTTATTGTCATTTTAGTCACGTTTTTCTCATCTTTAGTTATGTTTTTCACATTTAGACGTTATTTTCACTTTCAGCTACATTTTGTTGTTTTTAGTCATTGTTTTACTACTTTTAGTCATGTTTTTGTCTCTTTTAGACATGTTTTGTCCTTTTTAGTCACTTTATTGTCACTTTTAGTCAAATGTTTTGACACTTTTTCAAAATGCTGGACTATTGTTAGTCCCCAGAGTCTCTAAAAGCACAGTAGGAGGTCGAGCATTTAGCTACCAAGCTCCTGTGTTATGGAACCAGCTCCCTGTTCATGTAAAAGAGGCCGACACAGTCTCTACATTTAAGACCAGCTCAAAACGTTCCTCTTTGAAATAGCTTATGGTCAGGCCAGTTAGGAACAGAAATAAAAACCTACAGTTTTAGCTACGCTGCCCTTGGAGCAATTCTGCTGGGGGAAGTATGTCAGCTTGAACACTGTCCTCTGGTTCTTCCTACTTTATCTATCAACAATATTTAATATTACTTCAACTGTAGTCTGTTCATTGCTGTTCACATGTTTCTCTTTCTCTCCACTTCCCCCGGGGAGTGGAGACTGTTTCAGACACTGCGGCTGCTCCAGTGACGACCCCCACCCCCACCTGTCTGGACGATCTATGCGCCACCCGCCTGGACAGCTGGATTAGCCACACCTCGTCTGCCTGGACGAACTCCTTCTACTTTAGATGAACTGTTCCTCATCTCCTGCTGGAGGATCTCTCTACACTGGTGGACTGCTCCTCGTCCGCCTGGAGGAACTCTTTAAAGCCACCTCCCTCTTGAGTGGTTCTGGTTCAGTCCAAGTGGATGCGTCAGTCCTAGTTCATCTGCAGCCTGTCCGTCCGTGGGAGTAGTATCTCTCCTTCACTGTGGTTCTCCCCGAGGTTTCTACTTTTTCCCGTGGGGTTTTTTGTAGTTTTTCCTCGCCGAAGGAGGGTCAAAGGACAGGGGCATTCTGGGACAGTTATCTGAACTGCTTTTACCTGTGGCCCATCGAGGCAACTGTTGTTGTGATTTTGGGCATTATAAAAATAAATTGATTTGATTTGATTTGACTTTTAGACACATTTTTATCACTTCAAGACATGTTTTTGTCTCTTTAAGACATGTTTTGTCCTTTTTAGTCACTTTATTGTCACTTTTAGTCACATTTTTATCACTTTTAGACATGTTTCTGTCGCCTTCAGTCACATTTTGTTGTTTTTAGTCTTCATTTATATATATTTATTACAAGATTAATTTTTTAAGTAAAGTGAGTGAACTGTCTCTAGAAACTAAGACAAATCAGACAAACCAGCGAACATGATCTCTCAGTAAAATGACTAAAAGTCTATAAAGTCAGTATTAATGACTCTTTTCCCTCAGAAAAGCCTGGTGTCTGCGCCGTCCTTCGCTCAGGCCTCGTCTCTTTTCCTTAATGGAATGTGAAAACGGTCGTCTGAAGCCGTCACATGACCAAAGACTGTGAGAGAAAGTGTTTCACAAAGTGAAGTCCAACCACGTCACACCTGCCCTGCTCCAGCTTTAACAGCACAGACAGGACGGGAGGGCATCTGGCACACAGGAGCCTGAAGAGTTAACACAGCCTCCTGCATTTATGAAAGAACATAAAGATAATGGAGCTCCAGGGGTCACTGGAACATTTTCACTTGATTATTAATATAAAGTAAAATATTTAATTTAATTAACCTCAGTTTAATTCAGGTTTAGCCCTGGTTTAGTGCCTGGTTTGGAGCTTTATTTATGGTTTAGTCTTTTTGGTCCCTGTCTAGACCAGGTTTAGTCCTGGTCCTGGGTGAAGGGTTCGACTTCACTCGTGGTAGAAAAGTCTCAGAGGTTTCATCTGGACACTGTTTTAGAAATCAAGATGTTTCGACGTCCATCCTTTATTTTCCATCTGATGTGAACGAATGAGACTGGAGCAGATTTAGCTGTGGTTTAGTCCTGATTTAGACCTGATTTAGACCTGATTTAGACCTGATTTAGACCTGATTTAGACCTTTAGATCTTGTTTACGCCTTGTTTAGTCCAGGTTTAGTCCTGGTTTAGTCCTTGTTTAGTCCTGGTTTAGATGTTGTTTGAACCTGGTGTAGACTTGGGTGAGTCCTGGTTTAGTCCTAGTTTTGTCCTAGTTTAGTCCTGGTTTAGTCCTGGTTTAGACCTGGTTTAACCCTAGTTTTGTCCTTGTTTAGACCTGATTTAGTCCTTGTTTAGTCCTTGTTTGGTCCAGGTTTAGTCCTGTTTAGTCCTGGATTGTGTTTCTGGACCACATCCTCTCTCGGTCCCGGTGCCTCTTGCCGGTCGCCGGCTCCTTTAAGCGCGCACGAGCGGCGCACGGGCTGCGCGCGGGCGGCGCACGGAGCAGACCCATCCCGTGCTCCTCCTCCGTCCCTCCTCCATCCTCCGCTCCTCGCTCCTCTCCACAGCCGCCCGTAGCTTCACCTCCTCCGGCATCATGACCAACGAGTCCCCGGAGGAGGACCGGCGCTTCCCGCGGAGGCACCGGGCCGCGGAGGACAACGTGACCATCCTGACCTCGTCCGCGGACTTCTCCCGGCGGCGCAGCAGCAGCGGCGGCCGGAGCCGCGCCGGCACCGCGCAGCACGACACGGCCTCCGCGCTCGGCTCCTCCCTGGAGCTCAGCATCCAAACCCGCATCTTCAAGATCATCGTGATCGGAGACTCCAACGTGGGCAAGACGTGCCTGACCTTCCGCTTCACCGGAGGGAGCTTCCCCGACAAAACCGAGGCGACGATCGGCGTGGATTTCCGGGAGAAGGCGGTGGAGATCGAGGGAGAGACGATAAAGGTGCGGTGATTGTTGTGTCCGTGCGCGCGCGACACGTACGGTGTTTGCGACCAACAAAGAGCGCGTTACGCGAGAATAACAGCTTTAATTAACACTAAAGTGTGTCCGTGAGGACGTACTCTGCGTGAAAGCGCTCAGATCTGCGTTAGAGCCGCAAAACACATCACCAGCAAATCAAAGTCGCAATTTGAACAGTCGCAATTAGCAAGACCGACCAGTTATTTCACGTATTTCCCTTTGCAAACCACACATTATCCTGTACAGAAGGGGTGGATTATAGAACTATAGTCTATGGGGTCTATATAATAATAATAACAATAATAACATTGTTGTGGTGATAAAGTACTTTTGTCATATTTTGTGCAGAAAAACAAGCCCATGACACGTTCAAACATCATGTTTGCGACGCTGAAATACAAACATGTCGTTCTGCTTTGTGTCTTTGTGATAACAGTTGTGTTATTTTGGTGATGATTCTGAGTTTGAGGAGCCGCACACACAACAAAACAATCATCAGACGGTGGATATTTAAAGCTGGCGAGCCTGACTTTATACATAAATGTGTAAAATATGTTTCCGTCAAAGAACGTATTGTTAGAACAGAACGTTGTGCCGCTGTCTGCGTCTAATAATAAAGTACGCGATGTCTCGTCAAACAGGAGAAGCAGCGCTCTGATTGGCTGTTTTGGGGCGGTAGCTCGGGTTTCACTTTTCCGTCTGAAAAATGCGTTTCTAAAACTGAGCCTGCACCGGAAAATGGATGATTGTGGAAATGAACAAAGTGCCAAACGTTTATGAGAGACAGAAACTACAGTTGGACGTGTTTAAATCCTCGGTACCTCAGCTTTAACGCACTGGGGCTGAAGTTGTGGCGCTGAGTGTTTCAGATTTGCTTTGTCATTGTTACGAGTTATATTTAGCGACAACTCGACATCAGAGGCAGACTTTTCTTCTTTTTTCTTCTTTTTTCTTTCATACACTCCAGTGATTTATAAATACACTGCACTTTATTCAACCACAACACAATCTGCTCCTGGAGACGTTTGATTCTTCCATTGAATCCACTCCAGCCATAGATTTCTCTGGACGTTGTGACTTCAAATACATTTTACTGACAGAACAAGCACAAGGATTTGACAAAAACGCAAATAATAATGAAAAAAACCTGACTAAAAGTGACAAAAAAGTGACTAAAAGTGAATAATTCCACAGTATATTTTTGAATAACTCTAAAGTAATGCTTTTAGCTCCTACAACGGACACAAGGATTTGACTAAAAGTGACAAAAACACAACTAAAAGTGACAAAAACGTGACAAAAAGTGACAATAACATGAGTAAAAGTGACAAAAACACTACTTAAAACGACAAAAATTTCATTAATAGTGACAAAAACGTGACTAAAAGTGACAAAAATGTTACTAAAAGTGACAAAAACAACTTAAAACGACAAAAATGTGATTAAAAGCGACAAAAATGTGACTACAAGCGACAAAAATGTGATTAAAAGTGATTAAAAGTGACAAAACCTGACTAAAAGTGACAAAAACACAACTTAAAGCAACAAAAATGTGATTAAAAGTGACAAAAATGTGATTAAAAGTGACTAAAAGTGACAAAACCCTGACTAAAAGTGACAAAAATGTGACTTAAAGTGACAATAACATGACTAAATGTGACAAAAACATGACTAAAAGTGACAAAAACACAACTTAAAACAAAAATGTGATTAAAAGCGACAAAAATTTGACTACAAGTGACAAAAATGTGACCAAAATTGACAAAATGTGACTAAAAGTGACAAAAACACAACTAAAAGCAACAAAAATGTGACTACAAGGGACAAAAAAGTGATTAAAAGCGACAAAAATGCGATCAAAAGCGTCAGAAACGTGATTATAAACAACAGACTCCAGGCCGTTTTCTTAAAATGCATTTGTCCCTCGAGACACAAAGATCAGCCTTAAAGTAGCTCCTGCACAAACTGTACAATCTGGACTCAACAAGATTCTGACACAACAAACCCAAGGATTTGTTCAGATCTGATTCTAAAAGTGTTTTATTCAAGTTTAAAGTAAACAATGTTCGGTCAGATCTATTTTACTCAAAAACTAAGTAAGAAATCCAAAACCTTCTCTGTGCATTTTTTGTATTTAATCAACAAAACGCCTCTGACAGGTTGACATTTTGTTTGTGTGTTAGTTTCTGATGTAAACATTATAGTTTTACACCAATCAGGTCGCTGTTTGTGGAGAAAATTTGAAAAATCTGTTAAAAATGACGAGAGGTAAAGATATCACACTGGGAAAACAGGTTATGAATAAAAAAAGACAACTATTTCTGACCCTTTAAACATCTATTCAACAAAATAAAGGCGTTCACATGGATTTTTCTATTATATGAGTCTTGGTCATGGATGTATTAAATTAACTGCATAAGACACGCCCCCTGTGTGGTCGTGCGAGGTACTGCAGCCCTGGCCCCAGCCTTTTGGTGTAATGGCACATTATAATTGCAGACAAAACTTCATTCTTTTCAGTATTTAAATAAAACAGAAGGAAATGTTCTTTTTAACCATTTCTAAAGTCACAGAAATTACAGTTTTTATATTAAAGGAAAAATATTCAGCATTTTTCATATTGTTATTAACCTTTAAACGTGCTTTTCAGGGCCTTAAATTTGCTATCTCATGTTTAAAAAAACAAAACGTTTCTTATTCATCCAGTGACTTTTGTATCAGTCAGTATGAAATGACACTTACTGAGTGCATCCAGCCATCAGATGGCGCCAGTGCTATATACAATCTAGTGAAGTTAGCGCTGAAAAGACGTCATGGTGTGGATTTGCAGCAGCAGTTATTGTGTTTAGAGGCAGAAATGCTTTAGCCACGATTTAAGGACTAAAAACAGCTGCATATTCTCGGATAAATGACGTATGATGTCTGAAAATACGTCCCGGATTGAGATTGTTCAGCAGGAAGTGTGTTTGATGCTCGGAGGAAAAGGATTTGCGAATACAGTGATCCCTGGTTTATGGCGGGAGTTGCGTTCCAAAAATAACACGCGAAAAGTGAAATCCGTGAAGTAGTCGCAGCTTTATTTTTTATTATTTTACAATGCAATACTGAACTATGGAATGAAACCAAAAATCAAAACCTGTTTTAAAGCCCAAAATGTGTTTAAAACAATCATTTTAATATAGTAATACAAGGTTGTAAACATTGTCACTGGTGTATTTCACAGTCTGTGCCTCTTGGTCCTGACTCCGCCCCCTGGAGCCTCTGTTTCTACTGAAGGCGCACGAGACTTTCTTTAGTTGTTGGCGCTCTTTCTTTTTCTGAGCAAGAAGATTTTTATAAACGGATATGCCACCTTCCATTATATTTGAGAACTGCAATGAACGACTCATCAAAGGGTCCCGTTCTTGTGCGTGCGCTGAAGTTCAGTGGATGCACTGTAAAAATATCCGTGAAGCAGCGAAGCCGTGAAAGATGAAACGCGATATAGCGAGGGATCACTGTAAACATTCCCCAAAAGAGCGTGAATGAAACTGAATGCTGGGTTTTTGATGAAGAACATTGTTAGAACAGGATTTAAAGCTCATTGTAGCAGAATCTGTGAGCTTTAAACACTCCAGAGTTCATAACAAAACACTTGTAAAGCTGTTTTTTCTTACATTAATTGTGGAAGCTTTAGTTTGACACGTTTATATTTCAGATTGTGTTCCTCTTCACCTGCAGCGCCTCGTCTTTTGAAGCTGTGGTCACTGGTTCTTGTGAGTCCGTCGTCTCCCTCTGCAGACTGGATTTGGACGTAGATCTCTGGTTTTGAGTTCTGTTTTGAGAGATGGTCCTGTGGATCAGCTCCGACACAGAGACAAAGCCTCTGTTTACGGCTCAGTGAACCTTCTGTTTAGCATTTCATCGACCCGAGAGTCTGTCCCTGGAGTGTGTGCTCAGGAAGAGACAAAAAGAGAGCGGGGTTTGCTGCTGTTTGGTTTAAACACATTCCTCTTTCATTTTTCACAACTTTTTCTAAAAATTCAAACATTCAGTTTAAACTTATGTATGAGTTATGAATATGATGCACCTCATGGACACAACATGGAAGATTTATGTCCAAAGACGCATTTAAAACTTAAGGCAAGAGACCACAGGAACAACTTTTATTTATTTATTTTTTGGTCCTTTGGTACTTTTTGGTACTCCTACTCCTACCACTCCTACTCCTCCTACTCCTCTTACTACTACATCTTCTACTCCTCCTACTCCTCTTACTCCTACTCCTACATCTTCTACTCCTCCTACTCCTCTTACTCCTACTCCTACATCTTCTACTCCTCCTACTCCTCTTACTCCTACTCCTACATCTTCTACTCCTCCTACTCCTCTTACTCCTACTCCTACATCTTCTACTCCTCCTACTCCTACCACTTGTACTTTTCCTATTTATGCACCTCCAACTCAATTTCAATTTAACTGCTCCTATTACTCCAACTTCTCGTACTACTTCTACTACTGCTTCTCCTCCTCCTAATACTCCTCCTCCTCCTAATACTCCTCCTCCTCCTCATATTCCTCCTCCTCCTCCTAATACTACTCCTCCTCTAATACTTAACCTCCTCCTCCTGATACACTTCCTCCTACTTCTCCTCCTACTTCTAATACTTCTCCTCCTCCTCCTAATGCTCCTCCTCCTCCTCCTAATACTCCTCCTCCCCCTCCTCCTCCTCCTCACATTGAACACAAACACTCTCTCGAGTGTGTCCCGTCTGTAATGGAATCCTTCATAAAACCTGCTGAATATTTAATGAAGTTGGCGTTGATCCGGAGATAAAATCGATGGGAGACGAGCAGAGCAGGAGCAGGAGCAGAACAGGAGCAGAGCAGGAGCAGAGCAGGAGCAGAGCAGGAGTAGAGCAGGAGCAGGAGCAGAGCAGGAGCAGAGCAGGAGTAGAGCAGGAGCAGGAGCAGAGCAGGAGCAGAGCAGGAGCAGAGCAGGAGCAGAACAGGAGCAGAGCAGGAGCAGAACAGGAGCAGAGCAGGAGCAGAGCAGGAGCAGAGCAGGAGCAGAGCAGGAGCAGAACAGGAGCAGAGCAGGAGCAGAACAGGAGCAGAGCAGGAGCAGAGCAGGAGCAGAACAGGAGCAGAGCAGGAGCAGAACAGGAGCAGAACAGAGCAGGAGCAGAGCAGGAGCAGTGCAGGAGCAGAGCAGGAGCAGAGCAGAACAGGAGCAGAGCAGATAAGGAGTAGAGCAAGAGCAGGAGCAGAGCAGGAGCAGAGCAGGAGCAGAGCAGGAGCAGAACAGGAGCAGAGCAGAGCAGGAGCAGAGCAGGAGCAGAACAGGAGCAGAGAAGGAGCAGAGCAGGAGCAGAGCAGGAGCAGAACAGGAGCAGAGAAGGAGCAGAGCAGAGCAGGAGCAGAGCAGGAGCAGAGCAGGAGCAGAACAGGAGCAGGAGCAGGAGCAGAGCAGAGCAGGAGCAGAGCAGGAGCAGGAGCAGAGCAGGAGCAGAGAGGAGCAGAGCAGGAGCAGAAGAGAGCAGGAGCAGAGCAGGAGCAGAGCAGGAGCAAAACAGGAGCAGAGCAGAGCAGGAGCAGAGCAGGAGCAAAGCAGGAGCAGAGCAGGAGCAGAGCAGAGACAGAGCAGGAGACAGAGCAGAACAGAGAGGAGCAGAGAGGAGCAGAGCAGGAGCAGAAGAGAGCAGGAGCAGAGCAGGAGCAAAACAGGAGCAGAGCAGAGCAGGAGCAGAGCAGGAGCAGAGCAGGAGCAAAGCAGGAGCAGAGCAGGAGCAGAGCAGAACAGAGCAGGGAGCAGGAGCAGAGCAGAGAGCAGAGCAGAGAGCAGAGCAGGAGCAGGAGCAGGAGCAGAGCAGGAGCAGAGCAGGAGCAGGAGCAGAGCAGGAGCAGAACAGGAGTAGAGCAGGAGCAGGAGCAGAACAGGAGCAGAGCAGGAGCAGAGCAGGAGCAGAGCAGGAGCAGAGCAGGAGCAGAACAGAACAGGAGCAGAGCAGGAGCAGAGCAGGAGCAGAACAGAACAGAGACAGAGAGGAGCAGAGGAGCAGAGCAGAGCAGAACAGAGCAGAACAGAGGCAGAGCAGCAGAGCAGAGCAGGAGCAGAACAAAGCAGGAACAGAACAGAGAGCAGAGCAGGAACAGGGGAGAGGAGCAGAGCAGAGAGCAGAACAGAGACAGAGCAGAGAGCAGAGCAGGGAAGCAGAGCAGAGCAGAGCAGGAGCAGAGCAGGAGCAGAGAGGAGCAGAGTAGGAGCAGGAGCAGAACAGGAGCAGAGAGGAGCAGAACAGGAGCAGGAGCAGAGCAGGAGCAGAGCAGGAGCAGAGCAGAGCAGGAGCAGAGCAGGAGCAGGAGCAGAACAGAGCAGGAGCAGAGCAGGAGCAGAGCAGAGCAGGAGCAGAGCAGGAGCAGAGCAGGAGCAGGAGCAAAGCAGGAGCAGAACAGGAGCAGAGCAGGAGCAGAGAGGAGCAGAGCAGGAGCAGAACAGGAGCAGAGCAGGAGCAGAGCAGGAGCAGAGCAGGAGCAGAGCAGAGCAGAGCAGGAGCAGAGCAGGAGCAGAGAGGAGCAGAGTAGGAGCAGGAGCAGAGCAGGAGCAGAGAGGAGCAGAACAGGAGCAGGAGCAGAGCAGAGCAGAACAGAGCAGAGCAGGAGCAGAGCAGCAGAACAAAGCAGGGAACAGAACAGGAGCAGAGCAGGAGCAGAGATGAGCAGAGCAGGAGCAGAACAGGAGCAGAGCAGGAGCAGAGCAGGAGCAGAGCAGGAGCAGAGCAGAGCAGAGCAGGAGCAGAGCAGGAGCAGAGCAGGAGCAGAGAGGAGCAGAGTAGGAGCAGGAGCAGAGCAGGAGCAGAGAGGAGCAGAACAGGAGCAGGAGCAGAGCAGGAGCAGAGCAGGAGCAGAGCAGAGCAGGAGCAGAGCAGGAGCAGGAGCAGAACAGGAGCAGAGCAGGAGCAGAACAGGAGCAGAGCAGGAGCAGAGCAGGAGCAGACCAGGAGCAGAACAGGAGCAGGAGCAGAGCAGGAGCAGAACAGGAGCAGGAGCAGAGCAGGAGCAGAGCAGGAGCAGAACAGGAGCAGGAGCAGAGCAGGAGCAGAGCAGGAGCAGAACAGGAGCAGGAGTAGAGCAGGAGCAGAGCAGGAGCAGAACAAATTTAATTTAATAAGAAAGAATTTTAAAAAGCTAGCGTCTTTTCACTGCACAAAGAGCTGCAGGGGGCGCTTTCCCACTGAGCTCTGCTTTAAAACCCGTCAGGAGCTGGACTTTAGGCGGAGGTTTGACCGATTGTGCTGCTGTGGGTTTGTGTCAGAGTCCATTAATGCAGTGTTTCCCAACCAGGGGTACGTGGACCCCAGCGGGTATGAGAGGAATGACCAGGGGGCACTTAGAATGGTTTCAGGTTTTAAATGAAGATGAAACTTACTTTTATCTGAATAAAGTGTCATTAGTTATAAATATAGCATCTTTTTGGAGTATCCTGGACCATAAATATAACAAAACAAAATATATAATGGTAATAATTGTCTATATTCGACGAATAAACCAATTTATTTGCCTGAAACTCAAGTTACGGGGGACTCTGAGTGTGAAACAAAGCTTAGGGGGGACTTGAAACAAAAGGGTTGGGAGTCAGTGCATTAAAGTGTGTGGTGTTCTCCTCGTTCCCGCTCGGTCTCGTCTCGTCCTCTCGTCCTCTGACTCACTTTTTGGCCGCTGCATTAGCTCAGAGTCTGAATCACCAAAACCTGCACACAGCATTAGTCACCCACTTAGTTCAACTTCACTTAAAACAAAAACACTCAAACTTAAAGGAAAACATTCAGCATTGTTCATGTTGCTGTTCGCCTTCAAACACGCTCTTGAGCGACTTAAATTTGCCGTCTCATGTTAAAAGTTAGGATGGTGTCTTCTTCATTCTCTGACCTGTGTTATCAGTCAGAACGAAATGACACTTACATGTGCATCCAGCCAGCAGATGGCGCCAGTGCTGTATACAATCTAGTGAAGTTAGCGCTGAAAAGATGTCATTGTGAGGATTTCCAGCAGCAGTGATTGTGTTTAGAGGCAGAAATGCTCAGAACGAGTTCAGCGATGATTTAAGGACTAAAAACAGTGGAACATTCTCAGATAAATGACGTGTGAAGTCTGAAAATACGTCCGGAAATCCCAGAAGTTCAGCAGGAAGTGTGTTTGACGCTCGGAGGGAAAGGATTTTCTAATAAACATTCTTCAAAACAGCGTGAATGAAACTGAATGTAACTCTAGGTGTGTTTTTGAGGAAGAACATTGTTAGCACAGGGTTTAAACCTCAAAAAGGTCACTGCAGCAGAATCTGTGAGCTTTAAAAACAGAGCAGAGGATTCTCAAAGCCACGTCACACGTCGAGGGAGTGTTTTTGATGTTCGGAGTGAGACAATTTTCTATTGTTTGTTTGTCCAACATTAAGAGGCAATAAAGGTCTAATTTAACCTAAAAATGTACAACGTTAAAGGATCATTTCAAGACACACAACTTGAATTATCTGCACTCTTCTCTTTTAAGGTTAGACACTGCAGGTGAACAGGGAAGAATATTAAATGTAAAGATATCAATGTTAATCTTCTCCTGTAGTTTACTCACATAAATGTAAGAAAAAAATGTGTTACGTTTTCATCATGTCATGTTTTCATGTAGGAAAAACAGCCAAAAATCCACATATTTATGACATTTAAATCTGAAAAATGGACAGAACCAGGTTTAAATTTCTTGGTTCATTTTGTAACATATTAGTTATAAAAATGTACAGAGGGGATTTGGATTTATTATTTAGTTTTTAACTAAACTAACTAGACTGGACTGAAAATTGTTCTAAAAATTCAAATTTCGCCTCATTTTTTTTACTTAAAACTTCAATAAATCAGCTTTAAAATTAGATATTTTTAAAAAAATCCTTGTGTGTTTGGTCTAAACCTTGTTGAGTCCAGATTGTACAGTTTGGTGTGGAATCCACTTTTATGTCCCGAGGGAGAAAAATTCATTTTAGGAAAACAATGTGCCAGAGAAATCTATGGATGAAGTGGATTCAATGGAAGAATAAAGCATCTTCAGGAGCAGATTGGACAAGTAGTTGTGTTGAGAGAGAAAGCTGACCAAAAAACACAAAATGGAAGAGTTTTGCCTGTAGAGTCTCACCTTAAAATATTTTCTATAATGATTTTGTGCGTCTTAAACTGTTTTGTGATTTCAGTGTGATTTTCTTATGTGTAAAGCCCTTTGAATTGCCTGTGGATGAATTGTGCTCTACAGATAAACTCGCCTTTAAACGAAAGCTGGATTTCGTGAAGGGAAAAACTGATGCGTGATAAAAAACACGAAGGGTCTTAGAGCAAAGAACGGCCGTGTCTTTGTCGATGGCCAAAACGACTCGTCTTATTCACTCTGTGCTGCTTCAGAACAAACACAAACGCCGAGCCAACGTAACATCGCCACCAAACCTTGAAAATCTGCCGCTGAATCATTTCCCGCTCGATGATGAGAACTGTATTTTTACTTTAGATCAATACAAAATCCCATGGGTCTCTGCCTCCTTTGTCTGACACACTTCAGGTCTGAATATATTAAATAAAAACAGCACAGCGGAAAGTAAGCAGCAGCAGCAGCAAATAACTCGCATAAATAACAGAATTCAGTTGAACAATTCATCAGTTTCTTAGTCAACAAGCGACACCTGACGATTCATTTGAAGTGGACTTAATAAACAGTTCTATTGTACAGTGAGACTTTTTAAAGCTCACCGTTCCTGCTAGAATGACTTTTTTTGAGCTTTAAACCATGTTCTAACAATGTTCTGCATCAAAAACACACCTGAAGAAGCATTCAGTTGCATTCACGCTGTTTTTCACGCCGAGCGTCAAACACACGTCCTGCGAGCTCCTTCTGTCCGGGACGTATTTTCAGAAATCAGAATCAGAATCGGTTTATTGTCGTTGTCAGTGATAAAAAATTCACAAACATAGGAACTTGCTTTGGCGTGAGGTGCAACATAAAACAAAGAATAAAATATAAAAAATATATAAAAGAGGCATGTATAAGATTAAGAATAAAATAGACTAAGATAGACTAAGACTATATACAGAATGTACAGTTGGCAGTGAATCTACTGCTGTTTTTAGTCCTTAAATCAGTGTTAAATTGCAGCATTTGTGTTTTGATAATTGCATCCATTAAAATGTTGATTTTGTGTGGATTTGGTTTAATTGTGCAGCTCTGGCCTTTAAGAGGTAAATAAAGTCATCTGCTCAGAGGCTTCAGAGGCTAAACAACAGGAGAAAAAGTGTGTTTGAACAGACAGGTGCGTTAAAGACACAAACAGTCAATCACGACGTCACTATTTCACAAAAAAATATCTAAAAGTGACAACAACGCAACCAAAGTGACAAAAAATGCAACTAAAAGTGACAACATGTCTAAAAGTGACTTAAAGATACTAAAAATGACACACAAAAAAATTGGTTTTATTGCCTTTAAGAGGTAAATAAAGTCATCTGCTCAGAGGCTTCAGAGGCTAAACATCAGGAGAAAAGTGTGTTTGAACAGACATTAAAGACACAAACAGTCAATCATGATGACAACATTTCACAAAAACAGCAGATTGTCACAGGGACCAGCTCACGATTCCATTTTTATCCCCGTATCACACAGCCCCATGTGGAACCGTCTCGCTGTGAGGCAGAAGCACAGACTGCACTGTTCTCCCTTTGACTCCGCTGAACTCACCCGCTGTCGTTGCTTTTTCGGTGCGTGTGCAGGTGCAGGTGTGGGACACGGCGGGACAGGAGCGCTTCAGGAAGTCCATGGTGGAGCACTACTACCGGAACGTCCACGCCGTTGTCTTTGTCTACGACGTCACCAAGATGGCCTCCTTCCGCAACCTGCAGACCTGGATCGAGGTCGGAGACGGAACAAGGACACGAACTCCGCAGTGTTTGTTCAGACGCTTTAAAAGTGTGCAAGCTAAAGCATTAGAAAGTCCAAGAAGGAGGCAAAAAGTGGTGAAATGTCACGTGATTTCATTGGAGAAACTAGGATTAACCCATAGACCGTACATATCAGTGGACCGCGTTAGCATGCTAGCCGCCGCGTTCCAAATAGGAAGCAGCTCTGGAGGCTCCTGGCTCCATGAAGCCGAGCTGCCATTCACTTTCTGTGACACTGGAGCCTTTACTCTGTAACTGTCTCTGTCAAGCTCACCATCTTGAAACTAAAACATCAGTTTTGACTCACTCCACATGATCCTGTGTTTTTTTCTCGTTGGTTGTTCATAAATCAAGTTATTACAACAATAACTGACCAATCAGGTGCTTCCTTTTCCAGGGGCCGTTTTCGCTCGTGTTAGCAACAGGTTTGATTGACAGCTAGCGTCGCACGTTGCCGCCGTCTCCTCTCACCGAGGGGCGGATACCGTTAGCAACCTCACTCCTGATTGGTCCGTGTGGTTGCCACGATACGCACTCGGATTTAAATATGGAGTCTGGCTCCGCTTTAGCCGCTATAACTGCTAGCTCCGCTTTAGCCGCTATAACTGCTAGCTCCACTTTAGCCGCTATAACTGCTAGCTCCACTTTAGCCGCTATAACTGCTAGCTCCACTTTAGCCGCTATAACTTCTAGCTCCACTTTAGTCGCTATAACTGCTAGCTCCACTTTAGTCGCTATAACTGCTAGCTCCACTTTAGCCGCTATAACTGCTAGCTCCACTTTAGCCGCTATAACTGCTAGCTCCACTTTAGCCGCTATAACTGCTAGCTCATTTGGCTGGAGGCAAACGCTATGGGTGACGTCACAATCCCATAATCCACTGATATGTACGGTCTATGGATTAACCACAGAATGTCACAAAATACATCAAACGCAGGTGGTTTCGTGTCAGTAAAAGCCTCAGAGCTGCTTTAAAGTGCATATGACAGGTTTTTATGATTTTCTAATTTTGATTTTATTGATTTTATTTGGTTTATTAATACCTATTGTACATAAAATATATTGTTTTACACCAATCAAGTCATGGTTTGTGGAGAAAAGTTGAAAAATTGGTTTAAATTTACAGGAAGTGACAAACTGATGACATCACACTGGGGAGACTCATTCCACCCAAAGTTTATGCATAATTTACCCAAAATAAACAAAGTATTTTACCTTTAAAACATTAATTCAACAAAATAAAGGTGTTCACATATATCTTGATTTGTCAGCCAGAAAAATCTCCGACATTAGCAGAGTTTTAGCCCAGTGTGCAAAGTAATTTCCTAGTGTGATGTCATCATTTACACCCAGGAAGTGATATGACAAAACAAAAAAAATGGCAAAAAATGATAAAATATATAATTATTTTTAGCAAAACTTTAAATATATTTATATCCTACCTGTATTTTAGTTACATGAGTCGTCCAACCTGTCATAGGCCCTTTAAACACATTTAACACTGGGTTTTACTGATTTAACTGGAGATTTAAAGCACATTATGACACGTTTTTGATGAAGATGAGGTTTTACTGGACAAAAATACTCACAGAAATGTTGATCGCACAATTGTTTTACATTTTATCCACGGATATTTAACACACTTTACCACAAATTATACATTTTTATGTAAAGCTCAAGTACAATTTTAGGCTAGAAACTTACTTTTTTCCCATCTTTTGTAATAAAATAGCAAATTAACTGAAATATTCTATGCCGGAAAGTCTAAATTGTTGCTTATTGTTGCTTATTTACTTAAAAACATCAGCATTTATTCATTGAAAGTGTAAAATGCTGGACTTAATTTTGTCTCTGTTCCGAAATTTTGAAGACTTTGATGACGAATTATTTTAGGTTTGTTCTTGTCCTTTAAACTTGCTCTTGTTCCTTTACTTTGGCGCCTCACGTTTTAGATCTTACAATAATGTCTGTGCTGAAAACCACACGACTTTCTCTCAGTCATGTTTGTGTTAGCGCTCCATCTACTGGCAGCGGAGGGAATTACCACGAGGAAATAAACAAAACGGAACGAAGGTGGTTTGAGTCAGAAATGATCAGAGTCTGTGGTGATTTATGGACTTTAAAACAGCACAGACCTCCTTTGACGTTACAAATCTGGAAAAAAAATATAAGGCAAGTGTCTTTGTGAGCCTCAGAGAAGGAGCAGGGAAGAGGAGCTCGTAAACAGGACAAGTGTGAACGAAGCTAAACACAACTGCAGACGTGTTTTTGATCAGGAACAGTCTTAGAAAAGGGTTAAAAAGAGAGAAAAAGTACATTTTGCTTATTATTACGTTTAAATTTAAGTGCTTCTTTTGGTGACACTTTAACACTTTTTCTTGGTGACACTTTTGCACTTCTGTTTTTGGACTCACCTCAGAAAGAAAGACACAGGAAGCAAAACAAACACAGTTCTGATCTGCTGAATAAATCATTTCTGTTCCTGATCTTCTGAAGTGACCGAGTGTGTGTTTTTAAAGCTGCTCTGGTGTTTCTTCAGGAGTGTAACGGCCACAGAGTCTCTGCGTCGGTGCCTCGAGTTCTGGTGGGAAACAAGTGTGACCTCATCGACCAAATACAGGTACAGACGCACGCGCTAATGCTAATGCTAATGCTAACGCTACGGGGACGTGTGTAAGGCGATGGAACCACAATTAAAGTCCACATGACAGCTCCTCATTGTTCTCTAATTCTGTCTTAGTTTGGTGGGAGGGCACCTGTGGTAAATATTTATCTGTGAAGTAGCAGCTTGAGAAGAAAATTTGAAAAATAAACGTTTAAAATGACAGGAAGTAGTGTTGAGTTATAAAATGGAATCCCTCTGTGATGTCATCAAAAATCGACGTACAGTTGAAATAAACAGACGGTTAACGCTCGACTGACATTTTTCTGACAGTTTAAACCATCATTCAACAAAATAAAGTTGTTATCAGGGATTATAATTTGTCAAATCATAACTATTGTCATTTATATGGATTTTGGCCCTTGTTTTCAAATTGCTTGCTATGGTAACAGTTGTGGACATACCTCTAAATTACCTCTAACTGTGTCATATTTGCTGCCCGTGTTTAACCAGGAAGTGACATTATTAACTTTACAGAAATAGTCAAACTGTGGACAAACAGGAAAAATGTTTAGTCAAATCTTAAATATAATCATGTTTACTACATTTTAGTGAATTGTGACGTCTGACCCTGTCAGACTTTAAAGGTCCTGCATTCTTAAAGAGGCTGTACCTGATTTACTGTTGTGAAACTAGTTCATGTTTTTCATGTAATAAAGTCAAATCTGCGTTGCTCCAGCACAGATATTGTAAAAGCATCTATTCAGGTGAAAATGAGCCCACAGTTTGTGTCGCTTTTAGTTGCATTTTTGTCACTTTTAGTCACGTTTTTTTTTGTTGCATTTTTGACGCTTTTAATATTTTGAAGGGAAAATATTCAGCATTTTTCATATTGTTATAAGCCTTTAAACATGCTCTTGAGTACCATCTCATGTTTTGAGAAAACTTTTTTTTTATTATGTTCTTACTAAAAGGAATTGATTTAACTGTTCACTGACACGCACTGAGAGCATTAATCCACTAGATGGCACCTTACCCATCAAGTGGCTGGACAATATACTCTTACCAGCGCCGTTCAAAACACGAGGTTCAGCCGTGCAGCAGCAACTCGTGTTTAGACAGAAGAAATGCTCAGAACGAGACTTAAAACAGCAGAAGATTCTCTCATAAGTGACGTATGAAGTCTGAAAGTCACGTTCGATGTAGATGGAATTCAGCAGGACGTGTGTTTGACGGTCGGAGGGGGGAGGGTTTTTAAATGATTATTCTTCAAAACATCGTGAATGCAGCTGAATGCTACTCCAGGTGTGTTTTTGATGACGGAACATTATCAGAACATGATTAAAAGCTCAAAAAAGTCACTGTAGCAGAACATGTTCCCTTTAACAAATGTAAGGATTAGCAGTTTTTATGTTGAATCAAACTGGATATGTTGTTGTTTGTGGAGGACAGAGCTGCAACCTTTGGAATTTGGTAATTGTGACCATAAAATAGCGATTTCAATTAATTATGCTGCTCTACAATCTGAAAAAAAAAAAAAAATCTGAATTCAGTTCTCAGTGATCACATCTGCTCCTCTTCCTCCTCAGGTTCCTTCAAACACGGCGCTGAAGTTCGCAGACTCCCACAACATGCTCCTGTTCGAGACGTCGGCAAAAGACCCCAAAGAAAGTCAGAACGTGGACTCCATCTTTATGTCTTTGGCCTGTCGCCTGAAGACCCAGAAGTCCCTCCTGTACCGGGACGTGGAGCGAGAGGAGGGGCGCGTGGAGCTCTCCCAGCGGACTGAGGGCAAGAGCAACTGCCCCTGTTAGAGCCAAGATGGAGGACGAGAGGAGGGCGGGAAGGGGACTGAGGGCAAGAGCAACTGCCCCTGTTAGAGCCAAGATGAAGGACGAGACGAGAGGAGGGCGGGGAGGGGACTGAGGGCGAGAGCAACTGCCCCTGCTAGAGCCAAGATGGAGGACGAGAGGAGGGCGGGGAGGGAAGGGGACAGAGGGCAAGAGCAACTGCCCCTGCTAGAGCCAAGATGGAGGACGAGAGGAGGGCGGGAGGGGACTGAGGGCGAGAGCAACTGCCCCTGCTAGAGCCAAGATGGAGGACAAGACGAGGGCGGGGAGGGGACTGAGGGCGAGAGCAACTGCCCCTGTTAGAGCCAAGATGGAGGACGAGACGAGAGGAGGGCGGGGAGGGGACTGAGGGCAAGAGCAACTGCCCCTGTTAGAGCCAAGATGGAGGATGAGACGAGGGCGGGAAGGGGACTGAGGGTGAGAGCAACTGCCCCTGCTAGAGCCAAGATGGAGGACGAGAGGAGGAGGGCAGGGAGGGGACTGAGGGCAAGAGCAACTGCCCCTGTTAGAGCCAAGATGGAGGACGAGAGGAGGGCGGGGAGGGAAGGGGACAGAGGGCAAGAGCAACTGCCCCTGATAGAGCCAAGATGGAGGACGAGACGAGGGCGGGGAGGGGACTGAGGGCGAGAGCAACTGCCCCTGTTAGAGCCAAGATGGAGGACGAGACGAGAGGAGGGCAGGGAGGGGACTGAGGGCGAGAGCAACTGCCCCTGATAGAGCCAAGATGGAGGACGAGACGAGGGCGGGAAGGGGACTGAGGGCGAGAGCAACTGCCCTTATTAGAGCCAAGATGGAGGACGAGAGGAGGGCGGGGAGGGGACTGAGGGCGAGAGCAACTGCCCCTATTAGAGCCAAGATGGAGGACGAGACGAGGGCGGGAAGGGGACTGAGGGCGAGAGCAACTGCCCCTATTAGAGCCAAGATGGAGGACGAGAGGAGGGCGGGGAGGGGACTGAGGGCGAGAGCAACTGCCCCTGTTAGAGCCAAGATGGAGGACGAGATGAGAGGAGGGCGGGAAGGGGACTAAGGGCAAGAGCAACTGCCCCTGCTAGAGCCAAGATGGAGGACGAGAGGAGAGGAGGGAAGGGGACTGGGGGCGAGAGCAACTGCCCCTGCTAGAGCCAAGATGGAGGACGAGACGAGAGGAGGGCGGGGAGGGGACTGAGAGAGAGAGCGACTGCCCCTGCTAGAGCCAAGATGGCGTATCAACAATAACGCTGCGTTCATGTGGTCCTCGGGAACTTGGGTAAATGTTTTTTTTCCCCGAGGTGAAAAAAGTCATTTGAGGCTAACAGTTATAGCGGCTAATTTGGAGGCGAGCAGCACATTATATGGTAACCACAGAGCCAATCAGGAGCGAGGTTGTTGTAGGTACTCGCCATGTCTTGAGTCTTTTTTTTTTAACCATAATGCAGTTCTGCCAAGACCCGGTTAGAAAACCCCAACCTCAACCAAATGAAGTGTTCCAAACCCAAACTAACTTTAATCTGATTGTGAAAAAACGTGAAGTCAACACTAAACTTTTGCTAGCATCAGCGCTTGTGGTCGTGGAGCAGGACTGGGTTGTTAAAAGAGCTAGCCGTCAATCCAACCTGTTGCTAACGCGAGCTAAAGCGAACCTCAGGCAAAGGAGGCTCCTGATTGGTCACTTATTATTATTTACATCTTAATTTAAAAAGGCAACAGTGAAGTAAAAACACCAGGGTCATATACGTCCAAACTATGGATGAATAAATGAAAATGTGGCCCTTAGACCTATTTTGTCGGCCCTTGGTTTCCTACTAAATTGGTCCAAATAACCAAAAGAAGTATGTTTTACTGAACAATTTGAAGAATTCTGCTCTCATAACCTTAAAAACAGAATGTATGTTCTACAAACTTAAAATGAATGTCCCAGGCTTCTTTAAAGCTGTGGTTCATCAAAGCTCCAGCAAATACAACATTTTGAACGACTCATTTCATTGTCGTCTGTGGCCAGATTCTGTTTCAAAATGCAGCCCTTAGTTAAAAAAAATATTAATAAAAGTAGACACTGTTACTGTTGAGCTTTTAAAATGAACTTTTAAAGTTCAGAATGACGACAGCAGAAAGTGAACGGAGCCAGACTCAAGGAGCTGCTCGTGCTCACTTCCTGTTTAACGGCTAACGGGTTAGCGATGTTAGCGATGTCCACTTATTTATACAGTCTGTGATGATTTGTCAAATGATCTTAACATTAACATTTGAGCTCTTAGACTGGACTTTAATACTTTATACAATGCTTTATTGTCTGTCAAGTCAAGTCAAGTCAAATTTATTTATAAAGCACATTTAAAAACAACCACAATGGCCCAAAGTGCTGTCCAGACGCAATATAAAATACAATAAGACAATAAGTCTGTCGTCCATATCGTCAAGAGTTTGTGTAAGAAACACCCAGCGCCTGACGCTAATGTAGCTCATGTAAAAATAATGTTTAGCTTTTGAGAAGAGTAAAGCGGGCTCTGACTTTATTATTGGTGACGTCAAAGTCCTGAGTTTCAGAGGTAAAAGCTCATGAATGTAAACGCTGTGAGCCTGACTTCTCGTCTCTGAATCCCGAGGACCACATGAACGATGAGCGGTCGGGTGGCGTTTACACCCGGCAGGTGACCACGACGACGAGGATTTTGATGGTGAACATGTATCCTGAGGCCTGAAACACTGACGCCGACGGAGAGAATGATCTTCTTTTTTGCAAAATTTGCCTCCTCCAGGTTTGAGGGCACAAGTTTTATGAAATGGGTTTTGATGGAAGCGTGACCGAGGACTGAAAGGGCATTTTACGTTTGAAATAATTAGAGATCGACTCTGGGATTTTAAATACGTGAAGACTGACATTTGATACGTTTTGTTAATGTATTTTCTTTGCCTTTTTTGTTTACATGTAACTAAATACTGTGGGTCCAATCCTTTAACACTGCGTAGGCCAGTTTCATAAAAAGTTAACGGTGAATAATGTTATCGACGCTCAGTACATTTGCTTTAAAGTTACGTACAATATTTGGGCGTCATACGGTAGAGCTGCACAAACCGCAACTTGAATGGACACAATTAGCAAAGGGAGTGCAAGAATTTCCTCCACAAACCACAAAATATCCTGTTTTATTTCGAATAAAAATTGCTTACCTTGTAATTTAGATTTGTTAAACATGTTCAGAAACAAGCGGGGGAAAAAACAATGATTAAAAGCAACAAAAACGTGAGGAAATGCAACAAAAATGTGACTTTAACTCGCGACTACAAGCGACAAACATGACTAAAAGCGACATAAATGTGACACAAACGAGACAAAAAGTGGGAAGAGCACGACTAAAAGTGACAAGAACGTGAGTAGAAGTGACAAGAGCGCACTTAAAACATGTCCAAAACTGACTAAAACACAAGCAAAACTGTCAAAAACGAGACTAAAACTGACAAAAACGTGACTAGAAGAGAAAAAGGTTTGAATAAAAGTGACAAAAACGCAACTAAAAGTGACCAGAGCAATATTAAAAGTGACACAAACTTTTAATTGGACAAAAACTTACAAAAATGTGACTAAAAATGTGACTAAAAATGACACAAACGTGATTAAAACAGACTAAAACATGACTAAAACTGACAAAAATGCAGCTAGAAGCGACAAAAGTTTGACTTAAAGTGACAAAAACGTAGCTAAAAGTTACAAGAGCGCGACTAAAAGTGACAAAAAAACGTGATTAAAACTGACAAAAACACGGCTAGAAGCAACACAAACGCAACTGAAACAGACTAGAACACGACTAAAACTGACAAAAACACGGCTAGAAGCGACAAAAGTTTGACTTAAAGTGACAAAAACACGACTAAAAGTGACAAGAGCGCGAATAACAGTGACAAAAACGTGACTAAAACTGACAAAAACACGGCTAGAAGTGAAAAAGGTTTGAATAAAAGTGACAAAAACGCGACTAAAAGTGACAAGAGCACGATTAAGAGTGACAGAAACTTTTAATCGGACAAAAACTGACAAAAATGTGACTAAAAATGACACAAATGCGACTAAAAGTGACACAAACATGATTAAAACAGACTAAAACACGACTAAAACTGACAAAAATGCAGCTAGAAGCGACAAAAGTTTGAATTAAAGTGACAAAAACACAACTAAAAGTGACAAGAGCGCGACTAACAGTGACAAAAACGTGACAAACTGACAAAAACACGGCTAGAAGTGAAAAAGGTTTGAATAAAAGTGACAAAAACGCGACTAAAAGTGACAAGAGCGCGATAAAAAGTGACAAAAAAGTGACAAAAATGCGGCTAAAACAGACAAAAACGCAACTAAAACTACAATAAAAGAGACAAAAAAAGCGACAAAGCGGTTCCAAAACTCGTGATTCTTCAGGTTTTTTTTGTCAGTTCTCCTGGCTGTGTTTAAAATGTGAACTTTGAACACAATCCCGTTATTAAAACATAAATCTCAAATCTAATCCTGGCCACACGTTTCCAGACGGTGCAGCTCTAGTGTACGGCAGCCATCTTTAACTGAAGCTCTTCTTTGTGAAGCTGGCCTCGTGACTCTGTACATCCAGAATGCCTTCCACGTTCGAGCCGTTCCTCCGACGCTCGGCCTTTAAAGTGCTTTTACAAAGTGTTGCAAAAATCCAGCTGAAGTAGCACGAGTGTCTTTCACGTGAGACGAAGACGGACCAGGCCTTTTCAAACACTGTGACCGGAGCCAAGAGCTTCTCTCTGACCCGACGATGAAACGAAACACAGAGGCGTTTGGAGTTTGTGAGACTCCACGGTTTAAAGGAGCTCCCTCAGTTTTTATCGTTCTTTGCAAAAGTCAAATGGATTTCTAGAAGAGTTCAAATGTCTCGATTTTACAATATTAATCTGAATTTCAGACGTTTCGACTCGTTAAAGTCTATATGACAGGGTTAGACGAAGATTTTTCCCGTTTGTCCCCAGTTTGACAGTTTTTGTGAAGTTTAAATTACTTCCTGGTTGAACATGAGCAGCAAATGTGACACAGTTAGAGGTGATTCTACAGCTGTTACCGTAGCAACCAGTTGAAAACAAGAGCCAAAATTCATATAAATGACACAACAGTTGTGACTTTACAAATTATACACCATTTAACACCTTTTAAAACATATTAACGCCTTTATTTTGTAAAATCACCATTTAAACTGTTGAGTGTTAACTGTCTATTTCAACTGTGCGTCGCTTTTTGATGACATCACAGAGGGATTCCATTTTTAGAACTCAGCTCTACTTCCTGTAATTACTTTTCTAATTTTCTTCACAAACTGCAACTTCTCAGATGTAAATTATGATCAATATTTAACACAGATGCCCACTAAACTAAGACATGATTAAAGAAAAATGAGAACCTGTCATATGGACTTTAAGGTTATTGGAGACTATTTATTTGGTGGAATTAGATTATTTTAACTGTGCTTGAGCTGGTCCTGAGCTGGTTCTGTCTTTAAGTGATTAAATCGCGACAAACGTGACTAAAAGTGACTAAAAGTGACACAAACGCGTCACAAACGCAACTAAAACGGACAAAAACACGACTAGACGTGTCAAAAACGCTGCTAAAACACGACTAAAACTGACAAAGACGTGACAGAAAATGGTCTAAGTGACAACAAATACACAATAACCACAATAAAAGTGACAACAAATAAGGGACAAAGTCGTTCTGAAACACCTGAATCTTTAGCTTTTTTTGTGAATTCTCCAGATTAACTTGAGAGTTTCTTCTAATAAGACGGTTGTAAAAAAGCTGTAATACCTTCATATGGACTTTCAGCATTTAATGACGGTTAAACATGAACTCCAGTTTAAATCTTTCCAGAGTTGAATGACCCACACACGATGACCCTGGATTAGTCCTGACTCAGTCCTGGTTCAGTTCTCCTGGTTTTTGGAGCCACAAGGACAGAAAACTAGACTCTGTTTTGGACGTGGAGCTCCGAGGACACAGAGGAAGTCTTTGAGTCGTCCTTGAATCGTCCTGAGCTGGTCCCGTCCAGAGACTTATTGATTCAGAGACAGATCCTCTTTCACGATATGCAACACAAACGCTCTGCTTCCTGCACACGGACCAACGTTTAAAGCGCCGCCTCGGGCTTCTGCGAACTGTTTGTACACGACAAGAACGACTCCGATGTAAATACGGGACATTTCAGACCAGCGCACTGACCACAAATCCTGTCCAAGGAGTCTGTTTCTGTCCAAATTCTCGCCGTTAACCTTTTTATTATCACTAGAATTTGTCTTTTTTGTTTACTTTGAAATAATTTGCACATCATTTATGCATTTATCACATAGGTCTGGGTGATACGGTGATAAAAATGGAATTGTGAGCTCGTCCCTGTGACAATCTGCTGTTTTTGTGAAATCGTCGTAAATGTTGTGTCTTTAATGCAGCTGTCTGTTCAAACACACTTTTTCTCCTGATGTTTAGCCTCTGAGCAGATGACTTTATTTACCTCTTAAAGGCCAGAGCTGCACAATTAAACCAAATCTACACAAAATCACCATTTTAATGGATGCAATTAGCAAATTGTAAAGGCTGCAAGTGCAACAATTACTTCCACAAACAACAAAATGTGTTGCTTTGATTTGAATAAAAACTGCAAACACAGTAGTTTGTACAAACATGTTCTGAAACAAGCGACAAAAAACACACCTACAAGCAACAAACGTGACTCAATGCACCAAAATGTGACTAAAAGCAACAAAAACGTGACTAAAAACGACTAAAGGTGACAAAGACGTGTTTAAATATGACAAACACAACTGAATGTGACAAAAACATGACTAAAAGTGACAAAACGCAACTAAAAACGACAAAAAATGTGACCAAACATGACAAAGATGTGTTTAAATATCACAAACACAAACAAACATAACAAAACATGACTAAAAACGGCAAAAACGTGACTAAATATTATAAAAACTTATTCAAATGTGACAAACACAACTGAATTTCACAAAAACGTGACAAAAACGCAACAAAAAACGCCAAAGATGTGACTAAAAACGACAAAACGCGACTAAAAGCGACAAAGGCGTTTTTAAATATGACAAACACAACTGACTTTGACAAAAACGTGACAAAAAACAACAAAGATGCGACTAAAAGTGACAAAACGCGACTAAAAGTGACAAAAACGTGACTAGAAGTGACAAAAACGCAACTAAACATGACAAAGATGCGTTTAAATGTGTCACAACTGAACGCGACAAAAGTGTGACAAAAACACAACTAAAAGAGACAAAAACGTGACTAAAGTGACAAACGCGCAACTAAAAGTGAGAAAGATGCGTTTAAATGTGACAAACACAACTGAACGTGACAAAAGCGTGACTAGAAGTGACAAAACGTGACTAAAGTGACAAACGCGACTAAAAGTGACAAAAACGCGACTAAAGTGACAAAAAAACGTGACTAAAGGTGACAAAAACACAACTAAAAACAACAAAACGCAACTACAAGTGACAAAAACACAACTAAAACTGACAAATCGCAACTTAAAGTGACAAAAACGCAATTAAAAGTGACAAAAACGCGACTAAATATGACAAAGATGCGTTTCAATGTGACAAACACAACTGAATGTGACAAAAACGTGACATAAATGCGACTAAAAACGACAAAACGCAACTAAAAGTGACAAAACGCGACTAAAACTGACAAAAACGTGACTAAAAGTGACATAAATGCGACTAAACATGACAAAGATGCGTTTAAATGTGACAAACATAACTGAACGTGACAAAAGCGTGACAAAAACGTGACTAAAAGTGACAAAAACACGACTAGAAGTGACAAAAACACAGCTAAAAGTGACAAAAACGCAACTAAACATGACAAAGATGCGTTTAAATGTGACAAACACAACTGAACGTGAAAAAAACACAACTAAAAACAACAAAATTGTGTTTAAAATGTGAATTTGAACAGAATCCTAAAGCATACATACAAATCTAATCACAATGGCTCTGGTCAGAAAAACCACAATTAGATATTTGTCCTAAATGGTGCAGCTCCTTTAAAAACAATAGAAAAACACAAAGTGAACATGAATTGAGATCAAATCAAATCATGATCTGCCCCAAGAAAACCGTGATCATTCTTTTTCCCACATCACCCAGACCTATTACACATGACACGGAGCATATTTAACATAAACTCGTGGATTCTAACGTCGTTTTCATTTCAAAAGCTGCTAAATGCCTTTCCCTTGTGTTTTATTTTGTCCTGCACAAGGGATTATTTCAGTTTATCTGTTTTCCTGATCAAATCCATAAACACTACACTGTAAATGTATCTAACAAAGGCCTTAATTACGATGAAATGTTGTAATATTACACCTGTTTATTGTTTTTGACATCTTAAAGCTCGTGTATCGTGCGATCTTGTGCTTTTAACACCGTTTCCTCCGCAGTCGTGTCATTTTTTCTCGTTTCTGCCGGTTTTACGACACTAAAGCCTGAGCCTCCCGTGATACAGGACCTTTAAGATGCTTCTGTGATTGTAAGTCGTTTTGTTGTACATTTGCCTTTTTTAAGTGACTGTGTTGTTAAAGATAAACTTGAGAAAAACTGGACGAGCCGCGTTTGTTTTTGTCTGATCTGTGTCCGGGTTTAGGAGCAAACGCACACGAGTAAGAGCTCTGTGGCTTTAAAATAATAAATCAAAAGTAAACTTAGTCCAGCGATTATTCCTTTGATGAATCGATTAGTAGTTTAGAGCAGTGTTTTTCAACCTCTTTTGATTGTGGCTCACTTTTATGGCACGGCACCTACTACGAAAACATGACCAAATCAGACCATTTAGTTAAAAAATATGGTTTAGAACAAGCCGGTTAACGTTTGTGCCGCTGTCTGGTTCTTTAAATTTGGTAATAGTGATGGTTTTGTGTTATTTTTTAGTGCAGAAGTAGCACAGGACGCTCCAAAAATGTAAATTAGTCAATTCCATCCACATTTGTCAATCTGTGAACTCAATTGGACATTTTTTCAAGGCGCACTGGTGGTCCCGGCGCACAAAAAATTACAATGATGCAACTAAAAGTGACAAAACGCGACTGAAAGTGACAAAACGTGACCAAAAACCGCAAAAATGTGACTAAACATGACAAAGATGCGTTTAAATGTGAACTGAACGTGACAAAAGCGTGTCTAAAATGCGACTAAAAATCAATTACACAACTATAAGGGACAAAAACACAACTAAAAGTGACAAAACCTGACTACAAGTGACAAAAACGCGACTAAAAGTGACAAAAACGTGACTAGAAGTGACAAAAACACAACTAAAAGTGACAAAACGTGACTAAAAATGACAAAAACGCGACTAAAAGTGACAAAAACACAACTAAAAGTGACAAAACGTGACTAAAAGTGACAAAACACAACTAAAAGTGACAAAAACACAACTAAAAGTGACAAAATACAACTAAAAGTGACAAAAACGTGACTAAAAGTGACAAAACACAACTAAAAGTGACAAAAACGTGACTAAAAGTGACAAAACACAACTAAAAGTGACAAAACGTGACTACAAGTGACAAAAACGTGACTAGAAATGACAAAAACACAACTAAAAGTGACAAAAACGTGACTAACAGTGACAAAAACGTGAGTAACAGTGACAAAACAGAACTAAAAGTGACAAAAACGTGACTAAAATTGACAAAAACACAACTAAAAGTGACAAATACGCGACTAAAAGTGACAAAAACACAAGTAAAAGTGACAAAAACGTGACTAAAAGTGACAAAACACAACTAAAAGTGACAAAAACGTGACTAAAAGTGACAAAACACAACTAAAAGTGACAAAAACGCGACTAAAAGTGACAAAAACACAAGTAAAAGTGACAAAAACGTGACTACAAGTGACAAAAACACAAGTAAAAGTGACAAAAACGTGACTAAAAGTGACAAAAACACAACTATAAGTGACAAAACGTGACTAAAAATGACAAAAACGTGACTACAAGTGACAAAAACACAACTAAAACTGACAAAACGTGACTAAAAGTGACAAAAACACAACTAAAAGTGACAAAAACGTGACTAAAAGTGACAAAAACTGGTTGAAAATCAAGGAGCCTTGACTTTCATGTCATTTCAGTTTAAACATATTGACAGTTGTGGATGGAATTGACTCATTCATCATTTTGGAGTGTCCCTGAGCAACGTCTGCACCAAAAACAAACACAAAACCATCACTACTGACAAATGTAAAGAACCACAGTCATTATTTACTGTATTTTTTAAACCAAACGGTCTGGTTTGGTCATGTTTTAGTTGTAGTTGGTGCACCGTGGTGTCGTGTCAACCTGAAAAGTGTGCAGCTACTGAAAAAAGGTTGAAAAACACTGGTTTAGAGCACGAAGGACCCGTGAATATGAGAATTTGACTCAGTTTTCCCAGACGAGGCTGAAGTGAAAGTATTTGACGACGTCCTGGAGGTGAATATTTATAGAACAAGAATTTTAATCAAAAACACACATTGTACATGTGTCCTGTGTGTTTTTGTGTCATTCCTGCTCCGTCTGAGTCATAAAATTTCTTCTTCTGGACAAAGAATGTTAAGGAGTTTGTGTATAGAGCAGTTAACGGTTACTCAATTATTTAATTAGTTGGCGACCATTTCTAAAGTAGACAAGTTGTTTAGAGCATGAAAGACCCGTGAACATGAGAATTTGATGTAATTTTCCTCAGACGAGGCTGAAGTGAAGGCGTTTGACGACGTCCTGGAGGAGAATATTTATAGATGAACAAAGATTTTAATCAAAAACACACAACTGTGTCCTGAGTGTTTTTTTGTGTCATTCGTGCTCTGTCTGAGTCATAAAAGCTCTTCTTTCAGCTCACAGAATGTTATGGAATCCGTGTATTAACAAGTCAACAATTACTCAATTATTTAATTAGTTGTCAACCATTTCTATAATCGATTAGTGGTTTAGAGCACGAAGGACCCGTGAATATGAGAAGATTACTCAGTTTTCCCCAGACAAAGCTGAAGTGAAGGCGTTTGACGACGTCCTGGAGGAGAATATTTAAAGATGAACAAGGATTTTAATCAAAAACACACAATGTACATGTTTCCTGAGTGTTTTTTGTGTCATTCCTGCTCCGTCTGAGTCATAAAACCTCTTCTTTCAGCTCACAGATTGTTATGGAGTTTGTGCATTAACAAGTCAACAATTACTCGATTATTCAATTAGTTGGCAACCATTTTTATAATTGATTAGTTGTTTTGAGCGCAAAAAAAAACCTTGAATATGAGAATTTAACCAAATTTTCCCCAGACAAAGCTGAAGTGAAGGCGTTTGACGACGTCCTGGAGGAGAATATTTAAAGATTTAATCAAAAAACACACATTTAACATGTTTCCTGTGTGTTTTATGTGTCATTCCTGCTCCGTCTGAGTCACAAAACCTCTTTTTTCAGCACAAAGAATGTTTTGGAGCCTGTGTATGGACCAGTTAATAATTACTCGATTATTTAATTAGTTGCAAACCATTTCTATAATCGATTAGTTGTTTAGAGCTCAAAAAAAACCTTGAACATGAGAATTTTACTCTGTTTTCCTCAGACGAGGCTGAAGTGAAGGCGTTTGACGACGTCCTGGTGGAGAATATTTAAAGATGAAGAAGGATTTTAATCAAAAACACACATTGTACATGTTTCCTGAGTGTTTTTCTGTGATTCCTGCTCCGTCTGAGTCATAAACCTCTTCTTTCAGCACCATTTCCATAATCGATTAGTTGTGATTAATTGATTAACTTGTTGCAGCCCTACTCTTTACAGATTCTCGGTTCTTTTTCTCTTCGTCCTCTCTGTTCTTTTTCTCTTTGCTCTCTCAGTTCTTTTTCTCTTCGTCCTCTCTGTTCTTTTTCTCTTTGCTCTCTCAGTTCTTTTTCTCTTCGTCCTCTCTGTTCTTTTTCTCTTTGCTCTCTCAGTTCTTTTTCTCTTCGTCCTCTCTGTTCTTTTTCTCTTTGCTCTCTCAGTTCTTTTTCTCTTCGTCCTCTCTGTTCTTTTTCTCTTTGCTCTCTCAGTTCTTTTTCTCTTCGTCCTCTCTGTTCTGTTCTGACCTCTGATCCTTCTCGACTCTCCTCCCGTCCACATTCCTGCTCTTCGTCTCCTCCTCGTTGGCTCGGATTGAACTCCCAAACCACCAAAGGCTTTTAACACTCGCGGGGCATGAACCTGAAACATGTTACAGTCATTACGACGTTTTGGCAATTAGAAAAACGCCTCGTCGTCAAAATCACGTCCTCCAAAAGTGAGTGGGCCGGAGCGGGACAGCGGGCTTCTGGGACGGGAACGGCTTTTACAGGAAAGTGCGGTTTGGATCTGAACGACGTGGAGCCTCCAGACGAGCGTTTGATCGAAAGTGAAGCGTTTGGGAATCATTTTAGAAGGACAAAAAAGAGAAACTGTGAGGCTGGAGTCAAATCTGTGTCAGAGTCAGAGTCTGGAAGTGTTTAGTATCAATCATCTTCAGGCTTAAAGGGCGTATGACAGGTTTTTAGGATGTTTAATTTTAACTTTATTCAGTGTATTAATACCTCTTGTAAATATAAATTGTAGTTTTACACCAATCAAGTCGTTATTTGTGGAGAAAAGTCGAAACATCTGTAGCAAATTACAGGAAGTAAACACATTGATGACATCACACTGGGGGGGTCAAAGGTTACGCATAATTTACACAAAATAAACTACCTTTTTGACATTTTAAACATTGATTCAACAAAATAAAGGTGTTCACATGTGTTTCTCTTTGTAAAATTAACAAAATCTGTGACATTAGATGAGTTTTGGCCCAGTGTACAGTGTGGTTGCTATGGTCATTTCCTAGTGTGACGTCATACTTTACAACCAGGAAGTAAAATAAAAAACCTAAAAGAACAGCTAAACTGCGAAAACGTGTAAAGGTTTTAACGTTGACTAAAATGATTCCGTTTAAGATTTCGCTAAACATTTTGTCTATTTGTCCCAGTTTTTCAGTTTATGATGTCACTTCCTGTTGAGCACGGCACAAATATGACACGGTCAGAGGTGATTCCACAACTGTTACCATAGCAACCAGACTGTAAACAAGGGCCACAGCCACACACATCACACAATAGTTATGATTTGACAAATAATAATCCCTGATGACACCAATTTGACAAATTTCTGTCGCCTTTGTTGCGTTTTTGTCACTTTTAGTTGAGTTTTTGTTGCGTTTAGTTGTGTTTTTGTCTCTTTAAGTCAAGTTTTTGTCTCTTTTATTCAAGTTTCTGTCGCTTTGAGTTGCGTTTTAGTCATGTTTTAGTCATGTTTTTGGTTGCTTTTTGTTTGTGTAAAGTTTATAATGTAATTTCCTGTTGAACATGACTCAAATATGACACAGTTAGAGGTGATTCCACAACTGTTACCATAGCAACCAGACTGTAAACAAGGGCCAACATCCACATACATCACACAATAGTTATGATTTGACAAATAATAATCCCTGATGACACCAATTTGACAAATTTCTGTCGCCTTTGTTGCGTTTTTGTCACTTTTAGTTGAGTTTTTGTTGCGTTTAGTTGTGTTTTTGTCTCTTTAAGTCAAGTTTTTATCTCTTTTATTCAAGTTTCTGTCACTTTGAGTTGCGTCTTTGTCCGTTTTAGTCACGTTTTCGGTCGCTTTTTGATTATAGTTTATAAAGTCACTTCCTGTTGAACATGACACAAATATGACACAGTTAGAGGTCATTCCACAACGGTTACCATAGCAACCAGACTGTAAACAAGAACCAACATCCACATACATCACACGATAGTCAGAACTGTATGGAAGACAATTAGTTCCATTAGATTTATAATTTTAAACCCTGTAAGGTAATAAAGGTAATAGTTATAACTATGCACTACTCATTTGCACATTGCACTATCTGCCAACTGTACATTCTGTATATAGTCTATCTTAGTCTATTTTATTCTTAATTTTATGCATGCCTTTTTATATATTTTTTATATTTTATCCTTTGCTTTATGTTGCACCTACGCCGAAGCAAGTTCCTACATTTGTGAATTTCACTGACAATGGCAATAAACAATTTCTGATTCTGATTCTGATTCTGAAGTGCCACAAATAAAAGCACATTATTGCTCAGGCTCCGGTGTTTGTTTGTGTTTGTTCACTCTCTGCTCAGCCTCGTACAGTTGCTTTCATGCTCAGTGTTTCATTCCCTAATTTGCTCAAAAGTCAAAGGTTTCATTCATTGGCCCAATACCCTCCTTATGACCTGCATACATTTTATCATATAATACCACTCTCTGTCTCTGTCCTCTTAGTTTGGCTGCAGCCCACTATAAGTAAAACACTTGGTTTATTTTTGCTCTTTACAGTCCCGAGACTGCTGTGCTTTCGGCCCGTGGAGTGCACACCTGAACACCCTGAACTCAGTGCCACTTTATGAAACGCATGAAACCTTTGATTTTCTGTAGGACTCCAGCTCTGAATGTGGACAGGAGCAGGACAGACGTGCAGACGGGGGTCACTCGTGCAGGGGTCTCCTGGACATGATGCAGCTCCACCTGGACCTCCTCCACCTCCGTCTGGTGCACCTCCCTCAGCTGCAAACTGAGGCCCACAGACATTGAGAATAAACCCTGTAGACGGGTCCCTGACGGTCAGCGGCTGTGCACATGTGGAGCTCTACATTCTGGATGAAGGCATGCTGCACACTCTCTGGGTGATACTGAGCCGCTGTGTGGAACATCAGGAACAAGTGCCAGACCCAGTTGGAGTTCATGTTGGCGATAAAGAAGCACCGTTCAGACCGTTGGATACTTCTCCGCCTCCATATCTTGATGCTACACAAAACACACATCAGTGTAAAAAATATGTAGTAAGTAATGCACTCCAAAATATTGAAACTATGTTTACTTTGTATCTAAAACCTCCAGCCTTCCTCCTCAGCCTGAGGCTGAGCTCCTGACACCAGGAAGTCCTCCCTATGGGAAAAAGTCAAATGAGTTTGTGCCATCACCGTTCATAAGAGTTTAATCTGTCCACACACTGCACTTTACACATCAGAGTGTCCCGCACTGACCCAACGAGGCAGATGTGTCGATCCAACAAACCTGCAGAGGCCACAGGAGGAGCTTTAGGTGCAGATGTGACGGACCATCAGGAGCGACTTTCATGGTATCTGTACACGATGAAGCCATTGTTCTTCTGTAAATGACACAGAGTAAGAGCCAGTTATTTATATGAGACATTTTCAACATTCAACCTACTTTGTCAGTTACACTAAGCACTTTACACCTTTATTATTTATGTGACATTATGTGGGTAAAGTTGTGAATTTGTCTCTCTTATAGCTTTTCGAGCTAACGCGGTTACTTTGACATTATGTAAAATGCATTGTGTGAATGAGTCCATGTATCATCATCATAATCATAATAATAATAATCATCATCTAACGAGGGAGTTATTTACATGTGCAGCAAATAAACAAAATGCATTATGTGTCGTCAATTTATTTTATTCACCAAACTGCATTGATTCTGATTACAAAAGCCAAAAAACACATTCACGGCTCGTTTAGATTTCCATGAGACAGACTTAGTGAGACATCTTGCTATTCATTTTGTACCTTCTGTCTTACTTTTCATCAAAAACAAAACCACCTGAGGGTCTCGTTTTATCTCCAGCTCAGCTCTGAGGTCTCCATTTATCAAATGCGGCTCCAGTGTTGACTCTTGTCCTGTTTCTTCGCCGGTCGGACCCTGTTTTGGCCTTTTTGGTCGAACTGGATAAAACTTTTCTTTTCTTGACCTTCTGAGTCTCTGGTGAGACTCCGCACAGGTTCATTTGATTGTTCGGGCTCCAGAGGCGACTGTGGTGAAAGGTGAAATGATCATTCTGCTCATCAGGCAATTTAGTATATATATTAGTTTATATATTAGACAGTAGAGTATGGTATCAAAATATAGTTTATTTGACCATTTTAACTTGTGCAAAGCACCTTTAAAAACTAAATAAGAATCTAAAGTCTCTTCAGTAAATCTTTTTGTAACGAATATTTGTACAAAATGAACCAAGAAATTCAAACCTAGTTCAGTCCATTTTTCAGGTGTCCCAGATGTGATAAACATCTGAGGAATAAACATGATAAACATGATAAAAAACGAATATAATATAATATAATATAATATAATATAATATAATATAATATAATATAATATATATAAATATATAATATAATATAATATAATAAATATAATATATGTGTTTTTTTCTTAAATTTATGTGAATAAACTACAGGAGAATTTTCCAAATGATACCTTTAAATTTAATATTTTTCCTATTTACCTGCAGCATCTTGCCTTAATTTGACCTCCGTTTTAGAACGTAAATGTTTTTGTTTAAAAACGCTTTTACTTTAAATCCTTGATGACATTTACCTGCTAAAAGTAGGTTTTGGGCGCTCATTCCTGCTTTCATCCTGCAGAGAGCTCCACGAAGCCTCTTTTACGAGCCTCCAGCGTCTGTTCACATCTGAGGAAGAAAAGTCAGACGTCACAGACAGAAGCAGCATCCATTCCTCTCTCCACAACACTACACAAGCTAACGGCTAACTGCTAACGGGCTAACAGGCTAGCGGGCTACATGCTCCGCCCTCGGCTTTCTCCTGACACACGTCTCCATCAAACTTCTCCTCTGTGGAAAACGTCGCGCAAACCCACATCGGCGTCTGAAACATCGCTGGAAAACCCCGTTTATTCCCGCCCTCGGAGCCTCTTTTTGCGGGTCGCGGGAGGCTAATTTGCCAGTTAGCCTAGCTTAGCCTAGCCGCTAACAGTGGGCAGCAGCAGCAGCAGCAGCAGCTATGGATGAACTGGTTGTGGAAGTGCGAGGGACGAGCGGAGCGTTTTATAAGGTACGTTTCATGCTTTTTATAAAGTTTAACTCCTTCTAAATGCAGATTATGTTCTCATTTGCATGCAGTAATCACGGAAATATGCAAATGTGTCGTTGTAATGTGCATTTGGGTTGATTTGGGCCTCAGTGCTGCACATTCACAAGCGATAAAACATGAAAACAAACGCATTTATCATGATGGTACTGCATTACAATTATGTCTTTATTAGTAAGTGACTTTAAAGGCTAATAATAAGTAAGAAAACTTTGCATTTGTAGGCGTAATGTTTGTGAAATGGGCGTGTGTCGTTTGTGCAGGAGGTTAAAGTAAATGGAAGTGCATCTTATTGTCCAAACGTAAACTTGCATTGAAATGAATTGACTTTTCTTTTGCCATTTGCTGTTTAAATGTTGTATGTAACGTGATTTGTCTTGAGCGTGTCTTCTGATTTTGTTTGTGGTTAGTTTGTGGTGAGATGCAAAGATACAGTAAGTTTCTGTTTAGTAAAAATGCAGATGGGCGTGTGCAGATTGGTAATGAAAGTAATTGTTTCATTGTAAGGTGAAGGTTTATTACATTGAGTCACGATAACAAAGTTTGACCTGTGATACATCGCTACAGAAAACAATAGTGGAACTACTTTATGCCACTAACAATTAATTGATAATATATAAATCAAGATAATCCCAATAATCAATCGTTTGAATGCACAATCGTGTTATAAAACAGGAGCTGCAACAAATAAATAACAGAACAAACTATAATTCGCTTTGTAAGTTAATTATTCAATACCCTACAGCTCAAATCTTATTGTATTACAAAATCTAAATCTCCTTACTATTGCGAAGAAAATGTTCACATGATAAATACTGATCCAAAACATAGAGCCTATTGTTCCATCAGTCATTTACTTGATAAAGATGGTAATTATTGTGACAAGCCTAATTACAACAACATTTTGCAGTGATTAAATGTTGTTTTTTGTGATGCTGGTAACAGGAATTCACCGATAACGATACAGTGAATTATCAAAATCAACCGGTCCCAGAGCAGGGATGGACAATTACATTTTTTTCTCTTAAAACACAGTTATTTTATTACCAAATGGACCACACTGTGTTGTGTTTAGAGCTGGGTAATACTGACAAAAATTGATATCTGTATTTTTATTTAACTTTCTTCAAAACGATATTAGGGCTGCAACTAACGATTATTGTGGTAATCAATTAGTCGAGTGATTATTCTTTCGATTAATCCATTAGTTGTTAAAAACGCAAAAGGCGGGTGAATGAGACTTTTACTATATTTTACCAAGATAAAGCTGAAGTGAAGCTGTTTGGGGGAATCTTTACAGACAATGGCTGTTTTCATCAAAAATATAAAATGTACACATTCCCCGTGTCATTTTGGTGTGATTCCTGCTCTACCTCAGTCATAAAACCTCTTCTTTAAGCACATGGCATGTTTTGGAGTCTGTATATAAACCATTTAACTATAATTCAATTACTTACTTACTTGACAACAATTTCTATAATAGATTAGTTGTGATTAATCGATTAACTCACAGCCCTGAACGAAGACAATAAGCCAATCCAACAGAAATGTGTTTAAACATGTCTTTAGACGTATTTGTGATGTTTAATTATCGGACAAATGTGAACTTTCTGTACAATTAATCACGAAAGTGCAGGAATAGTACTGTATAACCTTATTAGGGCTGCAACTAACGACTATTTTGGTAATAGATGAGCGCAAAAGACGCTTGAATATGAGAATTTTACTCAGTTTTCCCAGACGAAGCTGAAGTGAAGGTGTTCGACGACGTCCTGTTGGAGAATATTTAAAGATGAAGAAGGATTTTAATCAAAAACACACAATTAACATGTTTCCTGTGAGTCATAAAACCTCTTTTTTCAGCACAAAGAATGTTTTGGAGTATTTGTATCGAGCACTTAACGATTACTCGATTATAGAAATGATTGTCAACTAATTAAATAATCAATTAGTTGCGATGAATCAATTCACTTGTTGCAGCCCTAAACCTTAAAATTTACAACATACGTCTCCAACAAAAAATAATCAGCTCTTATTATAGCTTTTTTTTTAAACTATAAATGACAAACATGAGATTAAAATTTTACAAATCTTCAAAACAGCAATATTATCTATAATTCAATAAATTGCTATGTAATTTTTCCACTAACCACAGAAAAGCCGTGTATAAATAAAAATTCGAAAAGTTGTTCTGGACCAACGTCAGTCGGTAAATCATCTTATTTTGTCGTTTTCCCCAGACGTGGGGTCAAGTACAGGGGGCGCTCTGGGACAATTATCCTTTTGATCAATTCCTTCGAACATCGTTTAGTTACTCTGCGTTTTTATTATTGACCAATGGCTGTTTGATTGTTGTGATTTTTGGCGTTACAAAAACAAACTGAATTGATAAATGTTTGTGACTCAATTATGGGCAGAACCAGTGTCTTTGACCCGATGTGTGAGTCTGAGATGTCTCTGGATCAGCGCCGATTCATCGCTGAGAATCACAGGGTCTGCAGTTATTATTAGGATGGTACAGTTGTAGTTGTGGCTTGTTTTTATTTTTGAACGTATTCTCTCAGAAAATGGAATCGTGGAATGGAATCTGCTTTTTTTGTGAAATCGTCGTATTGTGATTCATTGTTTTTATGTCTTTAATGCAGCTGTCTGTTCAAACACACTTTTTCTCCTGTTGTTTAGCCTCTGAGCAGATGACTTTATTTACCTCTTAAACGCTAGAGCTGCACAACTAAACCAAATCGACAAAAAAAGCAAAAAAACGCGCTACCAAAAGTGATAAAAATGCGCTCAAAAGCAACCGAAACATGCCCGCAAACAAGAAACACATCTCAAGAGCGACAAACGTGAAAAAATAAATGACAAAGACTCATTTAAATATGACAAACACAACTGAATGTGACAAAAACTAAAAAGCAACAAAACAGAATCCTATTATTCAAACCTAAATCGCAAATCTAATCACAGTCACACTGGTCAGAAAAATCACAATTAGATATTTTTCCTAAATGGTGCAGCTCTGTTAAAGACAATAGAAAAATACAGAGTGAACATGAATCGTTCAATCAATAATCAATAAAAGAAAATTAGGACTAACTCAAGAGAAAAAAGGTTGGGAACCACTAGGTCTGGCTGATACGGTGATTAAAAATCGAATCGTGAGCTCGTCCAGGTGACAATCTGCTATTTTTATGACATCGTCGTGTCATGATTCACAGTTTGTGTCTTTAATGCAGCTGTCTGTTCAAACACACTTTTTCTCCTGATGTTTAGCCTCTGAAGCCTCTGAGCAGATGACTTTATTTACCTCTTAAAGGCCAGAGCTGCACGATTAAACCAAATTCACACAAAATCGCAAATTTCTTCCACAAACAACAAAATGTCAAACGTTCTGGAACAAGCGACAAAACAAAAAGTGATTAAAAACACACTCAAAAGCGACAAAAACACACCCACAAACAACGAACGCAACTCAATACATCAAAACGTGACTAAAAGCGACAAAGATGCGACTAAACGTGACAAAGACGCGTTGAAATATGACAAACACAACTGAACCTGACAAAAACACGACTAAAAGCGACAATATTATGTTTAAAATGTGAATTTGAGATAAATTCTATTAGTAAAACATAAATTGCAAATCTAATCTTGGTCAGAAAAATTACAGTTAGACATTTTTCCTGAATCGTGCAGCTCTATTAAAGACAAAAGACAAATACGAAATGAACATGAATCGTGATAAAATCTAAATCATGATCTGGCCCCAAGGAAATCGTGATAAAATGTTTTGCCGTATCACCCAGCTCTACTATAACATATAAATGCACTGTTTCCTGGTACTTTTCTGTAGACATTGTTATTTTTTGCGTGAACTCCAGTGCAGTTGTGTGTATTTGGTGTAGTTTGGGTCAGATACAGAGATACTTCATAGTTTAGCCTTGACACGCCCCCTTTTAGTTGATTAATCGACGACAGCACTAACGATTTGTCAAATCATAACTATCGTGTGATGTGTGTGGATGTTGGCCCTTGTTTACAGTCTGGTTGCTACGGTAACAGTTGTAGAATTACCTCTAACTGTGTCAGATTTGTGTCACGTTCAACAGGAAATTACATTATAAACGTTACGCAAACAAAAAGTGACCAAAAACATGACTAAAACGGACAAAAACGCAACTAAAAGCGACAGAAACTTGAATAAAAGAGACAAAAACTTGACTTAAAGAGACAAAAACACAACTAAACGCAACAAAAACGCAACTAAAAGTGACAAAAACGCAACAAAGGCGACAGAAATTTGTCAAGTTGGTGTCATCAGGGATTATTATTTGTCAAATCATAACTATTGTGTAATGCATTTGGATGTTAGTCCTTGTTTACAGTCTGGTTGCTATGGTAACAGTTGTAGAATTACCTCTAACTGTGTCAGATTTGTCATGTTCAACAGGAAATTACATTATAAACTTTACACAAACGGACAAACAAAAAGCGACCAAAAACATGACTAAAACGGACAAAAACGCAACTAAAAGCGACAGAAACTTGAATAAAAGATAAAAAACTTGACTTAAAGACACAAAAACGCAACTAAAAGTGACAAAAACGCAACAAAGGCAACAGAAATTTGTCAAATTGGTGTCATCAGGGATTATTATTTGTCAAATCATAACTGTCGTGTGATGTGTGTGGATGTTGGCCCTTGTTTACAGTCTGGTTGCTATGGTAACAGTTGTGGAATCACCTCTAACTGTGTCATATTTGTGTCATGTTCAACAGGAAATTACATTATAAACTTTACACAAACAAAAAGCGACCAAAAACATGACTAAAACGGACAAAGACGCAACTAAAAGCAACAGAAACTTGAATAAAAGAGATAAAAACTTGACTTAAAGAGACAAAACACAACTAAACGCAACAAAAACTCAACTAAAAGTGACAAAAACGCAACAAAGGCAACAGAAATTTGTCAAATTAGTGTCATCAGGGATTATTATTTGTCAAATCATAACTATTGTGTAATGCATTTGGATGTTGGTCCTTGTTTACAGTCTGGTTGCTATGGTAACAGTTGTGGAATTACACCTAACTGTGTCAGATTTGAGTCATGTTCAACAGGAAATTACATTATAAACTTTACACAAACAAAAAGTGACCAAAAACATGACTAAAACGGACAAAAACGCAACTAAAAACGACAGAAACTTGAATAAAAGAGACAAAAACTTGAATAAAAGAGACAAAAACGCAACTAAACGCAACAAAAACGCAACTAAAAGTGACAAAAACGCAACAAAGGCGACAGAAATTTGTCAAATTGGTGTCATCAGGGATTATTATTTGTCAAATCATATCTATTGTGTGATGTGTGTGGCTGTGGCCCTTGTTTACAGTCTGGTTGCTATGGTAACAGTTGTAGAATTACCTCTAACTGTGTCAAATTTGTGTCGTGTTCAACAGGAAATTACATTATAAACTTTACAAACTGTCAAACTGAGATAAATGGGTAAAATGTTTGTCAAATCTGAAATAGAATCATGTTCAGTACGTTTTAGTGAAAATACAAACTGTTTTTCATCTGAAATCCATCAAACACGTCCCAATAATCGTAAAACGGATGTTATACAAATCGTTACATCCCAGATAAGTTAAAATGCGCCCCAGTTTCTTTAAATCAGATGGTTTTCTCTGTGGCTCGTGTCCTCGTGTTTTCCTTCTGGGCAGAGCGTGTCCTACTTGTAAACACTGACACATTTTCACAGACACTCGGCCCACAGGAGGAGCACAGATGCCCTCCCGTCCTGCTGTAGCTCTGTGTCAGAAGCCCTTCAAACACACTTTTTCTCCTGCTGTTTAGCCTCTGATTGTGATCGATCTCATCGCGATTTAGGGAAAAAATCAAATTGTGATTTTAAACACAATGTTGTCACTTTACGTCGCATTTTTGTCACGTTCGGTTGTGTTTTTCATGTTTAAACAACGTTTTTGTTGCTTTGAGTTGCGTTTTATTGCTTTAAGACGGGTTTTTGTCACTTTTAGTCAATTTTTTTTCTTTTAGTCATGTTTTTGTCGCTTTAAGTCAATTTTTTTGTTTTGTTTTTGTCACTTTCAGTCAGGTTTTTGACAGGTTTTTGTCACTTTAAATATTTTTTTTTTCTTGTCATGTTTTTGTTGCTTTTAGTCAGGTTTTGATGGGTTTTTGCCACTTTAAGTCAATTTTTTTTTCTTATAGTTATGTTTTTGGCGCTTAAAGTCGGGGTTTTGTCGTGTTTGTCATGTTTATACAACGTCTTTGTCGCTTTGAGTCATGTTTTTATTGCTTTAAGACAGGTTTTTGTCGCTATAAGTCAATGTTTTTTCTTTTAGTCATGTTTTTGTCGCTTTAAGACAGGTTTTTGTCGCTATAAGTAAATTTTCTTTTCTTATAGTTATGTTTTTGTCGCTTTCAGTCAGGTTTTGACAGGTTTTTGTCGCTTTAAATCAATTTTTTTTTCTTTTAGTCATGTTTTTGTTGCATTTAGTCAGGTTTTTGATGGGTTTTTGTCGCTATAAGTCAATTTTTTTCTTATAGTTATGTTTTTGTCGCTTAAAGTCGGGGTTTTGTCGTGTTTTTGTCACTTTAAGTCATGTTTTTGTTGGTTTTAGTTGCGTTTTGGTGCATCGTGTCGCATTTTTGTCACTCTTGAACGCATTTTTAACTCTTTGGTCGCGCTTTTGTTTTTGCGCTTGTTTCAGAACACGTTTGTACAAATCCAAACCACAGTGTACAGCGTGATTTGCTAATTGCACCCATTAAAATTGTGTTTTCGTGTGGATTTGGTTTAATTGTGCTGCTCGCTGGTGGACGCTGGATTTTTTTATAAATCGTGTCCTTTTCATCCACATCTGATAAAAGGAAAATATCAGCTGCTGGACGTGTTAAATATGAAAAATAAAGCTGTGACCCACTTATTTTCAGTCAAATCAAACATTCTGGGACGAATTAGAGTCAGTTTTTACGCCAAAAGCACACATTTTAAAATTACACTAAAATTCAAAAACATTTAATAGAACGTTTATCTGGATTCCACCTGGACTTTTTTACTTTAAGTCCCTAAAACATTTTTTTTTGTTAAATTAGCTTTAGCTTTGAAAGAGGAATTGTCAAAACCAACAAAAGCCAAAACTAGTGTCAATCAGACAAACTCTACAGACACAGCTTCACTTCTTCATGGATTTAAGAAAATGTAGTCGGACTTTAAAGTCTGATGTTCCTGTGGGCGGAGCTTGTTTCAGTGGAATCAGAGTAAATCAGACACAAAACTCCAGAGTCTGATCTTCACAAAGAGTCAGACAATAGTTTGTGTCCAAAGGATCAGACACAGCTTCAGTTTGAGGCTCATTTTAGTCACACTTTTGAGGAAAAACAGGTCCGATTTAGACGGGGTTAAGAGGTAAATAAAGTCATCTGCTCAGAGGCTTCAGAGGCTAAACATCAGGAGAAAAAGTGTGTTTGAACAGACATCTGCATTAACGACACAAACAGTCAACCACGACACGACGATTTCACAAAAATAGCAGAAGTATTTTGATGGTTTCAGACGTTTTGAGTCACGTTTGTTGTTTTTAGTCGCGTGTTTGACGTTTCCAGTTGCATTTTTGTCACTTTTAGTCACGTTTTTGATGATTTCAGATGTTTTGGTGCATTGAGTCGCCGTGTTTTTGTCGCTTTTGGTTGCGCTTTTGTCACTTGTTTCAGAACATGTTTGTACAAATCCAAACTACATCGTGAGCAGTTTTTATTCAAATCAAAGCACAACACATTTTGTTGTTTGTCGAAGAAATCATTGCACTTCAAACATTGCAGTCTTTGCGATTTGCTAATTGCATCCATTAAAATTGCGATTTTGAGGTGTTTTTGTGTGGATTTGGTTTAATTGTGCAGCTCTGGCCTTTAAGAGGTAAATAAAGTCATCTGCTCAGAGGCTTCAGAGGCTAAACAACAGGAGAAAAAGAGTGTTTGAACAGACAGCTGCATTAAAGACACAAACAGTCAATCACCAGAACAACATTTGACAAAAAACAGCTCATGACTGCCGCACATCATAACAAAACATAAATAAATATAAAGAGAAGAGCAAATAATTACTGCAGTCCTCGTCTCCACAGCCGCTGTGTCCATGGAGCAGTTTTTACTTAATTTAACAATCGAATATTTATATTTTTAATCCCAGACAGACAGACGTTTGCATAGTTTAATGGTCTGTCATGTTTTATTCGCTTTTTGAATGTTATAAAGTTGTTCGGCTGCTCAATGGAACGGTTATGAGCCGGTAGTTTTGACAAGATAAGTATAAAGTATAAATGTCTTGTTTTGACGTTGATTATGGCATTAAAAATCTTGAAATGTGGCAGAAAAAGCATTTAATTTGAGCCGCTAAAACCCGCACAAACCCTGAACAATAAAAGGGGTCTAAACACAGACTCCAAAACTTTCTCTGACCTGACAGAAGAGGTTTATGACTCAAACAGAGCTACGGTAATTTCCTCGTGCGTCATCTTTTACAACCAGGAAGTAAAATTAAAAACCTGAAACAATAGCTAAACTGAGGTATCAGAAATTGAAATATAGTTGTCTTAACTTCATTTTAGTTAAATAAGTAGTTCAACCCGTCATAGGCCCTTTAAAACAGCCAAAGATTCTCGGACAAATGACGTCTAAAATCTGGAAATACGTCTGTGATTCAGGGAGTTCAGCAGGAAGTGTGTTTGACGCTCAAAGGGACGAGGATTTTCAAATAAACATTCCTCAAAACGGCGTGAATGAAGCTAAAGGTAACTCGTTCTGTGGAATAAGTGTTCCATTTTTAAAAAGATCTAAAACATTTAAATTGGATAAAAGTGAGGAAATGGAATCAAACAAACGGTAACTGTCTATAGGTTTGTGTTTGTGGGTCTTGTTTTATATTGAAACCATATTCTTGATTCTGTTCAGGGATTTTACCAGAATGTTTTATGTCTTAGGTTTATCTTTGTGAAAGGGGGGAGAGGGGTGGGTATTTTTTGTCGATGTTTGGCAAATTTAAAATACATCTGAAGAAGAATAACTTCACTTTTAAAGGTCAAAGGGAAGTTCATTTGTAGAGCACAATTCAAAGTGCTTTACAATAAAAGGGGAAAAAGAACATAAATAATCCACAAAAACGCTTCATCACTTTGAATATTTCTTGCCACTCAACCGTCGTCTGAAAACAATCAAATAAATGTCTGGATGTTATTAATTTGTTTTGTGAAATGTGTTTTGTTCTTCCAGGCTTTTGTGAAAGACGTCCAGGAAAGTTCAGTGACCGTCGCCTTCGAAAACAAGTGAGTGACGAGGTCCTCTTGTTCACGAATCGCGCGCAGGTTCGGTGGCCGTTGAGCCCTCTTTAAAGCTCCATTGCGTGTGTTTTCAGCTGGCAGCCGGAGCGACAGATCCCGTTCCACGACGTGCGGTTTCCTCCTCCGCCCGGGACGCTCAAAGAGATCAACGAGAGCGATGAGGTCGAGGTGAGAGGAGCTGATCTGTCTGGACCTATGGATCCTTCAGAGTACGGGGGTGTGGCTTTCAGTCCAGGGCGATTTTGATTCTGATTTTTGGGGTCCCGATTCGATTCAAAAATGATTCTCAATTAAATTCCAAAGCTTTTTTTTTTATCTGTCTTTATATTTAATAGTCTTTGTGACATATATATATTTTTATGATCCAAGTACTGTCCCCCTGCAGTTATTAAACTTATGTAGGACTATTTGCTAAAGTTAGCAATGATCAATATTTTATAATGAATTTATTTGCCGGTTAATGAAGAATGGGGTTCTGGCTCTTTAACTCTGAGCGCATTAGCTTTTCTCCGCCACTAACGATAACGACACGGCGCAAACCATGAGATTGAAAGTAGCAATTCTCTCCCGTTCGTCTCACCTCTGTCTCACCCTCTGTCTCACCCTCTGTCTCTCCTTCTGTCTCACCCTCTGGCTCACGGAGAAGACAGAAAATCCAGGGACAAGTTTTAAAGAAGTTGCAGCATAACACGTGTCATTACATGTGTTTAATACGACACACGGAGCTTCATCAGTTTCAAACGTGACAAACCGTGAATGTTGTGGAAACTCTGACGTCGATTTTTGACAACTTAGAATCGATTCAGAATCTTTAAGACGTAGAATCGCGATCCTTTTAAGAATCGATTTTTTTCAACACCCGTAATTCAGAGTGGTTTAATGTTCTTTAACTCTCAAAACAAGCCGTGTGTCCAGAGCTGCTCGATCATGGCAGAAATAGAATCACGACAATTACTTCTATGTTGTCAAAAGGAATCTGTAGAGAAAGTGTACACACATTTAACTCATTAAAAGGAAAAGTATTGTGCATTTTTCATATTATTAGCCTTTAAACTAGGGCTGCAACAAGTTAATCGATTAATCACTACTAATCGATTATAGAAATGGTTCGTTAACTGGTCTAAACACAGACTCCAAAACATTCTCTGAGCTTGAAAGAAGAGGTTTATGACTGAAACAGAGCAGGAATGACTCAAAAAACACACAGGAGACATGTACATTGATTAAAATACTTAATTATAAATATTCTCCACCAGGGTGTCGTCATATGCCGTCACCTCAGCTTTATTTGAATAAAATTGAGCAGAATTTTCATATTCAAAGGTCTTTCGCGTTCTTAACAACTAATGGATTAATCAAAAGAATAATCGCCAGACTAATCGAGCAGCCCTGCTTTAAACATGCTCTTGAGAACCTTAAATTTGCTTCTGATGTATTGAAACAAAAAAAAAGTTTATTATGAACAAAATGAAAGGATTTCTCAGCTGTGTGAATAACACAGAGTGCATCCAGCCAGCAGATGGCGCCTAGCTCACGACAATTAGCAGAGCAGCAGCAGTGATCGTGTTTAGAGGCAGAAATGCTCGAGTCTGTGATGATTTAAGGACTTAAAACGGCCAAAGATTCTCAGACAAATGACGTCTAAAATCTGGAAATACGTCTGTGATTCAGGGAGTTCAGCAGGAAGTGTGTTTGACGCTCAAAGGGACAAGGATTTTCTAAAAAACGTTCCTGAAAACGGCGTGAATGAAGCTAAATGTAACTCAGTCTGTGGTTCTGTGGAATAAGTGCTCCATTTTTAATTTTAAATTGGATAAGAGTGAGGGAAGTGAATCAAACAAACAGGAACTGTTGATCCTTTTGTTTGTGGGTCTTAGGTTTATCTATGTCAAAGGGTTGGTGTTTGGCAAATTTAAAATACATCTGAAGAAGAATAACTTAACGTTTAAAGTGCTTTACACAGAATAATGTTACAATAAAATCACACAAACCATTCATAAAAATACTTTAAAAGAAAAGAGTGTAGATAAAATCAGTCGTATTCTGTTTGTTTTTAAAGGTGTGTTTGTGTTTTTAAAAGTGTATCTGTGTTTTTAAAGGTGCATTTTGTGTTTTTAAATGTGTGTTTGTCTGTGTTTTTAAAGGTGTGTTTGTGTTTTTAAAAGTGTTTTGTCTGTGTTTGAGGTTTACTCGAGGGCAAACGACAAGGAGCCGTGCGGCTGGTGGCCCGCCAAGGTCCGAATGGTCAAAGGAGAGGTGAGTCCAGCAAACACTCACACAGAGCTTAGTTGCTGATTGATTGTGTTCTTGTATTGATCGTGCTCTTGTATGATTGATCGTGCCGTCGGCGTGTCTCTCCGTCATAACCCCGTGTCTCTCCGTCATAACCCCGCGTCTCTCCGTCATAACCCCGCGTCTCTCCGTCATAACCCCGCGTCTCTCCGTCATAACCCCGCGTCTCTCCGTCATAACCCCGTGTGTCTCTGTCATAACCCCGCGTCTCTCCGTCATAACCCCGTGTCTCTCCGTCATAACCCCGTGTCTCTCCGTCATAACCCCGTGTCTCTCCGTCATAACCCCGCGTCTCTCCGTCATAACCCCGCGTCTCTCCGTCATAACCCCGCGTCTCTCCGTCATAACCCCGTGTGTCTCTGTCATAACCCCGCGTCTCTCCGTCATAACCCCGTGTCTCTCCGTCATAACCCCGTGCGTCTCCGTCATAACCCCGTGTCTCTCCGTCATAACCCCGTGTCTCTCCGTCATAACCCCGTGTCTCTCCGTCATAACCCCGCGTCTCCGTCATAACCCCGTGTCTCTCCGTCATAACCCCGTGCGTCTCCGTCATAACCCCGTCATAACCCCGTGTCTCTCCGTCTTAACCCCGTGTCTCTCCGTCATAACCCCGTGTCTCTCCGTCATAACCCCGTGTCTCTCCGTCATAACTGTAGATGTTGTTCCCTGGAAGAAAACACTGGCGCAGATTCATTATTTTAGCTTTTATTAAAAGGTCCACTTACATGCAGAGGTCTGAGCACAGTACAGGAGAGTCTAAATTCATGTTTACATTGAGGCGTTATATACCGCTCCTTTACGCACATGTTACAACAGTCAAGTTTAAAATACTGTGTACGTGGCAGTCAAAATGAACCTCTGGTCCTTTTCTGTACTTTGAACGTCTGAAATGTAAGGCTAAACAAATAACATTGATACAGTGATATAGCCATTTCCCAGAATTCTGACAGACAGTACAGTCTGTGCATAATGCATACATGACCAGTCACTATATTTGAATCATTAAAGAGCATTAAAACAAAAGCCAGTACATACATAGAATAGAAACAGATCAAAATTATCCACATAACCCCGTGTCTCTCCGTCATAACCCCGTGTCTCTCCGTCATAACCCCGTGTCTCTCCGTCATAACCCCGTGTCTCTCCGTCATAACCCCGGCGCGTCTCCGCTATAACCCCCGCTATAACCCTGTCTCTCCGTCTTAACCCCGGTCTCTCCGCGCCATAACCCTGCGGTCTCTCCGCTATAACCCTGCGGTTCTCCGTCCATAACCCCGTGGTCTCTCCGTTTTAACCGTGTTCCTCCGTCATAACCCCCTGCGTTTCTCCGTCTATAACCCCGCGTCTCTCCGCTATAACCCCGCGTCTCCGGCTATAACCCCCGCGTCTCTCCGTCATAACCCCGCGTCTCTCCGTCATAACCCCGCTCTCCGCTATATAACCCCTGCTCTCCGCTATAACCCCAGATCTCTCTCCGCTATAACCCCGCTATAACCCCTGTCTCTCCGCTATAACCCCGTGGTTCTCCGCTATAACCCCTGTCTCTCCGCTATAACCCCCGTGCATCTCCGCTATATAACCCCGCATTCTCTTCTCCGCTATAACCCCCGCATTCTCTCCGTCATAACCCCTGTGTCTTTCGTTTTAACATAACCCGTGTCTCTCCGCTATAACCCCGCGTCTCTCCGCTATAATCTCCGTCATAACCCCGCGTGTTCCGCTATAACCCCGCGTCTCTCCGTCATAACCCCGCGTCTCTCCGCTATAACCCCGCGTTTCTCCGCTTTAACCCCGCGTTTCTCCGCTATAACCCCGCGTCTCTCCGTCGCTATAACCCCTCCGTTTTCCTATAACCTCGGTCTCCGCTATAACCCCGCGTTCTCCGCTATAACCCCGCGGCGTTTCTCCGCTATAACCCCGCGTGCTTCTCTCCGCTATATAACCCCGTTTTCTCCGCTATAACCCCTCGTTTTCCGCTCATAACCCTGCGTCTCTCCGTCGTCATAACCCCGCTCAGCGCATAACCCCGCTATTCCGTCGCATAACCCCGCGTCTCCGCTATAACCCCGCTTCCGTTTCCATAACCCCGCGTTTTCTCCGCTATAACCCCGCTGCTCTCCGCTATAACCCCGCGTCTCCGCGTCATAACCCCGTTTCTCCGCTATAACCCGCCTCTCCGGCTCGTGCAACCCCTGCGCGCTCTCAGTCATAACCCGTGTCTCTCCGGCTATAACTCCCGCTATAACCCCCGCTCCGTTTTAACCCTGTCTCCGCTATAACCCGTGTCTCTCCGTCATAACCCCGTCTCTCCGTCATAACCCCAGGTCTCTCCGGCTATAACCCCCCAGCGTCTCCGCTATAACCCCGCGTCTCTCCGTCTTAACCCCGCGTCTCTCCGTCTTAACCCCGCATCTCTCCGTCTTAACCCCGTGTCTCTCCTTCATAACCCCGCGTCTCTCCATCATAACCCCGTGTCTCTCCGTCATAACCCCGTGCGTCTCCGTCATAACCCCGTGTCTCTCCGTCATAACCCCGTGTCTCTCCGTCATAACCCCGTGTCTCTCCGTCATAACCCCGTGTCTCTCCGTCTTAACCCCGCGTCTCTCCGTCTTAACCCCGCGTCTCTCCGTCATAACCCTGTGCGTCTCCGTCATAACCCCGTGCGTTCTCTCCTCAGTTCTACGTGATCGAGTACGCCGCCTGCGATGCCACGCTCAACGAGATCGTGACGCTGGAGCGACTACGGCCCGTCAACCCCAACAAGGGAGCGTCCAAAGCCACGTTTGTGAAGATCCGCCTGGACGTGCCGGAGGACCTGCGGCAGATGTGAGGCGCCGGGCGGGAGGGAGGGCATCCGGTTTGACTCAGGGCCGGAAAGATTATTGTCACGATTTTCTTGCAGATCATGATTTGGATTTTATCTCGATTCATGTTCACTTTGTGTTTTTCTGTTGGCTTTAATAGAGCTGCACGGTTTAAGAAAAAAGCATCTAACAGATTTTTCCAGTGCCATTGGATTCTGTTCAGATTCACAATTTAAACACCATTTTGTCGTTTTTGTCACGTTCAGTTGTGTTTGTCAGATTTATTTTTTCTTTTCCGTTTTTAGTCTTTTTATTTTTTCGCTTTTAGTCATGTGTTGTTTTTTTTGCGCTTTAAGTCGCATGTTTTTTTTTGCTTTTAGTTGTTTTTTTTTGTTTTTTTTGTTTTCGCTTTTAGTCGTGTGTTTTTTTTTATTTTAGTTGTGTGTTTTTTTTATTTTAGTCGTGTGTTTTTTTTATTTTATTCGTGTGTGTTTTTCGCTTTTAGTCACATGTTTTTTATTCAGCTTTTAGTCTTTTTTTTTTGCTTTTAGTTGCGTGTTTTTATTTTAGTTGTGTGTTTTTTTTTGCTTTTAGTCGCATGGTTTTTTCCGCTTTTAGTCGTGTTTTTGTCACGTTTTTGTCACATTCAGTTTTGTGTCACATCTTTGTCGTTTTTAGTCGCGTTTTGCTGCATTGAGCCGCGTTTGTTGTTTGTTGGCGCGTGTTTGTCGCTTTTTACAGCATTTTTATCGCTTTTGTCGCTCGTTTCAGAACATGTTTGAACAAATCCAAAGAAATTATCGCACTTGAAAAATTGAAGTCTTTGTGATTTGCTAATTACATCCATTAAAATGGCGTTTTTGTGTGGATTTGGTTTAATTGTGCAGCTCTGGCCTTTAAGAGGTAAATAAAGTCATCTGCTCAGAGGCTTCAGAGGCTAAACAACAGGAGAAAAGTGTGTTTGAACAGACAGCTGCATTAAAGACACAAACAGTGGATCACGATGACATTTCTCTGCTCAGGTGCTCCAAAGAGTCGACCCACAAAGACTTCAAAAAGGCCGTGGCGGCGTTCAGCGTCACCTACGACTCGGAGAAGAAACAGCTCGTCATCCTGGTGAGTTTGTGTCTCGGCAAATCTTAAAATATTGATTCATTCTGGGCCAAATTAAGTCTCTTTATACAAGTGATTTATGAGGAGCGTGACTCTGTGAAGTGCCAGACCGTTTGATTTAGATTTTTTGGGTCTCGATTTGATCTGGTTTGATTTTGATTTGGTTCTCGATTCACAATTCAACCCAAACTAGTTTTCTGTAACCGATAAGTTTGATTCTTTCTCTGTCAGTTCACCTTATTCCGCTCACTTTGGCCTTGTTTTGCCTCAGATCCACACTTCTGTTGTAAACGCACTTCCAGTTTGACTTCAGCTCCGTTCATGTAAATAGCACACGAAGGAAAAGTCTCTTGCTGTAGTCGTGTGATGTACTGTAGTACTTTAAACTGTGTACTGTAGTAATTTAGACTCTTGTACTTCAGTCCTGTGATGTACTGTAGTACTTTTAGCTCTTGTACTTCAGTCGTGTCTCTCTGCCGTCCACAGTCTGTGAATGAAGTGACGACAAAGCGAGCTCAGATGATGAGTGACATGCACTTCAGGAGCCTGAGAACCAAACTGTCCCTAATGCAGCGGAACGAGGAGGCCAGTCGGCAGCTGGAGGTACTACTGTTACTACTACTACTACTACTACTACTACTACTACTACTACTACTACTACTACTACTACTACTACTACTACTACTACTACTACTACTACTGTAGAGGGGGCCAGCCGGCAGCTGGAGGTACTACTACTACTACTACTACTACTACTACTACTACTACTACTACTACTACTACTACTACTACTACTACTACTACTACTACTACTACTACTACTACTACTACTACTACTACTACTACTGTAGAGGGGGCCAGCCGGCAGCTGGAGGTACTACTCTTACTTCTACTACTACTACTACTACTACTGGACGCTAGAGGTAAATACAACTGAAAACAGTCCCGATCAAAAGTTTAAAAATGGTCCAAAGTCACATTTTCATGGTTGTATCTTAAGTTCCAAGCAAACCTTCAATGACAAGAAGTGACAAGAAATGTGTGAGACAAAAAAAAGGAAACATTTCATTGAAAACCACAATTAAACTGAAACAGTCTGTTCTGCAGCTGATCTAAAGTTAAGATCACATGCTTTAAAAGAACAAATCTGCAACAATGCAGATTGAGTGTGATTTTCTGTCAGGTGTTCACCTGTCATGACGTTCTGATGCTCGTTCTCTTTTTGAAGGCTGCAGCAGGGCCTCTGTCCATCGCTGTGAGGGACGCACTAAGCCACACATTTGGAATTTATTAAAGATCCTGAGGTTATGAACAAAAAAGTCAAGTGGAAGACCCAAAAAGATGAGCCCAGCTCTGAAGATCGATCTCTTTGATTTGTGTTTTTGGGGGTTTTGTGTTGTTTTCTGAGGTGTTGGTTCTGAACTTTAGATCATCTGCAGAACAGTCTATTTCAGTTTAATTGTTGTTTTCAATTTTAAAAAGTTAAACTTTTTTAGTCTCACTTCCATTTCTTATTCCATATTGAATATTGGTTTGGCATTTATTCAGCTGGTCTTACACTTTTGATGGGGACCGTGTTACTATTACTGACGCTTCCAGGAGGGATGTGTTCAGAGCACATTTACCATCGAGTGATAACTGTCCATGTCTAACTTCAGCCTCCAGTTGGTAAAGTTCACTTATTAAGGCCAATTCATACTTCATAAGAAGTACAGTACAGCCTCAGGCTGTAAGAACAAGAATAAACTTCGTTTCGGCTCTGGCATTCATACTTCAGCTCAAGCGCCGTAGCCGAACTCATTCAGACCCCGCCCCCCGTGATCCCAACAACTGTTTCCACGCTGTTTCTATGGAGATTACCATCGCTGACAGCTCAGCTGATATCGTTTTAGCAATGGCAGATGTAGTTTTTGAGTGGATGAGAGAGGAGGATGACGACTTTTTTTTTTTTTACATGCGCTGGCCGAGGAGACAGAACGAAATGAGCGAAGATGGCATGTTCAGCCGCTAAATACGACGCGGGTCGTACAGGGCGAATACAGTCTGCTCGTTCAACAAATGCGGGAGATAGATGAGGAGAGGCACTTTTCGTACTTCAAATGTCAGCCCGTCGGTTTGACCACCTTGTCTTTAGGATAACAAACACTATTTCTCCAACATGCGCCCAAGGAAATTTACCCCGCCCCTTTTGAAAAACTGGCCAATCAGAGCCTAGTTGACGCACAGCTCTGCCGAACAAAGTTCTGCTCAGCTGATGTGCCAAGAACAGGCTGCGAGAACAGCCGAACAGAGGCTGTAAGAACAAAATGACGTAATTTTGTTCTTACAGCCCGAGGCGCACGAACAAAGTTCGTACTTCTTATGAAGTATGAATTGGCCTTTACTGTAAGATTTACTGTGGTACTTGGTCAAACTAAACATTTCATTGTCAAACTGTTGTGTCCTGCTGTGTTTTTGGTCCTTTATTGTCCAGAATAACCTTAGATTTAACAAATGTTTACCACCATGTTGTTAGCATGTGTGCTAATTATGTTTAGGGTTAGTCCAAATGAATTCGGTCTCATTCCCGTGTGGTTTCCTCCTGTCTGATCCGTGCCTTCTCGTGCAGAGCTCCAGACAGTTGGCCTCCAGGTTTCACGAACAGTTCTCCGTCCGGGATGACCTGATGGGTTTGGCCATCGGGACTCACGGGGCCAACATCCAACAGGCTCGAAAAGTGCCCGGAGTCACCAACATCGACCTGGACGAGGAGACGTGCACCTTCCACATCTACGGAGAGGTCAGAGCCCACACGTTCAAGCGATCGTAGAGAACTCTGTGCATCTTTTAAAACGATAAACGGCTGCTAAATTCACTCAGACAATCTTTAACAAATGTCTAAAAACTGCTGCTACCGTTCATGTTTTCTATAATTTAAACGTCTCTTGTTTTGTTTCAGGATCAGGATGCTGTTCGTTTGGCCCGGAGTTACCTGGAGTTTTCTGAAGACGTCATTAAAGTGCCCAGAAACCTCGTCGGTAAAAGAAACGATCAAACTTTTCATGATAGAAAACATTAGCCTCCTTTTCTCCAGCTCCAGTGCGCCACACACGAGCGTCTTTTAAAGGACACATGTTCTGCTACTGACTTATTTGAGCTTTAAACCCTGTTCTAACAATGTTTCGTTATAAAAACACACCTCAAGTAGCATTCAGCTGCATTCACGCTGTTTTGAAGAATATTTATTAGAAAATCCTCTCCCTTCGAGCGTCAAACACACTTCCTGCTGAACTCCTTTTATCCCGGACATACTTTCAAATCATCTACATCAGGGGTGTCCAAACTTTTTCCATCGAGGGCCACAAATCAACCGTGAAACGTTCAAAATGGTTGCGTTTATCTGATGTTTTAAGCACCACCACATCTACATTCAGTATCAGTGACTTAATATCAGGTCTACCTCGCAACAAAATGTTAGTTATTTACGTTATAATTGTAGTAAATCTGAAATTTTCTATAAAAAGTACTTCTTGGAACAATGTGGGCCGATTCAGCAGGAAGCCTAAGGGCCAAGAAAAGTTGGTCTGAGGGCTGTATGTGGCCCCCGGGCCTTAGTTTGGACATGCCTGATCTACATCGTTTATCTGAGAATCTTCTGCTGTTTTCAGTCCTTAAATCGTCACTAAACTCGTTCTGAGCTTTTTTTCCTCTAACCACGATAACTGCTGCAGCAAATCCACATCATAACTTCTTTTCAGCGCTAACTTCACTAGATTTTATATTGCTCTGGCGCCATCTGCTGGTTGGATGTGTCATTTCATAGTGACTGAAAACACAGAATGAATCAGAAACTTTTTTGTTTGTTTTAAAACACAAGAACGCAAATTTAAGGCCCTCAAGAGCAGGTTTAAAGACTAACGGTATATGAAAAATGCTGAATATTTTTCCTTTAAATCATGTTTACGGAGCTGGTGTAAACGAGGCGTCCGCTGCGTCGCCTCCTGGTAACGAGGCACGAGCGTCTGGGGGTCGGATATAACTGACTCTGCGTCGCCCCCTGCAGGAAAGGTGATCGGAAAGAACGGGAAACTGATCCAGGAAGTGGTGGACAAGTCTGGAGTGGTGCGGGTCCGGATCGAACCGGAGAACGACAAGAAGCCGTCGACCGCCGCCGCGACGGACGAGGTACAGACGCCAAGAGGTGTCAGGGTCTGACGTAGAGCCGGGCGAAACGACAAAAAACGAATATCACGATTCCCTTGGGGCCAGATCATGATTTCTATTTGATCTCCATTCATGTTCACTTTGTATTTTTCTATTGTCTTTAATCGAGCTGCACCATTTAGGAAAAATATCTCACTGTGATTTTTCTGACCAGTGCCATTGTGATTAGATTTGTGATTTAAGTTTGAATAATTGGATTCTGTTTTGCTGCTTTTTAGTTTTTGTCACGTTCAGTTGTGTTTGTCATATTATTGTTGTTTTTTTTCACGTTTTTGTCGCTCTTGAGTTGCGTTTCTTGTTCGCTGGAGTGTTTTGGTTGCTTTTGAGCGCATTCGTTGAATTGTGCAGCTCTGGCCTTTAAGAGGTGAATAAAGACATCTGCTCAGAGGCTTCAGAGGCTAAACATCAGGAGAAAAAGTGTGTTTGAACAGACAGCTGCATTAAATCACGACACGACGATTTCACAAAAACAGCAGAAGTATTTTGATGGTTTCAGACGTTTTGAGTCACGTTTGTTGTTTTCAGTCGCTTCTTTGACCGTTTTCAGTTGCATTTTTGTCACTTTTAGTCACGTTTTCGCTGATGTCAGATGTGCATCAAGTCGCCGCGTTTTTGTTGCTTTTGAACGTATTTTTATCACTTTTGGTCGTGATTTTGTCTCTTGTTTCAGAACATGTTTGTACAAATCCAAACTACAGTGTGAGCAGTTTTTATTCAAATCAAAGCAACACATTTTGTTGTTTGTAGAAGAAATTATTGCACGTCAACTATTGCAGTCTTTGTGATTTGTTAATTGCATCCATTAAAATTGCGTTTCTGTGTGGATTTGGTTTAATCGTGCAGCTCTGGCCTTTAAGAGGTAAATAAAGTCATCTGCTCAGAGGCTTCAGAGGCTAAACATCAGGAGAAAAAGTGTGTTTGAACAGACAACTGCATTAAAGAGAGAAAAACAATGAATCACGTCGATTTCACAAAAACAGCAGATTGTCACAGGGACCAGCTCATGATTCGATTGTTATCTCCGTGTCGCCCAGACCTAGTTGTAACTTCTCTGATTCGTTCTTCACTTCATGCTCTGTCCGTTTGTTCTTCAGGGGATGGTGCCGTTTGTTTTCGTGGGGACGAAGGAGGCCATTTCTAACGCCACAGTTCTGCTCGACTACCACCTCAACTACCTGAAGGTTTGGATCTAAAACTTCAATCGTGTGCAAGAACGAATAACATCTAGAAAAAATAATGTTTGTCTGGATTAAACAGACTCTAAAACACATAAGAACAGACCTTTTATAACAAAGACAGTGGCTTTATTGACTCAAAATGTCAAAAAAGAACAAAACTATTTCAAATTTTCATCATAAATACTTTGTTCATAAGAAGCATTCAGTCCCATATTTCAACATTTTATTTAGTTAAAATGCATTTAAAAGTCTCAGTGTTCAGTTGAAATAGTTGTTTGACTAATTGCAGCTGTAATTCTTGTAGACAAAAGGCTTCTGTTGCTGTTGTTGAGTTTTAACGTGAATTTTGGAAAATCTATACGTTCTTTTTTGCGGAAAAGTTCCCAGTCTACACAAAATGTTCTAATTCTGACTCAGTTTGGCGGGAGGGCACCTGTGGCAATTATTCACTGTAGTGTTGCATCTGTGAAGCTGCAGTCTGTGAAGAAATGTAGAAAAATAAAAGTTTAAAATGACAGGAAGTAGTGCTGAGTTCTGTAACGGAGTTGATAACCTCTGTGATGTCATCAAAAAGCGACGCACCATGAAAAATACAAACACAATTTACAGACGACTGACACAACTTTTTGATACTTTAATGTGTCGTTCAACAAAATAATGTTGTTATTGGTTATTAATATTTGTAAAATCATAACTATTGTCTTTTATGTGGGTTTTGGCCCTTATTTTGAAAATGGTTGCTATGGTAACAGCTGTAGAATCACCTCTAACTGTGTCACATTTACTGCCCATGTCCAACCAGGAAGTACAATTATGATCATTACGAAAACTGTCAAACTGGGGATAAATGGGGCAAAATGTTTAATAAAATGTTAAATATGATCATGTTCACTACGTTTTAATAAAATGTGTCGTGGAACCCGTCACACAGACTTTAAAGTACCTATGACGGGTTGAGCTACACATTTCACTAAACTGTAGTTTAGATAAATATGTTTCACATTTTGCCAAGATACTTTACAAATTTTATCACGGTTTAGCAATTTTTTAGGCTTTTAACTTCACTTCCTGGTTGTAAATGATGACATCACACTAGGAAATTACCATAGCAACCACCTGTAAACTGGGCCAAAACTCATCTAATGTCGCAGATATTTTACATTTTTACACATACAAATAGATGTGAACACCTTTTTTGTTGAATTAATGTTTAAAGGGTCAAAAAAGTAGTTTATTTTGTGTAAATTATGCATTACCTTTGTCTCCCCAGTGTGATGTCATCAGTTTGTTTACTTCCTGTAACTTTCTACAGATTTTTCAACTTTTCTCTACAAACGGCTACTTGATTGGTGTAAAACTATCATTTTAATTTATAACAACTATTAATACACCAAACAAAGGCAAAATTAGAAAATCATGAAAACCTGTCATACGCCCTTTAACCCGTGGTGTTTGTGCAGGAGGTGGACCAGCTGCGACTGGAGCGGCTGCAGATCGACGAGCAGCTGAGGCAGATCGGAGGAGCCGGACCCGGACCCGGACCCCGGAACCCCAAAGACAAGGTGTACGTGTTCGACAACGGCGGCGGCGGAGGGGCGGGACGAGGCGAGCGGGGCGAGCGCGGAGAGAGAGGACGGCCGTACGGCGGGAGAGGGCGAGGACGCAGAGGGGGAGGACCCTTCACTTCAGGCAAGACACACTTCTGCTGTGAACGTGCAGGACATGTGTGGGTCATGACCGTGTTCCAGACGATTGTATTTCGCCCAAAACAGGAAGTGTCCGTGGAGGCTCCTGGCTCCATCAGCTGAGCTGCCGTTCACTTTCTGTGACACATTTCTCCCTTAAAATGTGTAAAACCAGACAATATTGAGTGCTTTTTTGCTTCTTTTTTTGCTTCTATCAGCAGCGCGCACAATAGAGAGGGATGGTATATTGACATTTAGATAATATTGTGATAATATTGTTTTGAAGATTTGCACAATTTAAATATTGAATTTATAGTTTATTGTGAAAAATGCTACAAAAAGAGCTGATTGATGATTAGAAAAATGAAAAAAGTGATGGTGTAAACTTTCAAATAAGAGGATAAGACGTTATTTTTTAACTTTTGTGATACTTTTTAATGACATTTCACATTTGTCTGATAATTAAACCTCAGCGAATGCGTTTAAATTCATGTTTTTACACATTTCTGTTGAATTGACATAATATCGACTGAATATTGTTCTCTGCAAACGAAAGAAAATATCAACAATGCAGCTTTAATGCCTCTGGACAGGTTTAAATTGTGTACTGTGGGTTCAATCTTAATTTAAAATCCAGTAAATTTATTAAATATACACTCAGAAAAGTCGTCCGCTCTGATTTGTTTGCAGAGAAGTCGCTCCTGAACACGATGTCAAAGTGACTGTTCCTTCTTTGTTTCAGGCACAAACTCCGAGGCGTCGAATGCGTCGGAGACAGAGTCGGACCACAGAGACGAGCTCAGTGATTGGTCGCTGGCTCCGGCCGATGAGCTGCTGACAGGAGGCGGGACTTTGCCCAGACGCAGCGGCGAGGGCAGGAGGCGGGGCAGCGGGGCGGGGCTACGAGGGCGAGGAGGAAGAGGACGAGGAGGATACAAAGGTGAGGCGGGGCAGAGGGCGGGGCTACGAGGAGGATACAAAGGTGAGGCGGGGCGGGGGGCGGAGCTACGAGGAGGATACAGAGGCGGGGCGGGAGGCGGAGCTACGAGGAGGAAGAGGATACAAAGGTGAGGCAGGGCGGGGGCGGGGCTACGAGGAAAAGGAGGATACAAAGGTGAGGCGGGGGGCGGGGCTACGAGGAAAAGGAGGATACAAAGGTGAGGTGGGGCGGGGGCGGGGCTACGAGGAGGATACAAAGGTGAGGCAGGGCGGGGGCGGGGCTATGAGGAGGATACAAAGGTGGGGCGGGGGGTGGAGCTATGAGGAGGAAGAGGATACAAAGGTGAGGCGGGGGCGGAGCTACGAGGAGGATACAGAGGCGGGGCGGGAGGCGGAGCTACGAGGAGGATGAGGCAGGGCGGGGGCGGGGCTACGAGGAAAAGGAGGATACAAAGGTGAGGCGGGGGGCGGGGCTATGAGGAGGATACAAAGGTGGGGCGGGGGGTGGAGCTATGAGGAGGAAGAGGATACAAAGGTGAGGCGTCTAAATTCTGTTAAAAGGAATTACATTCATAAAGATTTCCAAAAGGAAGAAATTAAAAGGATTACAGTTAAATATTTCTTGTTTCCAGTTCCTTTCAAAGCTAAAGAAATACAATTCAAAATTTTAAATCAAATTTGTCCAGCCAACGATTTTCTTAAAAATAAATTTTAAATTGAAACTGGTAAATGTTCATTCTGTGAAACTGATGATGAAGATTTGGAACATCTTTTCTTTTAATGACGTTATACAAAGATTTTGGCTTGATTTTCAGTCTTGGCTCCAGCCTGGGGGAAGTGTGTTTGCCCTTATGACTATTAAAGACATTAAATTTTGAATATTTTAAAATTGAGTATGGTATTAATAATCTATTACTTTTGGGTAAACATTTTATTGACACATGTCGTTTTTTTAAAAACTAAACCAAAGCTTTTTTATTTCTTTTTTGGTTGACTGATTTGACTTGTAAAGTGTCTTAAGTTGCCCCGGTTTCTGTTATTATATACGGGTACACGTGTGTGTGTGTGTGTGTGTGTGTATATATATATATTTGTGTGTATATATTCTTTTTATATTATCTAACATTTTGTTTTATATACATGGTATTGTAATATGGTGCTCTTTTCTTTTTGTTTGTATTTAATGGTTCAGCAATTAATTAAAAAAACACAAAAACAAAGGTGGGGTGAAGGCGGGGCTACAAGGAGGATATAAAGCCAAATTTTAAACACAATGTTGTTGCTTTTAGTCGCGTTTTTGTCACATTCAGTTTGTCATGCTTTTAGTGTGTTTTTGTCACATTTTGTTGTTTGTCGGCGTGTTTTTGTCACATTTTGTTGTTTGTCGGGGTGTTTTTGTCACATTTTGTTGTTTGTCGGCGTGTTTTTGTCACATTTTGTTGTTTGTCGGCGTGTTTCTGTCACATTTTGTTGTTTGTCTGCGTGTTTTTGTCACATTTTGTTGTTTGTCGGGGTGTTTTTGTCACATTTTGTTGTTTGTCTGCGTGTTTCTGTCACATTTTGTTGTTTGTCTGCGTGTTTTTGTCACATTTTGTTGTTTGTCTGCTTTTTTTTGTCACATTTTGTTGTTTGTCTGCGTGTTTTTGTCACATTTTGTTGTTTGTCTGCTTTTTTTTGTCGCTTTTTGTTGTTTGTCTGCGTGTTTTTGACGCTTTTTGACCACATTTTTATCGCTTTTTGTCGCACTCTTGTCGCTTGTTTCAGATCATGTTTGTACAAATCCAAACTACAGTGTGAGCAGTTTTTATTCAACTCGCTGCAAGACATTTTGTTGTTTGTGGAAGAAATGATTGCACAGATTTTCCTCACCGTATCGCCCGGCCCTAATTGATTATAGACTGTTTACTCATAAATCTCTTTGCAGACAAACTGTTTACACGCAAAACATGAATAGGTTTGGCCTCAACGTTTTGTCCCACCGAGGAAAAAAAAAAGGTTTGGTGTTCTGCTCTAAATCAAGGTTTGCACGAGTTTAGTTTTTGGACCTAAACCGTACTTATCCTCACGGCTTTCATGTTAAAAGTCACTCGTTTGAAGAACCTCAGAAGAATAAAAGCGGAGCATGAAACGGCGGCGTCGTGTCTCAGAGCGTTTCCTCAAATTAAAACCCGAAATGGATCAAATAATGAGATCTGCGCGAGTCACAAACCCTCGTTAAATCTGCTGCGAAGGAAAAGCCTCCGAACTCTGGGAATAAAACGTTCGAACGACAGGATTCTGTGGTCGAGTTTGACTGTTTATGGTTCATATCGATGTAATTACTCCGTCTATTCACACCAGAGGCTGAAACTAACAAAGTGCAAAAGCAAAAGTCAATTTTTGAGTCAATTTTTGTGGTTATTTTTTGTCTTTTTAAAGTCTTTCACTGTTAAGTCATGTTTCATTGTTGCAGATGTTAAATATGAGTTTATTTATCTAACTTTCCTCCCTTAAAATGTGTAAAACCAGACAATATTCAGTGCTTTTTTGCTTCTATCTGCAGCACGCACAATAGAGAGGGACGGTATATCGACATACAGATAATTGTGAATGTTATTTTGAAGATTTGCACAATTTAAATATCAAATTTATAGTTTATTGTGAAAAATGCTACAAAAAGAGCTGATTGATGATTAGAAAAATGAAAAAAGTGATGGCGTAAACTTCCAAATAAGAGGATAAAGTGTTATTTTTGAACTTTTTTGTGAACTTTTTACAGACGTTTCACATTTGTCGATAATTAAACCTCTGCGAATACGTTTAAATTCATGTTTTTACACATTTCTGTTGAGCTGACATAATATCGACTGAATATTGTTCTCTGCAAACGAAAGAAAATCTCAACAAAGCAGCTTCAGTGCCTCTGGACAAACCCTAGTTAAATCTGCTCCGAAGGAAAAGCCGCTGAACTCTGGGAATAACAGTTCACTATTGGTGATTCTGTGGTCGAGTTTGACTGTTTATGGTTCATGTCGATGTAATTACTCCGTCTATTCAATTCATTCGGTCAATTTTTGTGGTTACTTTTTGTCTTTTAAAAGTCTTTCTCTGTTAAAGTGCGTATGACAGGTTTTTATCATTTTCTAATTTTGACTTTATTCAGTGTGTTTATACCTTTTGTAAATATAAATTATAGTTCTACCTCAATCAAGTGACCATTTGTCGAGAAAAATTGACAAATCTGTAGAAAGTTAAAGGAACTAAACAGATTGATGACATCACACTGGGGAGACAAAGGTCATGCATAATTTACTCAAAAGAAACTACTTTTTTGACCCTTTAAACACTGAATGAACCAAATTAAGGTTTTCACATGTGTTTTTCTTTGTCAAATAAAAAAAATCTGTGACATTAGAGGAGTTTCGGCCCCGTGTACAGGATGTTTCTTGTTAATTTCCCACTGTGATGTCATCATTTACAACCAGGAAGTAAAATAAAAACCTAAAAAATGGCTAATCCGGGGTAACATTTGTAAAGTATTTTGCTGTAATTACTCAGTCTGTTCACACCAAAGTATTGTCCTTGAGTCCATTTTTTAGATCTCTGTGCTTTACTTAAAGTCGATATTTCAGGTTCTCAAAATGTTCTAATTCTGACTTAGTTTGGTGGGAGGGCATCTGTGGCAATTATTTACTGTAGTTTTGTGTCTGTGAAGTTGCAGTTTATGAAGAAATTTATAAAAATAAACGTTTAAAATGACAGGAAGTGATTGAGCTCTAAAACGGATCTGTGAACAAACGGTTGAGTCAAAAGGACAAAATGATAAAGTCTTTAAGGTTTAATTTACAATATTCGGTATTTGTTTTTTTTGTTTTGTTTTGTTTTTTTATTTAATAATTCCACTGTCTCTTTGTGTTTTACAGTCTGTTTAATCCAGACATTATCATCAGGGAAATGTGACTCTCTTTCACTCGACTCACCGTTGTTCCGTTAATCAGTGTCGATTATAAAGAGATGTTTTGGAGTTTTAGTGACAGAAACGCTCCTGAACATTGTCGTAAGTCGTAATGTTCAGTGTTTATTGAGTTTCTGTTTGGTTTTTTCTTTCAAAAACAGTCAGTCGCTCAATAAGTCTTATACACAAGTCATGTACTCTCTGAAATCATGACATCAAGTTGAAGAATGTGGTGAGCACAGGTCTGGTCTTTTCTCAGATGGAGCAGTGGACGTGTCTTTGTTTATGACGATGTTTTAATCGTAAAAGTAAAAGTGTCCTGGTGCTGTGTGTTTCAGGAGACGAGCTGCCGTGGGGAGAGCCCAGACCTCGTCACATCAGAGACCCAAAATCCAGAGCTCCAGAGGACTCTTTACAGGTGACACAAGCCCCGCCCACTTCAGAACCGCGGTGTAAATGTTCAGGCTGTGATCCTTCAGTTGTTCAGTCGATTAATCGGTCGAAGGAGTTTTAATCGACCAACATTTTTATCAGTCGACTAATCTTTTTTTCTTCTTTAGATTAAATAGATTTATATGACCAAAAAAGCAAAAATGAGACGATATGGAGTGAGTTGGCTAAAGATTTTGAAGTATAACATATAAATGCTCTGTTTGTATGTGTACTTTTGTGTATAAATAGTTGTTTTTTTTATGTTTTTCCTGTGCATCTTTTGTCTTTTGAGGGACAGATACATGGAGATACCACAGAGGTTTGATACATTTCTGCCACGCCCCCTTTTAGTCGACTGATCGGTCGATGGGGCGGGGCTTTAGTCGACCAAGAATTTCTTTAGTCGACTACATCCCTAATGTCCAGATACAGCACAGACTGTTGTACAAACCTACAATATACTCAAACATGTGTCCCCCCCACACACACACCTGCGCCCCGCCCCAGGTGAGGACACGCCCCCAGGTGAAGACACGCCCCCGGGAGCCTCCTAAATACAAACACAGTCCCCAGAGAGCCCCACAGAAAAGCTGGGAAAGCCTGTATCTCTTACAGAGCTCTGTTTGATCTGCTCTGAAAAGGAACAAAACACAAAGGATCAGGAAATCACAGTTTTAATATGTGTCATTGCAGAGAAACTGTAGAAAATGTAGTTATAATGAAAGTCAATGGGGAAAAATGGTGTGAACAGGACGAGTGAGAGAGAGAAAACAAACCTGTTTTTGCACAAAAACTTAAAAAAACATCCAAGCCAATGTTATTACTGAGCTTTGACAAGACAAGTAATAAAAGGTAAAAACACATAGCCTATTGTCATTGTTTCTGTGAGTCTGCTTTTTGATTTGATAATAAAATAATACAATCTTGAGAATTTTTTTTTATTTACAATTTTTGCTTGATTAAAGGAAAAATATTATGCTTTTTTATTGTCTTTATCCTTTAAACATGCTCTTGAATATCTTTAATTTTCCATCTCATGTTTTGAAACAAACAAAAAAAGGTTCATTGTTAAATAATTCATGTTTTCCTCTGGAGTGGAAAGACACTTCCGGCCAGTAGATGGCACCAAGCACTTAGCCACATTATCTCTAAGTGAATGTGCTAAAGACAGTTATCAAGCAGCAGCAGTGATCGTGTTTAGAGGAGCAAACGCTCAGTCTGTGATGATTAAAGGACTAAAAACCGCAGAAGATTCTCAGATAAATGACGTAGAGGATTCTGAAAATACGTCCCGGATCGAGAGATTTTAGCAGGACGTGTGTTTGACGCTCGGAGGGAGTGGATTTTCAAATAAACATTCCTCAAAACGGCGTGAATGCAGCTGAATTAGAACACAGTTAAAAGCTCAAAAAGGCCAATGTAGTAGAACGTGTCCTTTAACAGAATTAAGCAAAAACAGTTTTTAAAATAAGCCGTGTATATTTTTACAGAACGAGTCGGCAGCTCGTCTGTAAACGCCGTCTGACTTTAGAAAATATGGATCAAACTACGGCTGGTAACCAAAACTCATCCAACACGATAGAAACTGTGACCATTTTAATCACTGAAAACGACCCACAAACGGAGCCATGAGTCCATTCAGTTTGATAAAAATCCAGCTCAAGTAAAGAAATGAACCAAAATTTGTAGGTTTATTATAACTGTATTGGTACCAAGCTTTTCTAATAAAAACTAATGAAAAAACAAACAAAATCCAGCTCAAACGTTTCTCTTTTTCCTCAGATTCGCGTCGACGGAAACGAGCGCAGCGTCCAGCACTCGTCCAGAGGGGGCGGCGCTCCGTCCCACCACCGTCCAATCAGAGGGCTGAAGCGGGACAAGCCGGACGCCCCGCCGCCGCTGGTCAACGGGGTGTCGTAGGCGCCCCCCGCAGGACACTCACGGCACTGACACACACTCAAACCAGAAAAAACCCCCACAGCTCCGGCTTTTCTCTCGACCTACTGCCCCGGATTCGCTGAGAGGAATTTTGTCAAAACGGTTCAAAATGACTGCTTTGTTTTAGCTTTTTTTTTCGGGGGCAGAAAGACTCTCTCACGCCCGGCACTTCCGCTCCAAATGCAAGTCAAATTTCTCAGTAAAACCATTTGGATTCGTTTGTTTTCTTCTCTCGCACTTGTTTGAAACGAACTGTCGGCGCCGGAGCGGTTTAGAAGCCGCTCGAAAACGCCGATTTTCTTTGTTGTAAATGGCTCTTGTACATGATGAGGTCTGTAGTGTTGCCTTTTAACCCAAGGGTGTGTGAAAATAGCGGGTCTCGTGTCGTCGCTGACCGCAGATTTAGTCCAGGTCTAGTCCAGGTTTAGTCCGTACTTTAAACTTCTCTCAACGCGGCTGTGAATTCTTAGCGATCTCGCGTGTCTGTCGCTGAGAAAACGGCAGATTTTTAAGCCCCAGAATCGGAGGAAATGCAAAAACGGAAACAGAAAAAGCCTTAAAAACTAAACAGAGATGGACCACCAGCCAAAAACTTCATCTTTGTCACGACTCTGAAGTGGATTTGTCATGCCAAGTGGACTATGGGACGCTTCTGGAGAGGTATTTCGCGCTCGTTTCTTTCTCTCGGAGCTCAGAAATCGCGGTTTTCGTCAGATTTTTACGCTAAAAATGGAAACTCTGGCGTCTCCTGCGCAGTTTGAGCCATAAAGTGGACTTGTTCTGCGCTCAAATCTACTGCATTCATGAAAAGTCTTTGGATTTAAGATGGTTTTGGTTATTTCTATTGAACTTGGAGACTTTTGAAACACATTTTTAACCAAATAAAGGTTGAAATATGGGACTTAAAGCTTCTAGAGAGAGAATGTGTATGAATAAAGTGCTATAGTTAAGTTTTTTTTTACATTTTGATTCAATAATTCCACTCTCTTTGTCGTAAAAGGTCTTTGGTGTGTGTTTTAGAGAAATACAGCTACGATTATCTTTGCTCGAGGTGTGTTCAGCTTCATTCTCGCCCAGAAGTCACTACGGCCAAAACTATCGATTATTTCTTTCGATTAGTTGTTTAGATCGTGAAACAGCCTTGACCGAGATGAGATTTTTACCAAATTTGATCGAGATGAAACAAAATAAATGCATCTTAAGACCATTTTCATAGACGTGTGTATTTAGAAGAAGGAAAAAACAGTTAAAACACACATTTTACACGTTTCTAGTGTTGTTTTGTGTTACTTGCAGGTCTGTCTCGGTCATAAAACTCGTTCTCGTCACACGCTTTGGAGTCTCTGAGCAGCACAGAAAACATTGTTCGATTATTGAATTAGTTGGCAATAATTTCAGTCATTTGAGCTGCGATAAATCCATCTTTCGCGGTTTCTGAACAAGTCCTGAACGGCGCTGGAGTCAGGGCTGCAACGATTCCTCGGACCAGACGATTTTTTATCACAAATCCACTCGAAAAGCATATTTTATAAACAGAAACATTTCCAAAGTGCTGCACAGACACAACAACATGAAACAAAATATATAATAACGGCTGAATGTGATCTTACGACTGACTAAAAACAGTCAAATCAAATCCAAGCAAAAGCATAAAACCATATAACAGACCCTTTAAAATGTGACGTGTCAAAATGTCCAGAACGGAGGCAAAATGAAGTAAATGTTTGAATGATTGTCTCACATTAAATCTAAATTCTATGGTTTGAAGTGTTTGTGTTGGAAAAAAGCAACACATTTGAATTTCCAGAGTAGAAAGGTCAGTTAGTTTGCTTTTCTAGAACAAACGATGAATCTTAAATATTGTATTTTAGCTTCAAAAGAATCTAATTTATGGAACAGTATCTAATATATCTCTAGATAAAATGAAAAATGATTGTGGGCTCAACATTTCTGTGAGTATTTTTCCAGTAAAACCCATAAATCTGGATTGTTCTTCATCAAAAATGTAAAGCGTTGATCATAATTTGCTCAAACATGATGTAAAATACAATAATAAATGTGTTTAAAGCAGCTCTGATGTCACTCATGTGTCTGAGGCTTTTACTGTTTCATATTTTGTGAGATTCTGAGGTTAATCCCAGTTTCTCACTTCACTTTTGCCTCCGTCCTGAATTTACAATGTTTTTGCTACAAACTTTTAAAGGGTCTATAGACATAAGTTAAATAAAGTAAAATAAATATAAAAGATGAACACAGAACTCTTGCAGTGTTAATGGTGAAATGGTAAAAAGACTCACACGAAACAAACTTTTATCACAAAGACAGTGCATTATTGCATCAAAACGTCATGAAAAATTAGAAACTATTTGTGATTTTCCCCAATTAAACACATTATTCATAAATATTCTCTCTCCAGAAGCATTTAGTCCCATATTTCAACATTTATTTGGTCAAAATGTGTTTTAAAAAGGCTCAATATACGACAGAAATAATAATTAGTTGCGGTTCTGTTGCTAAATTGCTGCTAAAAGACTTTTCTTCATGGTTCATGCCTGTTACTGTCAGCAGGGGGAGCTCTAACGCAAACGTAATGTCCAAACTTGGCATAATTAAGTTCTAAAACACGAAATCCGCTCGATAAAGAAGCGTTTGAAAGTCCAAACTGAAGCATGATCCGTCCACTTCGCGGCTGCGTTCACAACCGAGGGCGAAATCCACCGGAGGAGCGTTTTTTAACCCGTTCACACGCGATTCATGAATTTATTTATCGATGAAATGTAGAATACTCCGCATCTTCTGTGCACAGCGGTAAACTTTTGTCTTTAAGAGCGGCTCTGTTACGATTTATTGTGAGAAAAAACCCACTGCTGAGACCAAACGATGGCGAAATCTTCATTTTTCTGTTGTTCCCGGCGTCGAACACGTCACTGTCGCTCCAGTTATTTGACGTAAAAGAATGTTTTGTAGAATTATGGACCTCAGTGTGATTAAAATAAGACGATGCAGCAATAAAAATGAACTATAAACTAAAGCTGGGACGCACTTCCTTTTGAGCACCTGCCAACACGACACTAGGCTTTATTATTTTTATTTTACGGGAGTTTTAATTAGAGTAAAGTAGCAAATCTCATTAATTTCGCTGGATTTTCACAATAGCTTGCTTTTTCACTTGTTAAAGGGTCTGTTTTCAATTTCTGCTTCAACAAAAATTCCAGAACAGAGGCAAAAGCGAAGTGAAAAGATGTGATTTCACTGGAGAAACGGCATTAATTCCGGGGGAAACGCTGCGTTGATTCATTAGAAAACTCAACTTCACAGAGAAACGCTGTGTTGATTCAATAGAAAACTCAACTTCTGGGGGAAACACCGCGTTGATTCAATAGAAAACTCAACTTCTGGGGGAAACGCCGCGTTTATTCAATAGAAAACTCAACTTCTGGAGGAAACACCGCGTTGATTCAATAGAAAACTCAACTTCTGGGGGAAACGCTGCATTGATTCAATAGAAAACTCAACTTCTGGAGGAAACGCCGCGTTGATTCAATAGAAAACTCAACTTCAGAGAGAAACGCTGCGTTGATTCAATAGAAAACTCAACTTCTGGAGGAAACGCCGCGTTGATTCATTAGAAAACTCAACTTCTGGGGGAAACGCCGCGTTTATTCAATAGAAAACTCAACTTCTGGAGGAAACACCGCGTTGATTCAATAGAAAACTCAACTTCTGGGGGAAACGCTGCATTGATTCAATAGAAAACTCAACTTCTGGGGGAAACGCTGCGTTGATTCAATAGAAAACTCAACTTCAGAGAGAAACGCTGCGTTGATTCAATAGAAAACTCAACTTCTGGGGGAAACGCTGCGTTGATTCAATAGAAAACTCAACTTCTGGAGGAAACGGTGCATTGATTCAATAGAAAACTCAACTTCTGGGGGAAACGCTGCGTTGATTCAATAGAAAACTCAACTTCGAGAAACGCGCTGCTGATTCAATAGAAAACTCAACTTCTGGGGAAACGCCATGCTGATTCAATAGAAAACTCAACTTCTGGGGGAAACGCTGCGTTGATTCAATAGAAAACTCAACTTCTGGAGGAAACGTTGCGTTGATTCAATAGAAAACTCAACTCTTTCTATTTTCTAATACTTTTCTTGGTGAATTCTGTTTATTTCAAGCTCAACTAATTCAGGTGGAGTCACAGAAGAGTTAAACGTATTGTTCTGTAGATGTTAAAGTAGAGCAGGCGGCGCTAGCGTTGTGTTAGCATTTAGCCCGCTGCTAATTCTTGGGTAACTTGACACATTTGGTCTGTATTTGGAACAATAAAACTCCTAAACTCTGCACTCTCTCTTGTAGTTGTTGATAAGTGAAAAGAGCGGCATGAAGTGTGTTTTTTTTGAACATTTTTCGCGATTCGTGATTTATGTTTAAAGGCAAGACACTTTTTTTGGTCAGTTTTTTCTCTCAACATAAAAATTAGAAGAAAAAAACGAGTCCAATCTGCTCCTAAAGATGTTTTATTTAACTTTATTCACTTCGTACAAGGAACTATGGGACATAACTCAGTTCTATGGAAGATAATTTGTTCCATTAGATTTAGAATTTTAAACACTCACTTTGAATTTTTAAACCCTGAAAAATGTGTGTTTGACTTTTTTCTGTTTGGAATTTCTGTCGCTGAATTTTAATTTTTATTTTTTTGGTTCAAAATTCACTTTTAAATAATCAAGCCCTCAAATTCAACTGTTTAAATTCAGAGTCAAAACGGCAGCGAATTTAGCAAAAAATCGACCAAAGTGACAGAATCTTTGCTTCTTGAATCTTTTCTGTGACATTTTTGTTGTGAATTTGACTCAATGTTGAATTTAATAAATTTTTTCAAGGTCATTAGTTCATTTTGAATTTTTAAACGGAGAAAAACACAATGAAAACGTCGACTGCGAAATCCAGAGACTGAAATTCAAAAGCAAAAGTGTTTTTAAAGGTTCAGAAAAGGTTTAAAATTCAAAATCTGATGAAACAAACGATCTTACGCGCTGAAGTCACTGCCGTTTTATCAGTAAATTTGAGACTTAAATATTTAAAAGTGAATTTTGAACTGAGAAAAACACAATGAAAACATAACACAAACGCAACACAAAATTCAGCAACAGAAATTCAAAATAGAAAAAATTCAAGCACATTTTTTCAGGGTCAAGTGAGAAATCTGGCAGTGTTTAAAATTCAAAATCTAATGGAACTAATTATCTTCCACAAAGTTCTCTCAAAAACACATTTTTGTCCCTCGAGACATAAAGATCCCACACAAACTGTACAATCTGGACTCAACAAGATTTAGACAAAACACAAGGATTTTTTAAATATCTGATTCTAAACATGATTTATTCAAGTTTTAAGTCAAAAAAATGAGGCGAAATTTGAATTTTTTTTGCCCAATTTTCAGTCAAATCTAGTTTACTCTGAAACTAAATAAGAAATCTGAAAAAAAAAATTATAACTAATATGTTACAAAATGAACCAAGAAATTTAAACCTGGTTCTGTCCATTTTTCAGATTGAAACGTCCCAAATATGTGACATTTTGGTCGTTTTTACACAGAATGCACAGACTTGTCACGATAATTACTACATCGACTCATCGTTCAGTAAATGACGGAAGAACAATATATTTTGGGCGTCAATATTTAGGAGAACATTGTTATTTTTCTGTAATATTTGAGCTGTAGAGAGTGGAATAAGTAACATTTATGACTCTTTAGAAGCGCTTAAATGTTAAAATGCTGTTTATTTTTTTAAATTCATGTTTTTTTTTCAATTATAATTTATTTTATTGTCAGTGATATAAAGTAGTTTCAAAATATTATGACATTTTTCCGTACATCATCGTGACAAGGCTGAAAAACGCCTTGTTTTTACATCAAAACAAAAAAAAATTCTTACATTTATGTGAGAAAACTACTTTAAATTTGAGATTTTTTCCTGCTCACCTGCAGCGTCTCGCCTTAAAATAGGATTCTGGATTCAATGGGATTAACGTTCTGTCAAAAGTTTACATTTTTCAACTTAAACTAAAGCGTTTGCAGTTTTTAAACCGAACAAAACAGCGAATGAAACGGTGGAACTCCAAAAACCGCAGCCTCAATCGTCGCGATCGAGCTGCTGTTCTACATTAAAACAAATGGATCGATCTCGCGCTTTTCGCCGCGTTCCGTGCGTCTTTGCCGTAAATCCAGAGCTCGGCGCCTCCAGGAACATGAATATTTTAAAGCGTTTCGTTGAAAAGGCGGAAAAAAACGTCGAATTTTAGCGATTTTTCCCTTTTTAATTTCACAAACTCGACCAGAAAAAAAGGCAGAACTCCGCGCTTTTCCCTCGAAGTCCGATTTCTCCGGGTTCGACGTCTCCCTCCCGTGTGAACGCAGCCCTTTAATATGAGTTTTAAAGGGAAAGTTCTCATTTTTGTGCTCCGGAATAATAAATAAACGACGACACATTTGTCAAACTCCTCGATGTTTCCGACCCGAGGCGCGGCCGTAGATGTCCTCTTCGTTCTAACCGCAGGAATATTACTGAATGTTTCTTTAATTTATGGAGACTTCTTTGTACCTTCTTCTGCTCTGTTTTTGGAAAATAATCGTACTTTTTATTTCAAGTGTTACTGTAGACGGAACATATCAACGAGTTAAACCTGGATACCTTAAAATAAAAGGGTCGTGTACAGAAAAAACGTCTTTTCATTTGTAAAAACACCAATGTGACTTTACTGTGTTTTTAGTTTAGTCCTGGTTCAGTCCTGGTTTAGTCCCGGTTTAGTCCTGGTTTAGTCCCTGGTTTAGACCTGGTTTAGTCCCTGGTTTAGCCCTGGTTTAGTCCCGGTTTAGTCCTGGTTTAGTCCCTGGTTTAGTCCCTGGTTTAGTCCTGGTTTAGCCCTGGTTTAGTCCCTGGTTTAGCCCTGGTTTAGTCCTGGTTTAGTCCCTGGTTTAGTCCTGGTTTAGTCCCTGGTTTAGTCCTGGTTTAGACCTGGTTTAGTCCTTCTTTAGTCCCTGGTTTAGTCCTGGTTAGGTTTTGATTTATTTCTAGTTTAGTTCTTAGTTTAGTCCTGGTTTAGTCCTGGTTTAGTCCTGGTTTAGTCCTGGTTTAGTCCTGGTTTAGTCCCTGGTTTAGTCCTGGTTTAGCCCTGGTTTAGTCCTGGTTTAGTCCTGGTTTAGTCCTGGTTTAGTCCCTGGTTTAGTCCTGGTTTAGTCCTGGTTTAGTCCCTGGTTTAGTCCTGGTTTAGCCCTGGTTTAGTCCTGGTTTAGTCCTGGTTTAGTCCCTGGTTTAGTCCTGGTTTAGCCCTGGTTTAGCCCTGGTTTAGTCCCTGGTTTAGACCTGGTTTAGTCCTTGTTAAATCCTGGTTTAGTCCTGGTTTAGTCCTGGTTTAGTCCTGGTTTAGTCCTGGTTTAGTCCTGGTTTAGTCCCTGGTTTAGTCCCTGGTTTAGTCCTGGTTTAGTCCTGGTTTAGTCCCTGGTTTAGTCCTGGTTTAGCCCTGGTTTAGTCCTGGTTTAGTCCCTGGTTTAGCCCTGGTTTAGTCCCTGGTTTAGACCTGGTTTAGTCCTTGTTAAATCCTGGTTTAGTCCTGGTTTAGTCCCTGGTTTAGTCCTGGTTTAGTCCCTGGTTTAGTCCTGGTTTAGTCCTGGTTAAGTCCTTGTTTAGTCCTTGTTAAGTCCCTGGTTTAGTCCTGGTTAGGTTTTGATTTATTTCTAGTTTAGTTCTTGGTTTAGTCCTGGTTTAGTCCTGGTTTAGTCCCTGGTTTAGTCCTGGTTTAGCCCTGGTTTAGTCCTGGTTTAGTCCCTGGTTTAGTCCTGGTTTAGTCCCTGGTTTAGTCCTGGTTTAGTCCTGGTTTAGTCCTGGTTTAGCCCTGGTTTAGTCCTGGTTTAGACCTGGTTTAGTCCTGGTTTAGTCCTGGTTTAGTCCCTGGTTTAGTCCTGGTTTAGCCCTGGTTTAGTCCTGGTTTAGTCCTGGTTTAGCCCTGGTTTAGTCCTGGTTTAGTCCCTGGTTTAGTCCCTGGTTTAGACCTGGTTTAGTCCTTGTTAAATCCTGGTTTAGTCCTGGTTTAGTCCAGGTTAAGTTTGGATTTATTTCTAGTTTAGTTCTTGGTTTAGACCTGGTTTAGTTCTAATTAAGCCCTTATACAGTCTTTGTTCAAGTCCTGTTTTAGTTCTGGTCTAGTTGTATTTTAGTCCTGGTTCAGTCCTGGTTCAGTCCTGGTTTAGTTCTACTTTAGTCCTGGTTTAGTTCTACTTTAGTCCTGGTTCAGTCCTGGTTCAGTCCTGGTTCAGTCCTGGTTTAGTTCTACTTTAGTCCTGGTTTAGTTCTACTTTAGTCCTGGTTTAGTCCTGGTTTAGTCCTGGTTCAGTCCTGGTTCAATCCTGGTTCAGTCCTGGTTTAGTTCTACTTTAGTCCTGGTTTAGTTCTACTTTAGTCCTGGTTTAGTCCTGGTTCAGTCCTGGTTCAGTCCTGGTTCAGTCCTGGTTCAGTCCTGGTTCAGTCCTGGTTTAGTACTACTTTAGTACTGGTTTAGTTCTACTTTAGTCCTGGTTTAGTCCTGGTTTTAGTCCTGGTTCAGTCCTGGTTCAATCCTGGTTCAGTCCTGGTTTAGTTCTACTTTAGTCCTGGTTTAGTTCTACTTTAGTCCTGGTTTAGTCCTGGTTCAGTCCTGGTTCAGTCCTGGTTCAATCCTGGTTCAGTCCTGGTTTAGTTCTACTTTAGTCCTGGTTTAGTCCTGGTTTAATCCTGGTTTAGTCCTGGTTCAGTCCTGGTTCAGTCCTGGTTCAGTCCTGGTTCAGTCCTGGTTCAGTCCTGGTTTAGTTCTACTTTAGTCCTGGTTTAGTTCTACTTTAGTCCTGGTTTAGTCCTGGTTCAGTCCTGGTTCAATCCTGGTTCAGTCCTGGTTTAGTTCTACTTTAGTCCTGGTTTAGTTCTACTTTAGTCCTGGTTTAGTTCTACTTTAGTCCTGGTTTAGTCCTGGTTCAGTCCTGGTTCAGTCCTGGTTTAGTTCTACTTTAGTCCTGGTTTAGTTCTACTTTAGTCCTGGTTCAGTCCTGGTTCAGTCCTGGTTCAGTCCTGGTTTAGTTCTACTTTAGTCCTGGTTTAGTTCTACTTTAGTCCTGGTTTAGTCCTGGTTTAATCCTGGTTTAGTCCTGGTTCAGTCCTGGTTCAGTCCTGGTTCAGTCCTGGTTCAGTCCTGGTTTAGTTCTACTTTAGTCCTGGTTTAGTTCTACTTTAGTCCTGGTTTAGTCCTGGTTTAGTCCTGGTTCAGTCCTGGTTCAATCCTGGTTCAGTCCTGGTTTAGTTCTACTTTAGTCCTGGTTTAGTTCTACTTTAGTCCTGGTTTAGTCCTGGTTCAGTCCTGGTTCAGTCCTGGTTCAATCCTGGTTCAGTCCTGGTTTAGTTCTACTTTAGTCCTGGTTTAGTCCTGGTTTAATCCTGGTTTAGTCCTGGTTCAGTCCTGGTTCAGTCCTGGTTCAGTCCTGGTTCAGTCCTGGTTTAGTTCTACTTTAGTCCTGGTTTAGTTCTACTTTAGTCCTGGTTTAGTCCTGGTTTAGTCCTGGTTCAGTCCTGGTTCAATCCTGGTTCAGTCCTGGTTTAGTTCTACTTTAGTCCTGGTTTAGTTCTACTTTAGTCCTGGTTTAGTCCTGGTTCAGTCCTGGTTCAGTCCTGGTTCAGTCCTGGTTCAGTCCTGGTTTAGTTCTACTTTAGTCCTGGTTTAGTTCTACTTTAGTCCTGGTTTAATCCTGGTTTAGTCCTGGTTCAGTCCTGGTTTAGTCCTGGTTCAGTCCTGGTTCAGTCCTGGTTCAGTCCTGGTTCAGTCCTGGTTTAGTTCTACTTTAGTCCTGGTTTAGTTCTACTTTAGTCCTGGTTTAGTCCTGGTTTAGTCCTGGTTTAGTCCTGGTTCAGTCCTGGTTCAATCCTGGTTCAGTCCTGGTTTAGTTCTACTTTAGTCCTGGTTTAGTTCTACTTTAGTCCTGGTTCAGTCCTGGTTCATTCCTGGTTCATTCCTGGTTCAGTCCTGGTTTAGTTCTACTTTAGTCCTGGTTTAGTCCTGGTTTAATCCTGGTTTAGTCCTGGTTCAGTCCTGGTTCAATCCTGGCTCAGTCCTGGTTTAGTTCTACTTTAGTCCTGGTTTAGTTCTACTTTAGTCCTGGTTCAGTCCTGGTTCAGTCCTGGTTCAGTCCTGGTTTAGTTCTACTTTAGTCCTGGTTTAGTTCTACTTTAGTCCTGGTTTAGTCCTGGTTTAATCCTAGTTTAGTCCTGGTTCAGTCCTGGTTCAGTCCTGGTTCAGTCCTGGTTCAGTCCTGGTTTAGTTCTACTTTAGTCCTGGTTTAGTTCTACTTTAGTCCTGGTTTAGTTCTACTTTAGTCCTGGTTTAGTCCTGGTTTAGTCCTGGTTTAATCCTGGTTCAGTCCTGGTTTAATCCTGGTTCAGTCCTGGTTTAGTTCTACTTTAGTCCTGGTTTAGATCTACTTTAGTCCTGGTTTAGTCCTGGTTTAATCCTGGTTTAGTCCTGGTTCAGTCCTGGTTCAGTCCTGGTTTAGTTCTACTTTAGTCCTGGTTTAGTTCTACTTTAGTCCTGGTTTAGTCCTGGTTTAGTCCTGGTTCAGTCCTGGTTCAATCCTGGTTCAGTCCTGGTTTAGTTCTACTTTAGTCCTGGTTTAGTTCTACTTTAGTCCTGGTTTAGTCCTGGTTCAGTCCTGGTTCAGTCCTGGTTCAGTCCTGGTTTAGTTCTACTTTAGTCCTGGTTTAGTCCTGGTTTATTCCTGGTTTAGTCCTGGTTCAGTCCTGGTTCAATCCTGGTTCAGTCCTGGTTTAGTTCTACTTTAGTCCTGGTTTAGTTCTACTTTAGTCCTGGTTCAGTCCTGGTTCAGTCCTGGTTTAGTTCTACTTTAGTCCTGGTTCAGTCCTGGTTCAGTCCTGGTTCAATCCTGGTTCAGTCCTGGTTTAGTTCTACTTTAGTCCTGGTTTAGTTCTACTTTAGTTCTACTTTAGTCCTGGTTTAGTCCTGGTTCAGTCCTGGTTCAGTCCTGGTTCAGTCCTGGTTTAGTTCTACTTTAGTCCTGGTTTAGTTCTACTTTAGTCCTGGTTCAGTCCTGGTTCAGTCCTGGTTTAGTCCTGGTTTAATCCTGGTTTAGTCCTGGTTCAGTCCTGGTTTAGTTCTACTTTAGTCCTGGTTTAGTTCTATTTTAGTCCTGGTTTAGTCCTGGTTTAGTCCTTGTTTAGTCCTGGTTTAGTTCTACTTTAGTCCTGGTTTAGTCCTGGTTCAGTCCTGGTTCAGTCCTGGTTCAGTCCTGGTTCAGTCCTGGTTTAGTTCTACTTTAGTCCTGGTTTAGTTCTACTTTAGTCCTGGTTTAGTCCTGGTTTAGTCCTGGTTTAGTCCTGGTTCAGTCCTGGTTCAGTCCTGGTTCAATCCTGGTTCAGTCCTGGTTTAGTTCTACTTTAGTCCTGGTTTAGTTCTACTTTAGTCCTGGTTTAGTCCTGGTTTAGTCCTGGTTCAGTCCTGGTTTAGTTCTACTTTAGTCCTGGTTTAGTTCTACTTTAGTCCTGGTTCAGTCCTGGTTCAGTCCTGGTTCAGTCCTGGTTCAGTCCTGGTTTAGTTCTACTTTAGTCCTGGTTTAGTTCTACTTTAGTCCTGGTTTAATCCTGGTTTAGTCCTGGTTCAGTCCTGGTTCAGTCCTGGTTCAGTCCTGGTTTAGTTCTACTTTGGTCCTGGTTTAGTCCTGGTTTAGTCCTGGTTTAGTCCTGGTTCAGTCCTGGTTCAATCTTGGTTCAGTCCTGGTTTAGTTCTACTTTAGTCCTGGTTTAGTTCTACTTTAGTCCTGGTTTAGTCCTGGTTTAGTCCTGGTTTAGTCCTGGTTCAGTCCTGGTTCAGTCCTGGTTCAATCCTGGTTCAGTCCTGGTTTAGTTCTACTTTAGTCCTGGTTTAGTCCTGGTTTAATCCTGGTTTAGTCCTGGTTCAGTCCTGGTTCAATCCTGGTTCAGTCCTGGTTTAGTTCTACTTTAGTCCTGGTTTAGTTCTACTTTAGTCCTGGTTCAGTCCTGGTTCAGTCCTGGTTTAGTTCTACTTTAGTCCTGGTTTAGTTCTACTTTAGTCCTGGTTTAGTCCTGGTTTAGTCCTGGTTCAGTCCTGGTTCAATCCTGGTTTAGTTCTACTTTAGTCCTGGTTTAGTTCTACTTTAGTCCTGGTTTAGTCCTGGTTCAGTCCTGGTTCAGTCCTGGTTCAGTCCTGGTTTAGTTCTACTTTAGTCCTGGTTTAGTTCTCCTTTAGTCCTGGTTCAGTCCTGGTTCAGTCCTGGTTTAGTTCTACTTTAGTCCTGGTTTAGTTCTACTTTAGTCCTGGTTTAGTCCTGGTTTAATCCTGGTTTAGTTCTACTTTAGTCCTGGTTTAGTTCTACTTTAGTCCTGGTTTAGTCCTGGTTCAGTCCTGGTTCAGTCCTGGTTCAATCCTGGTTCAGTCCTGGTTTAGTTCTACTTTAGTCCTGGTTTTGTTCTACTTTAGTCCTGGTTTAGTCCTGGTTCAGTCCTGGTTCAGTCCTGGTTTAGTTCTACTTTAGTCCTGGTTTAGTTCTACTTTAGTCCTGGTTCAGTCCTGGTTCAGTCCTGGTTCAGTCCTGGTTCAGTCCTGGTTTAGTTCTACTTTAGTCCTGGTTTAGTTCTACTTTAGTCCTGGTTTAGTCCTGGTTTAATCCTGGTTTAGTCCTGGTTCAGTCCTGGTTCAGTCCTGGTTCAGTCCTGGTTTAGTTCTACTTTAGTCCTGGTTTAGTTCTACTTTAGTCCTGGTTTAGTCCTGGTTTAGTCCTGGTTCAGTCCTGGTTCAATCCTGGTTCAGTCCTGGTTTAGTTCTACTTTAGTCCTGGTTTAGTTCTACTTTAGTCCTGGTTTAGTCCTGGTTCAGTCCTGGTTCAGTCCTGGTTCAATCCTGGTTCAGTCCTGGTTTAGTTCTACTTTAGTCCTGGTTTAGTCCTGGTTTAGTCCTGGTTTAGTCCTGGTTCAGTCCTGGTTCAGTCCTGGTTCAATCCTGGTTCAGTCCTGGTTTAGTTCTACTTTAGTCCTGGTTTAGTTCTACTTTAGTCCTGGTTCAGTCCTGGACCTGGTTCAGTCCTGGTTCAGTCCTGGTTTAGTTCTACTTTAGTCCTGGTTTAGTTCTACTTTAGTCCTGGTTTAGTCCTGGTTTAGTCCTGGTTTAGTCTCTGGTTCAGTCCTGGTTCAGTCCTGGTTCAATCCTGGTTCAGTCCTGGTTTAGTTCTACTTTAGTCCTGGTTTAGTTCTACTTTAGTCCTGGTTTAGTCCTGGTTCAGTCCTGGTTCAGTCCTGGTTTAGTTCTACTTTAGTCCTGGTTTAGTTCTACTTTAGTCCTGGTTCAGTCCTGGTTCAGTCCTGGTTCAGTCCTGGTTTAGTTCTACTTTAGTCCTGGTTTAGTTCTACTTTAGTCCTGGTTTAGTCCTGGTTTAATCCTGGTTTAGTCCTGGTTCAGTCCTGGTTCAGTCCTGGTTCAGTCCTGGTTCAGTCCTGGTTTAGTTCTACTTTAGTCCTGGTTTAGTTCTACTTTAGTCCTGGTTTAGTCCTGGTTCAGTCCTGGTTCAGTCCTGGTTCAATCCTGGTTCAGTCCTGGTTTAGTTCTACTTTAGTCCTGGTTTAGTTCTACTTTAGTCCTGGTTTAGTCCTGGTTCAGTCCTGGTTCAGTCCTGGTTCAATCCTGGTTCAGTCCTGGTTTAGTTCTACTTTAGTCCTGGTTTAGTTCTACTTTAGTCCTGGTTCAGTCCTGGTTCAGTCCTGGTTCAGTCCTGGTTCAGTCCTGGTTCAGTCCTGGTTTAGTTCTACTTTAGTCCTGGTTTAGTTCTACTTTTAGTCCTGGTTTAGTCCAGGTTAGTCCTGGTTTAGTCCTGGTTCAGTCCTGGTTCAGTCCTGGTTCAGTCCTGGTTCAGTCCTTTAGTCCTGGTTTAGTTCTACTTTAGTCCTGGTTTAGTCCTGGTTTAGTCCTGGTTTAGTCCTGGTTCAGTCCTGGTTCAGTCCTGGTTCAGTCCTGGTTCAGTCCTGGTTTAGTTCTACTTTAGTCCTGGTTTAGTTCTACTTTAGTCCTGGTTTAGTCCTGGTTTAGTCCTGGTTCAGTCCTGGTTCAGTCCTGGTTCAGTCCTGGTTCAGTCCTGGTTTAGTACTTCTTTAGTCATGGTTTAGTTCTGGTTTAGTCCTGGTTTAGTCCTGGTTCAGTCCTGGTTCAATCCTGGTTCAATCCTGGTTCAGTCCTGGTTTAGTTCTACTTTAGTCCTGGTTTAGTTCTACTTTAGTCCTGGTTTAGTCCTGGTTTAGTCCTGGTTTAGTCCTGGTTCAGTCCTGGTTCAGTCCTGGTTCAGTCCTGGTTCAGTCCTGGTTTAGTTCTACTTTAGTCCTGGTTTAGTTCTACTTTAGTCCTGGTTTAGTCCTGGTTTAGTCCTGGTTTAGTCCTGGTTCAGTCCTGGTTCAGTCCTGGTTCAGTCCTGGTTTAGTTCTACTTTAGTCCTGGTTTAGTTCTACTTTAGTCCTGGTTTAGTCCTGGTTTAGTCCTGGTTCAGTCCTGGTTCAGTCCTGGTTCAATCCTGGTTCAGTCCTTGTTTAGTCCTTGTTTAGTCCTACTTTAGTTCTACTTTAGTCCTGGTTTAGTCCTGGTTCAGTCCTGGTTCAGTCCTGGTTCAGTCCTGGTTTAGTTCTACTTTAGTCCTGGTTTAGTTCTACTTTAGTCCTGGTTTAGTCCTGGTTTAGTCCTGGTTAAATCCTGGTTTAGTCCTGGTTTAGTTCTACTTTAGTCCTGGTTTAGTCCTGGTTCAGTCCTGGTTCAGTCCTGGTTCAGTCCTGGTTCAGTCCTGGTTCAGTCCTGGTTTAGTTCTACTTTAGTCCTGGTTTAGTTCTACTTTAGTCCTGGTTTAGTCCTGGTTCAGTCCTGGTTCAGTCCTTGGTTCAGTCCTGGTTCAGTCCTGGTTTAGTTCTACTTTAGTCCTGGTTTAGTTCTTCTTTAGTCCTGGTTTAGTCCTGGTTCAGTCCTGGTTCAGTCCTGGTTCAGTCCTGGTTCAGTCCTGGTTCAGTCCTGGTTTAGTTCTACTTTAGTCCTGGTTTAGTTCTACTTTAGTCCTGGTTTAGTCCTGGTTTAGTCCTGGTTCAGTCCTGGTTCAATCCTGGTTCAGTCCTGGTTTAGTTCTACTTTAGTCCTGGTTTAGTTCTACTTTAGTCCTGGTTCAGTCCTGGTTCAGTCCTGGTTCAGTCCTGGTTTAGTTCTACTTTAGTCCTGGTTTAGTTCTACTTTAGTCCTGGTTCTTTAGTCCTGGTTTCAGTCCTGGTTCAGTCCTGGTTCAGTCCTGGTTTAGTTCTACTTTAGTCCTGGTTTAGTTCTACTTTAGTCCTGGTTTAGTCCTGGTTTAGTCCTGGTTCAGTCCTGGTTTAGTCCTGGTTCAGTCCTGGTTTAGTTCTACTTAGTCCTGGTTTAGTCTCTACTGGTTTAGTTCTGGTTTAGTACTGGTTTAGTTCTGGTTTAGTCCTGGTTTAGTCCTGGTTTAGTCCTGGTTCAGTCCTGGTTTAGTTCTACTTTAGTCCTGGTTTAGTTCTACTTTAGTCCTGGTTTAGTCCTGGTTTAGTCCTGGTTCAGTCCTGGTTCAATCCTGGTTCAGTCCTGGTTTAGTTCTACTTTAGTCCTGGTTTAGTTCTACTTTAGTCCTGGTTTAGTCCTGGTTCAGTCCTGGTTCAGTCCTGGTTCAGTCCTGGTTTAGTTCTACTTTAGTCCTGGTTTAGTCCTGGTTTAGTCCTGGTTCAGTCCTGGTTCAGTCCTGGTTCAGTCCTGGTTCAGTCCTGGTTTAGTTCTACTTTAGTCCTGGTTTAGTTCTACTTTAGTCCTGGTTCAGTCCTTGGTTCAGTCCTGGTTTAGTTCTACTTTAGTCCTGGTTCAGTCCTGGTTCAGTCCTGGTTCAATCCTGGTTCAGTCCTGGTTTAGTTCTACTTTAGTCCTGGTTTAGTTCTACTTTAGTTCTACTTTAGTCCTGGTTTAGTCCTGGTTCAGTCCTGGTTCAGTCCTGGTTCAGTCCTGGTTTAGTTCTACTTTAGTCCTGGTTTAGTTCTACTTTAGTCCTGGTTCAGTCCTGGTTCAGTCCTGGTTTAGTCCTGGTTTAATCCTGGTTTAGTCCTGGTTCAGTCCTGGTTTAGTACTACTTTAGTCCTGGTTTAGTTCTATTTTAGTCCTGGTTTAGTCCTGGTTTAGTTCTACTTTAGTCCTGGTTTAGTTCTACTTTAGTCCTGGTTTAGTCCTGGTTCAGTCCTGGTTCAGTCCTGGTTCAGTCCTGGTTCAGTCCTGGTTTAGTTCTACTTTAGTCCTGGTTTAGTTCTACTTTAGTCCTGGTTTAGTCCTGGTTTAGTCCTGGTTTAGTCCTGGTTCAGTCCTGGTTCAGTCCTGGTTCAATCCTGGTTCAGTCCTGGTTTAGTTCTACTTTAGTCCTGGTTTAGTTCTACTTTAGTCCTGGTTTAGTCCTGGTTCAGTCCTGGTTTAGTTCTACTTTAGTCCTGGTTTAGTTCTACTTTAGTCCTGGTTCAGTCCTGGTTCAGTCCTGGTTCAGTCCTGGTTCAGTCCTGGTTTAGTTCTACTTTAGTCCTGGTTTAGTTCTACTTTAGTCCTGGTTTAGTCCTGGTTTAATCCCTGGTTTAGTCCTGGTTCAGTCCTGGTTCAGTCCTGGTTCAGTCCTGGTTCAGTCCTGGTTTAGTTCTACTTTAGTCCTGTTTAGTTTAGTCCTGGTTTAGTCCTGGTTTAGTCCTGGTTCAGTCCTGGTTCAATCTTGGTTCAGTCCTGGTTTAGTTCTACTTTAGTCCTGGTTTAGTTCTACTTTAGTCCTGGTTTAGTCCTGGTTTAGTCCTGGTTTAGTCCTGGTTCAGTCCTGGTTCAGTCCTGGTTCAATCCTGGTTCAGTCCTGGTTTAGTTCTACTTTAGTCCTGGTTTAGTTCCTGGTTTAGTCCTGGTTTAGTCCTGGTTCAGTCCTGGTTCAGTCCTGGTTCAATCCTGGTTCAGTCCTGGTTTAGTTCTACTTTAGTCCTGGTTTAGTTCTACTTTAGTCCTGGTTCAGTCCTGGTTCAGTCCTGGTTTAGTACTACTTTAGTCCTGGTTTAGTTCTACTTAAGTCCTGGATAAGTCCTGGTTAAGTCCTGGTTCAGTCTGTAAATGGTTTCAGTCCTTGTTTAGTTCTACTTTAGTCCTGGTTTAGTTCTACTTTAGTCCTGGTTTAGTCCTGGTTCAGTCCTGGTTCAGTCCTGGTTCAGTCCTGGTTTAGTTCTACTTTAGTCCTGGTTTAGTTCTACTTTAGTCCTGGTTCAGTCCTGGTTCAGTCCTGGTTTAGTTCTACTTTAGTCCTGGTTTAGTTCTACTTTAGTCCTGGTTTAGTCAGGGTTTAGTCCTGGTTCAGTCCTGGTTGGTTCTACTTTAGTCCTGGTTTAGTTCTACTTTAGTCCTGGTTTAGTCCTGGTTCAGTCCTGGTTCAGTCCTGGTTCAATCCTGGTTCAGTCCTGGTTTAGTTCTACTTTAGTCCTGGTTTAGTTCTACTTTAGTCCTGGTTTAGTCCTGGTTCAGTCCTGGTTCAGTCCTGGTTTATTTCTACTTTAGTCCTGGTTTAGTTCTACTTTAGTCCTGGTTTCAGTCCTGGTTCAGTCCTGGTTCAGTCCTTGGTTCAGTCCTGGTTTAGTTCTACTTTAGTCCTGGTTTAGTTCTACTTTAGTCCTGGTTTAGTCCTGGTTTAGTCCTGGTTCAGTCCTGGTTCAGTCCTGGTTCAGTCCTGGTTCAGTCCTGGTTTAGTTCTACTTTAGTCCTGGTTTAGTTCTACTTTAGTCCTGGTTTAGTCCTGGTTCAGTCCTGGTTCAGTCCTGGTTCAATCCTGGTTCAGTCCTGGTTTAGTTCTACTTTAGTCCTGGTTTAGTTCTACTTTAGTCCTGGTTTAGTCCTGGTTCAGTCCTGGTTCAGTCCTGGTTCAATCCTGGTTCAGTCCTGGTTTAGTTCTACTTTAGTCCTGGTTTAGTTCTACTTTAGTCCTGGTTCAGTCCTGGTTCAGTCCTGGTCCTGGTGTAGTTCCTCTGGTTGACCACATGGTGGAGCTGCAGCTCTGTCTCTTTTCACAGACGACGCAGAAACAGAGTTTGATTTAAATTCACTTCACGACCAACAACAACAACATTCATTTTATCTTTTTTTAAAAACAAAGTATTTCTCCCCCCCCCCCCTTCTCTCTCTCTCTCTCTCTCCCTCTCCTCTCCCTCTCTCTTCTCTCTCTCTCTCCTCTCCCTCTCTCTCCCTCTCTGTCTCTCCCTCCCCTCTCTCCCTCTCTCTTCTCTCTCCTCTCCCTCTCTGTCTCTCCTCTCCCTCTCTCTCTCCTCTCTCTCCCTCTCTCCTCTCTCTCCCTCTCTCTCCCTCTCTGTCTCTCCCCTCCCTCTCTCCCTCTCTCTTCTCTCTCTCTCTCCTCTCCCTCTCTCTCCCTCTCTGTCTCTCTCTCCCTCTCTGTCTCTCCTCTCCCTCTCTCTCTCCTCTCTCTCCCTCTCTCCTCTCTCTCCCTCTCTCTCCCTCTCTGTCTCTCCCTCCCCTCTCTCCCTCTCTCTTCTCTCTCTCCCTCTCTCTCCCTCTCTCTCCCTCTCTGTCTCTCCCTCCCCTCTCTCCCTCTCTCTTCTCTCTCCCTCTCTTCCCCCTCTCTCTCTCTCCTGCTCCCTCTCTCTCTCTCCTCTCTCTCTCTCTCTCTCTCTCCCTCTCTCTCCTCTCTCTCTCCCTCTCTCTCTCTCTTGCCCCTCTCTCTCTCTTCTCTCTCTCCCTCTCTCTCCTCTCCTCTCCCCCCCTCTCTCTCTCTCCTCTTCTCCTTCCTCCTCTCTTTCTCTTTTTTTCTCCCTCCCTTGTTCATTCTTTCGCCTCTCCCTTTTTCATCCAATCATTTCGCATCTCCCTTTTCTCTCTCCCTTTCTCTCTCTCCCCTTTCCCTCCCTCCCTCTCTCCTCTTTGCTCCTCTTACCTGTCTTTCTCACTTTTCTTCTCTCTCTCTCTCACTCCCCCCCCCTCTCTTTCTCTCCCCTCTCTCTCTCTCCTGTTTCTCTCCCCCTCTGTCTCTCTCTTTCTCCCCCTCTCTCTCTCTCTCCTCTCTCCCTTCTTTCTCTCTTCTCTCTCCCCTCCATCTCTCCTTCTCTTTCTCTCTACTTCCTCTCTCTTCTCCCCCCCATTCTCTCTCTCTCTCTCTCTCTCCTCTTTCCCACCCTCCCTCTCTCCTCTTTGCTCCTCTTACTTGTCTCTTTCTCACTTTTCTTCTGTCTCTCTCCTCCCCCTCTCTCTCTTTCTCTCCCCTCTCTCTCTCCCTTCTTTCTCTCCACTTCCCCCCCTCTCTCTCCCTCTCTCCTTCTCTCCCTGTCTCTCTCTCCCCCTCTCTCCCCTCTCTCCCCCCCCTCTCTCTCCTCCACTTTCTTCTTCTCTTCTCCGTGTTGTTTCCGTGACGACTCAGACTTTTCTGTCGCCTCTCTCTCGCTTTAACGAGCGACAGACGTGAACCTGAGGCTCTGAGGCTCAGACGAGGACACGCCCACTTCAACGAGACCCGCCCTTAAAGAGCACGCGCCGGGTTTTTGTCATTTTCTGATTTTGTCTTTATTCCATGGATTAACACCTGTTGTAAATATAAATTATAGTTTTACGCCAATCAGGAGCTGTTTGTGGAGAAAAGATGAAAAATATGTTGAAAATGACAGGAAGTAAACAAACTGATGACATCACACTGGGGGGGTCAAAGGTCAGGCATAATTTACACAAAACAAACCACTTCTTAACCCTTTAAACATCGATTCAACAAAATAAAGGTGTCATGTGTTTTTCTTGTGTGTGACATTTGCTCCGTTTTTTCCGGTGCACAGTCTGGTTGCTATGGTGATTTCCCACGTTTGCTTTGAATTCTACAAAATTCAGCGACAGAAATTCAAAATAGAAAAAATTCAAGCATAATTTTTCAGGGTTAAAAAATTCTGTGTTTAAAATTCAAAATGGAACTAATGATTCCACATTTTCAGTTTGTCAGACATTTTGGTTTTGTTGACGCTCTAGCGCCGCCCTGTTGGCCGCTCTGGTGATCGGCGCCGTGTTCGCGTGGTCCTCCTGCTCCTGTAAAGTTCCACGGTGCTGCTTTAACACGTCCCGTCGTGTTTGGTTCGTCTGGTTTGAGCAGAAGGAAACGTCCAGCTCCGACGAGCGCAACACGAGTGAGAAGAACAGCCATCTGTCACCCCCACAGAGGGGGGAGGGAGAGGGGGGGAGAGATGTGAGAGGAGAGGGGGGGTGTGAGGTAGGGGGAAAGAAAGAAAGAAAGAAAGAAAGAAAGAAAGAAAGAAAGAAAGAAAGAAAGAAAGAAAGAAAGAAAGAAAGAAAGAAAAGAAAGAAAGAAAGAAAGAAAGAAAGAAAGAAATAAAGAAAGAAAGAAAGAAAGAAAGAAAGAAAGAAAGAAAGAAAGAAAGAAAGAAAGAAAGAAAGAAAGAAAGAAAGAAAGAAAGAAAGAAAGAAAGAAAAGAACTCGAGGAGATTCAAAACAGAGTCTTTATTTCTGAGGCACAAACAGAAGGACTCGGACAGACCTGAGCAGGTTCTGCAGAAGAAGCTGCTCTTCGTTCGTTTCCTGCCGCTTCATGAACAAACGCTCCTGGGGTCGTCCTCCTCTGACATGCCCCGGCTCCTCCTCTGACCCCTGATTTACCCACGTGCCCCGGCTCCTCCTCTGACCCTGATTTACCCACGTGCCCCGGCTCCTCCTCTGACCCCTGATTTACCCACGTGCCCCGGCTCCTCCTCTGACCCCTGATTTACCCACGTGCCCCGGCTCCTCCTCTGACCCTGATTTACCCACGTGCCCCGGCTCCTCCTCCTGCACAGTCTGTTTGTCTGATTAAAACTGTTTATGTCATATTTTACAGTAAATCATGTTCACTGCTCTTTTTGACCGTCATCTGCCTCAGAACACTTTCTTTAGACATTAATCCCATTTACCTGAACATGTGCCCCAGAATTAACTCAATTTATGTCAATTATTTGTTTCCAAAAGTGACACTCGTATGTTATATTAGTTCACAACACACAAAGTGAAATATTTCAAGCCTTTATTTGTTTCAATATTAATGATTGTGGCTTAAAGACAGAAAAAACCCAAACCCAGTATTTCACAAAATTAGAATATTTCATGTAACCAAATGTTAAACAAATGTTCTGAAAAATGTGTTAATACTGTATTATGTCCTCAGTACTTTGTTGGGCCTCTGTTTGTATTAATTACAGCATGAAGGGGGCGTGGCCTGGAGGCACAGAGCCTCTGACACAGTGGAGGTGTGGCCCAAGTTGAGATTCAGACCCACCTCATTTTGGCAGTTTTTCTCCAAAAGTACATACCCAAATGAAAGGGCTTATTGTATGGCTAACTTACAGTCTATAGACTTGTATGATGTGTCATTTGAAAGCTAAGACCTTCTAGTTTCAGAATCTGTGCATTAGATTTGTCTGAGTGAAACACAACCGGCAGTACACCTGTTCAAACACACCCCAAAAGTCGTTTTTTTGGTCTTGAAAAAAAAAAAGAGAAAATAAAAATGTCTTTCTGAAGACATACTTCATGCTGTGCTATTGACACTCCCCACAACAGCTGTCCACCTTGTTGATAACAACTGTGTGAAATTTCAGACTTCTAGGTCCAACCATTTTGATGTTGAGCAGCTTTTTGTATGAAATAACCCTAATCCGAACAAGAGGTCCTTCTCTGTGCCAAATGTGCCAAACTGCTTTCCATGCATTTTGCCTCTAATGACCCTGAAAACCACATTTGGTCATTTTGGTGACTATAAATATCCCTTATAGATGATTTTTTTCATAAACTTCCTCAAATCAAAGGCAGTGCGTAAAGACGTTCCGCTGCGTAAATGATGCGTAAAATGGTGCCTTTGTCTCTTTACGCACGGAAAAACCAGCTCCTGCACTCAATGAACCTGCAAGTCCCGCCCCTCATTTAAAAGCTGTGGTGATTGGCCAGAAGAATCTGTGATTGACTTACTGAATCACCAATGGCATTCCAGGCTGTGACGCCATTACGCACGCGAAGCTGACGCTCCTCGCGTGTCAAAATGGATGCGTTCGCTTTGTTCAAAGGGCTCTCCCTCTGGAAGTACTCGACGGAAAATTGCACGGATAGGCCATAGACTCTATGGGATAGGCTCGTTTTGAAGACAAGACTGAGAGGAAAACGGTCATACTCAAGACGAACTGCGGAAGCCGGAATCTTCACAAAGTGATGCGCAAAAGTTATGTTTTTATTGCTTTTGTGTTACTGTCAAATGAAGAATAAGCGTTTACGGGTGGATATCAACAAATGGATTCTATTATTTGAAATAACAACTGGATATTCTTGTTTTGTGGACTGTGATGGGCAGAAAGAGTGCACACACTTCTGGATTGGATTTTGTTTGCGTCTGGAGGAGCCAACCGAAAGGTAAGAAATGTGAGATGAACAGTTTGGTTATGTTACAGTGTGATAGTTTTTTGTGAGGTGTTTTAGCGAGGATTGAACATTTTAGACGTTTAGTGGTGACTCTAAGCTTTCAACATATAACATGTCTGTATTGAAAACAATTGTTTTTAATGAGTGACGCATGTATGTAAGTGTCCCTGATCAGGGACAGTGGGTTTAACAGGTTACAGTTTGCTGCCAATCAAGTCCAGTTATTCCATGGCTCTGAATCCAGGCACTGGGAGGTTTGACTTTGTGGGCAGGTGCCAAGTCCTGCTGCAAAATAAAATCATCTCCAAAAAAGCTTGTCGACAGCAGGAAGCATGAAGTGCTCTATGTCCTGTAGACAGGACAGACCAGTACCTGAGCAGCAGACCAGCACCTTTTGTCCTCAGCCTCAGCCCGGCACAGACGCTGCTGACGTTGTTCTTGGTTCAGGAGTGACTTCCACAGCTGTGTCCCGTGTCACACAGACGTCTGGTGGTTCTCGATGCTCTGACACCAGCCTCAGTCCACTCCTCATGAAGCTCCTCCAGGTTTCTGAACGGCCCTTGCTTCACGATCCTCTCAGGGCTGCGGTCGTCCCTGTCACTTCTGCACCTTCTGGGGCCACGTTTCTCCCTTCCTTTTGACCCTCTGTTAATGTACTTGGATACTGCGCTCTGAGCATCCAGCTTCTTTTGCAATTGCCTTTTGAGACTTTTCCTCTTCATGGAGGGTGTCAATGATGGTCTTCTGCACAAGCGTCTTCTTCCCCATGATCCTGAAGCCTAAGCCGGACTGGGATAATCTCAAAACCTTTGCAGGAGTTTAATGGCTGAATGGACTGGGACCAGTGTTGCCAGATTTTACTGACAGTTTCCAGCCCAAAGTCCACATAAAACCCGCCAAGATCAATGAAAACCAGCCCAAATTATAAATTTTCCAAAATTACTATTTAAATGGCACAAAGCACAGTTGCAACAGTAAAATTATGAACAAACCAACGGCACACACCAGATAAACATATAGACCACAGTCGGGCCCTTAGCCCTCCTTATTTGGCAACTATACCACCATCTGACTGTATGGTGCGTTTAAAGTCGACAGGTTAGACATGTTTGACTAATATATACTGAATATGATTGTACTTAAGATTTCACTACACATTTTGCCTATTTTGTCATCTGTTTGACAATCTTCATAACATTTATAGTGTTAACTGTCTATTTATTTTCAACTGTACGTCACATTTTGATGACACACACCTGTAATTTTAAACTTTTAAAATTTCTTCTGGAACTGTACTTCAAAAATGTAAAACTGCTAAATATTTACCACAAGTGCCTCCCATTTTGACTGACAACCAGCACATCCAATGTCACTGTTGCAAACCATTCAATATGCAATTTCTGTAATTTATTCTATTCTATCATTCTATTTAATATTCAACAACTCAATCAATAATACACAAATATTTATGAAGATATTCATCTATTTTGCATTTTCAAATTCCCGCCTGAGACGTCCAAAAATAGCCCAAAATATATGCACCGCCCAACGCTATTTTTTTTTCCGCCAGAAGCCAACAAAAGGAGCCCAATCTGGCAACACTGACTGGGACACAGGGACCTACAGTGTTGAACTTTGTCGTGATATTCGAATTAAGTGAAATACTGGATTTGGGTTCCTTTATCTTTATTAATATTGAAACAAATAAAGGCTTGAAATATTTCACTTTGTGTGTTGAACATACAAGTGTCACTTTTGGAAACAAATCATTGAAATAAACTGACTTTTTCTCGATCTTCTAATTCTGTGGCACATTCTAGTTTGTTTGATCCAGACTCTGAGCTCACTGACCTCCCTTGACCTCACACATTCTCTTGACCTTTACTTCACCTTCTGCTTTACATCATCACTTCCTCCTTCACTGTTCTGCTGCTGCTGTGGTTTTGTTGCGTGTTCTTCCTCCTCGATGGTTCACGCCCTCAGCTTCAGCTCCTGGCTCCACACAAACAAAAAGTGTAAACGTATCAGAGCTTAAAATGGCTTGAATTGATCATTTTTATCTGGATTTGAGAAGTTTTGACTCGATGAGATTTAATTGTTGATGTGATGCAGAATATTTCACTGTTTTCAAAGTATTTCTGATGATCCTGCGACAATTTTGCTTAAAATAAGAAAATAAATGTGTCAGTGGTGTCAGTAAAATAATCTGTACCACTTTAGAATAACTGCTCTTCTTCCTGTCTCAGTAAAGCATGAACAAAGACTTATCTCATTCTGAACAGATCGTTTATTGAGCCTGATTGAGGATCAGTAACGACTTAATTAAGGTCAGGGTTAGGTCTAGGATTAGGGTTAGAGCATTAGTGAAGTCGTTTGTTCACTATTAATTAAGTCTTTATTCATGCTTTATTAAAGGGCCTATGACAGATTATTATGATTTTCTAATTTTGACTTAATTCAGTGCATTAATACCTAATGTAAGCATTAATAATAGTTTTACACCAATCAGGTCGCTGTTTGTGGAGAAAAGTAGAAAAATCTGTTGAAAATTACAGGAAGTAAACAAACTGATGACATCACACTGGGGGGTCAAAGGTTATGCATAATTTACACAAAATACACTACTTTTTTGACCCTTTAAACATGAATTCAACTAAATAAATAAGTTCAAATATAGTTTTATTCGTCAGGTAAAAGAATTGATGACATTAGATTACACCAGTTTACAGTGTGGTTGCTATGGTAATTTCCTAGTGTGATGTCATTGTTTACAACCAGGAAGTGAAATTAAAACGTATAAAACTGCTAAACCGGGATAACATTTGTAAAGAATTTTAGCAAAACTTGAAATATATTTATCTTAACTGCATTTTAGGTAAATGAGTGTCCAACCTGTCATGGGCCCTTTAAAGTAGGAATAAGTGTAATTATTATAAAGTGTTACCAAATGATCTTAACCCAGTGACAGATTTGGATTGAGATAAGAAATAAGGTGTTGAAACAAGTCAGAAATGGTTTGAAACAAGTCAAATAATCTAGTTCCATCAAATAAAAAGTCTTAACTCATCTTAACGAGTCAAAACGTCTGAAATTCAGATTAATATCCTACAATCAAGACGTTTAACTCATCTAGAAGTTCATTTTTTGTAGAGTAACTTCTCCAGATTACA